>JAOWLH010000006.1:6747500-7167917 GCA_027405865.1 Salix purpurea | reverse complement strand
CCCCTGACGACTTGCTATGGACTCAACTTGCTAGCGCCGTGTTTGACGGAAAGAGACACCACGTCAAATCTAGTAGAAGCAAATTACTGTCACACCCTCCATCCATCCCAGCCGACGGGGAAAAAAATACCAGAGGGAGTGTTTTTTCAAAATTATATTTTTTAAAAAAATAAAATTTTAATATTAATACATCAAAATTGATATAAAAACATTAAAAAATTAATTTAAAATATAATTTTTGTTTTATAAAAACTGCTTTGAAAACGCAGCGCTAAACAGAGCCCATAAACTTTAAAAAAATCTCATAAACATGAATTAAACACCTAAATTATGAAATCTTAAACTCTAACCCAATTAAAATTTCAATTTCTAACAAAATTAATATTGAATAATGAAATAAAAAATATAATCTTAAAAATTATTTCAAATAAAAAATAGCAATAATAAAAAATCTAAAAACTTGAAGCAAATTAAAGGATGATGAAATAAAAAAAAAATCAAGTCTATAAATCATTTCAAACAAAAGAAATATTAGTTAAAATAACAAAAATCAAATCTGAAGAAGAAACTAATTGAACGGGAGCCTTGAAAAATAGCAAGGTTGACATGATTTCTTACGAGAGAAAAAACCCAGAAGATGATGAAACTATACACCACCATCTTGAAAGTCATTGTTTGATCACCCAAATTCCACATACACGACTCTACCAGAAAATTACAAAATCTCACACGTAGCTCTTTTTTATTTAAATAAAATTCTATATTTATTAGAAATCTAATTACATCTCTACCAAATCGATCATAACAAAAAACAATTGTCAAGAAAATATAAAAATACATCAGCACTCAGATTGCGTGTGTATATTTTAAAGAATTCTCATCAATTTTCCGTTTAAAAGAATTAGAAAGATAAAAAAAAAGTCTAAGTAGTAAAAGCTTTATATTTTTTTGTTTTTAAAAATAAATAAATAAATTTATAATGCTAAAAATATATATGAAAATCAACGTACCCCCAACAATTAATGTGTCAATGTCAAATGAATATTTTGGAAAAGAAAATCTCTGTTAGATTTTTAGAAAAGCAGAAGCGTAATTACATTCAAAATTTGCATGCAAGTCTCGCAGCAAAATTAACGTGGGGGCGGCTGCGAGACTGATTTCTATTATTATTATTATTGAGTTTATTTTTTTTAAAGTGTTCTTTTAAAAATTATATTTTTAATTTTTTAAAATCATCTTTTACATCAATTTATGAAATTATTTAAAAATAAAAAAATTAATTTAAAATAAAAATTAAAAATTAAAAAATTCATTTTTTGAAAAATAATTTTAAAAGATAATATAAAACAGTACCAAAATTTTGTGACTACACCGTTATTAACTTGGCTCATTTAAAATTGTACCAAAATTTTTATTATAACGTTAGGTTAGGAGGTGTTTAACATTGTGTTTTCAAAAAAAATATAAAAGATTTGAAATTATTATCTTTTATTTTAAACTAAATTTTTTTAGTTTTTTTAAATAATTTTTATATAATAATATCAAAAATAATTCTTTTTATTTTGATATATATTTAAAAAAAAAAAATCAAATCTCAACAGAATACTAAACAGACATTATAATTATGTGTATTGTTAGAATATACGTGTCAGCAGTGGCACGGAGAGAGAAGAGGATTTTTGTCTTCAATGGAAAAAGAGTAGCAATGTTTGAAGCTAAGGAAGCAAAGAAAAAACTTTTGGCTAAAAAGGCGTCATCGCTCCTCCGTAACTTCATCAACAGCACATGCGAATTCAAGCTAACAAACAGTCTTGCACCAGCTAGCGTGAGTTATAAGGCTGGCCTTGTTTTTATTTTCACTTGTGGAGGTTTAACAGGAAAAAGAATATGGCCCTTTTGTTTCATTTTCTTGATAATATTATATATGAGGAGTGGAGGTGGCAGTGGTTTTTTTTTTTGTGGATGGTGCTGGGCTAGGTTTTAGGATGCAAGATACTAATGAATGTAGTATCAGTGATGGTGATGTCGTGTCATCATAAACCAGCAGCTCATGAATTATCATCTTCTCGTAGTGGTGGAGGTGGTGGCGGTGGTGGTGGGCCAACGTTTTATAGAGCAAGCAACCATGTTGCTTGTTTTGGTGGTATAAACGATGCCGTAGCTTCCATGTCTGCTATTACTGGTGCAGTAGCAGTGACTAAGTCATTACAGTACCCTTACTCTAACTCTGATTCTTCTCTTTTTACCTCCAATTCCTCAGGTAAAATCTCGTCCTCTTTTCGTTTTACTTTTTTTCTTCCTTGATCTAAAGATACAGGGAAGAGCTAATTGTTTCTCTTGTGTTTGTACCTGTATATATATGGTGACTACACATTCAGGAGAAATGACATCTGTGAATGAGAGAGTGCTTTTTACGGCAGCTCAGTTGCAAGAACTTGAAAGGCAGACCACGATTTACAAGTACATGGTGGCTTCGGCAGCTGTCCCTCCTGAACTCCTGATGCCTATCACCAAAAATCAGTCAAATGTCCTTCCTTCACAATCTAACAGTAAGATCACCATCATTCTTTTTGTCAAGTTCAAATCTTTTTGCGTTTTATACGAGTCCAAAATGCTTATAAGGGTTTCATGATTTCATGTGTAATAGTGTTAACAGGTTCACTAGGACTGGTGATTCCTAGCTGTAACTCACCAGATCCAGAGCCATGGAGATGCAAGAGAACTGATGGAAAAAAATGGAGGTGTTCAAGAGACGTGGCACCTGACCAGAAGTACTGCGAGAGGCACTCTCATAAGAGCCGTCCCCGTTCAAGAAAGCCTGTGGAATCAAACACCCATGACTTCCCTAGGTCCATGACCAGCACCATCAACAACAATTACTCGACTAATACGCAATTGTTTAATAAAAAACCTCACTTTCCGCGGAATTTATATATGTTTCCTGGCGTCATGGCCTCTTCTGTCACCTCATATGACCACCCCGGGTGAGAGTTATGATCTTTAATACTTTTTTAAATAGTTCTGACTCTGATCAGGACCGTGCTTTGAACAAATCGCTTTTATGTTGCCTGACAGTTTATTTGATCCATACACCCCATGTTCTTATCCATTAATTGTCCATGAATATGAAGTAGTTGTGTTTTGTCTCTTGTGTGCGATATAATAAATAACTGACGATCAGGTTTTAACCCGTGAAGGAGCTTGGAATGGCTCTTGAAAGGCGAGACTTTACCTGTTTCTAGTAATTCCAGCCAAGAATGGCAGCATTTGACGAGAGACGTCATCAAGGGTTATCACAACGTGAACGACATTGATAGAGAAGGCTTCCATTCATTGCAATCCCAGAGGCTAAATGACCATTGCAGCATGTTTTTGAGTCCCAAATCAACTGCTTTGGACAGGGCTTTAAATCATAGCCAGACACAAGCTCAGGTGACATGGCACTTCATTGATGCTTGTCCAGCTAATTCAGGGAGAGACAATATTTGTAAGAACACACATGTTTCTTCAAGTGAGACGTCAGCACTTCCACATTCAGCTCTTACATTGTCGATGTCATCTGGTAGCCAAAGTGAAACTAGTAATGAAGGAAATGGAAGTGCTCAACTGGGTAGTTCTGGGATCGTGGGAACAACAGACAGAGATCATCAAAGTGTGAATGGCTTGATCAGACCTCAGTGGACGATGACTCACGGCGGTTCATGGCCTGGCGGACCATTAGCTGAAGCCTTGTGCCTTGGCATTTCCGGCCATGCAAAAACTGCTTCCAATTTAGCATCCCCTTGTAGCAGCAGCTGTGGCCCCAGTGCTGACAAAAACTAACTGTTAAATTCTTTTAGTTTTTGGCTGGGTAGATGCTCGAGGGAAAAAGCTTAGGTGGCCCAAACTTGTCTCGAACTCTCGATGTTTGAATGATGGTTGATGATGAGCCTGCTCATACAGCAATTTCTCCCATTGCTGTGGCATGATTCTGAGCGAACATAGAATCCCTTCACGGAATCCATGTTCTTCTGCCGATGGTCTTCAAACATCGCCAGGAACTCGATTTTGTGTGAGATGTATTTTATAAGTGAACATGCATGCGATCAACGATAATTATAGATGAATATGACTAGATTTATAGGTGGATGAAAATGGTGTATAGTTAAATTGAGTTATTAGAAATATCTATTGACATTATAATAACAAAAAAAGCAACATTAAGATATTAAATCAATGCAAAACGATTTTAATGCCATGTTTTAAGCATTTTTAAACCGAACCATATCCCACCTATTTTTGTTCTCGTGTTTTTTAGTGTAGGGTATGTTTTCGGGGTTTGAATTTACTGTTCGTAATTTTTAAGGACCGTAAGCTTTCTCTTGCTTATTCCTGTTCTCATCCTAAATCAGAGTAAAAAAAAACACAGACCTTAGGCTTTCTCTCAATCTCTTGATAATGTCACCGTTTAATTTTACTGTAAGTATAGAAGAAGATCTATCAACTTTGTCTCTTTATAGTTTTAATCCATTTGTGTCAAGTTTTTTTATTCTAACTTATGTTATTATTAATTTTGTTATCATAATTAGTATCTGTTTAAGAGTATGATTGAAGTTGGTTATTAAAATTATTTTTGTTAATAAATACATTCAAATAATGTTTTTTTCTTTTAAATATTGTTGATATCAATATATCATACTAATATAAAAACATCAAATAAATAAATAAATATTAAAAAAACATTTTTAAAACATGTTTTTTTTTTAAAAAAAATATTCTTGACATCAATATATCAAAATGATCTAAAAACACCTAAAAAAAATAATTGAAAGCAAAAAAATAAAATATTTAAAAAAAAAAAAAACAGTGTTATCAGAGTGTTACATAATATTTCTACATTTTATGTGTCGTGTTGCAAATTATTGATTAATTATTTTGCAATTCAAAAACTAAAATATATCCTCCCGGTTACTAAGAAAACGAAAAACACAATAATTTGTGCCGTACTCTAAATCATTGATTAACTATTTTGTCTGTTCTGCCGTACGGGAGCTCCAGGGTGTACGGACATAACCTCCATGTGGCCCAGTTATTTGCGTGTACAGACGTCTTTGCCTTGATGTTTGGACCACCGAAAAGAAATTTGCTGAACCGACGACCAAAAATTAAGAAAAATCGTCAGCGAAAGCGCCACGAATGCTAGAGCTTGTAGGCAATCATAGGTACTTCGGACCTATCCAATCATCCGGTAGTCGCTGCGTTGACTGTAGCGTACTGGCAACAATTTTAGTCACTACCGGTCAAACTTGAATTTAGAATCCCGGAAATGCCACGTCAAAATGCTGGATTTGCGAAGCTGGCTTGCTGGGGGTTTCAATGGTGAACTTGATTGCTTATTTGATTTTAGCTGTTGCAAATGCTGGATTTGCAAGGCTGGCTTGTTGGGGATTTCAATGGTGAACTTGATTGCTTAATTGATTTTAGCTGTTTAAAATATCTGAAGCGCTAATGTCAGGTTCATTTCATTGAATCGTAAGCAGAGTGATGCATTCATAACAAACTACACCAGCTACAGCAATTTCACCAGGGTTGTAAATTGCTGAACCGAAAGAGTTTGAGATCTATTTTGCAATTTTCAGTTTAAAAATCAAATTATATTTACTTTGTAATAATCTAAATTAACTAAAATTCTATTCGTTTAATCATTACAGCAAATAAAACAGAAATGGAATGGAGTTTCTTACGGAAAGCCGGACACATGAAACCAGGTAGGTTGCAAAATTCAGCCAGGTAGAATAGAATAGCAGAATTACTACCTTGAAATGAGCATCCATCACCTGTAAAAATCAAAATTACTTTATTTTATTTTTAACTCATTAAAGGACCAGCTTTGATAAATTTTAGGACCTCCCCGCGAAAATATGGTTCTGCCTGCTGGGCATAGTGTTGCCTTGTTGACCGTGCTAGCGGGGATTTACTTGCGGAAGAGAAAGGCACATTATACTATATACTATAAGAAAATATGATATTATTGTTCATTACCAGTGTTTTCATTGTGGATTGCAATCTAGTTTCAGGTGTCTGGGTCACACATTTTTTTATATATAACTTTTGCACAGTAAAATAATTATTATATCCTCTAATAAGATAAAAATCAAGAGTTATCGGATGAGGTGTTACGATAATTTCATATTTATGGGTTATTTTGATTTTTTTATATGTTTGCACAGTAAAACAACTATTTTACCCTCAAATAAGACAAAAACTAAGAGTTGCTAGAGGGGTTGTCACAATAATTTTATATTTATTACACAATAAAATAATATTTTTATCCTCCAAATAGGACAAAAACCAAGGGTTACATGCAGGGGTGTTTCGGATATTTCATATTCTTTTTTAAAATGTCTAAATACTTATTTGCCTCTAATAAGACAGAATATAAGAATTGGTTGCAGGGATGTTTAAGTAATTTATTGTTTTTATTTTTATTTTCCTGCGGACATTGTGAGCGCTTCAGACACACGCGTCAATGGTTTTCTTCGTGATGCTCCATTCGAGCGATGCGCTCGGCGTGTTTCGATGGCGGAAAATGTCAATCCGGCATCTCAGTGGATTTGCCGCCATGTTCTCTTCCGTATGGTGTAGCGCGTGGCGGCACACGGTGTTTTATTATATCAAACTTTATATATATAGATGTTATATTTTATTTTTGAACTAACAAAATTTATTAATCATTTCAATCCTAATAATTATAAAAAAATATTTATTCAGCCCGCAATTTAGTACAGAAACTAATATGATCCAAAAGAAAATCAACATTGAAGCTGATTCATAGCTTTAACCCACATCTTGTTGACCGTGCTAGCACGGCGTTTAAAAATGTGGTTGCGATGCTAGTAGATTTACCCCGCAACTCCAAAAGGGGCGAAATCAACAGAGGTAAAACGACCCACGTAGTTAATGATCCAGAGCATTTCATATGATTAATTTAACTCTAGATGATTTAATTAGTAAAAAAATGATAGATTTTGCATGTAAAATGTTTTAACTGAGGCTCGGCCGGTCAGGTCTTAGTGTACTCTTCAATAATTGTTAACCTGATCGTTATGAAAGATCTGTGCAAGTTGACCATGTTTACCAATAAATAATAATAGAATAAACAGCTACAGCAACTAAGACCGTGCAAACTTATCCTATTTCCAGCTCTTCAAAAAAAAAAAAAAAAAAAAACAGATATCAGATAACTTCAGGGATGAAGAAAAGGCAAAAGAGAAAGCTTTTCCGCAACACCACACTACTGTGTATACGTCAACTGCAGATATCTACATAATTATATATGCATCTAATCTTAAAAAAGATTTTAAAAACATTGGCACCCTACCCACTGTCTGGTTATATACAAGTTACTAAACTCAAAACAAGAAAAAAAGAGCATGTTTCTTCTTTTCCTCTGGGTACGTACCAAACAGGGCTTAAGCAACTCGCTGTCAACGACAAGAAACTGACTGGCCAAGGAGTTCATCAAGACAAGAGCAGCCTTCATCACCGTGTTTCACCGATTCAAGAACCCTTTCGAAAACAACAACGTTAACAGGAATCCTTAAAACCCCTCTTTGAGCATACCCATATTCTTGTTCTGATCTGTGTAAGAGCTCAATAAACAAAGGGTGGTGTAGCAGTTCAGCATTAACAATGAACTTCTCTGTTGTGTCTTGATCCAGACCGACATACACAGGGAAATGACCTGCTGGTACGCTGTCTGGTCTGGGTTTTGACGAGTTTGGTTGGAGGGTTGAGTATTGGGTTGAGTGAGTGACCTTTGACAGATTTCTCATTAGTTTCTTCATGGAGATGCTCATAAGAAAAACAGTAGAATTGCAGAGACGGAGACGGAGACGGAGACGGAGAGAGGAAAAAAGGTGGCGGTGGTGGTGGCGGGAGATGGAGAGGTACGCGTAAAGGTACTTGAAAATAATCAAGAATCGAGATTGAAGAGAGTAAAAACAACTGGTAAGAATTTCATATATATTGTATTCTGTTTTTTTTTTCCATTGATCCATATATATGGATTTATACAAGTGTATAGGTGTTAGAGTCCTAGTCTATTGCCTACTATTGAGCTGTATAATAAACGGTAATATTTACATTAAATGTGATCTTTGACAAGTCTCTGACTACCTATTCTAGCTTCTTATAGTCTGTCTTAACACTCCCCCTCAAGTTGGAATGTATGTTAATTACACCCAACTTGCTAAGTAGTGTTTCAAATTGTGTGGAGCTTAATGGTTTGGTAAATAAGTCTGCTGGTTGTTCTGTAGTTCGAATGTAAGCTGTCTGAATCATTCCTTCTTGAATTTTTTCTCGAATTAGGTGACAATCGATCTCTATATGTTTGGTTCGCTCGTGGAAGACTGGGTTGGATGCTATGTGCATTGCTGCTTGATTATCACAAAATAAGGTCACTGGCTCTCCGTGGTCTATCTTCAGATCTTTCAAGATGTTCTTCAACCATGTGATCTCGCAACAGGTGGTTGCCATGGATCTGTATTCTGCTTCTGCACTTGAATGAGATATTGTTGTTTGCTTCTTGGTCTTCCATGAAACTGGTGCATTTCCAAGTAAAATGCAGTAACCTGTGACTGATCTCCTTGTGTCTCTGCATCGAGCCCAATCAGCATCACAAAATGCCTGTAGTTGGAGTGAACCTGTGGATGGAAGCAGGATTCCTTGTCCAGGGGTTCGTTTGATGTACTTTAGCACTTTATGAGCTGCTTCTAGGTGTGGTTGTCGAGGCTTGTCCATGAACTGGCTTAGTATGTGCACAGCATATGTCAAGTCCGGTCTGGTTATGGTGAGGTAGATTAATCTCCCGACTAATCTTCTGTATATTGACCCATCTTCTAAGAGTTCTCCATCGGATTGTGTGAGTGATATATTCTGTTCTAACGGAGATTGAGATGGTTTGACGCCCAAGAATCCAGAGTCTTCCAAAATCTCCAATGCATATTTTCTTTGTGATAAGCTAATTCCATGTTGTGATCTTGCAACTTCAATTCCAAGAAAGTATTTAAGTTTTCCCAAGTCTTTAAGCTTGAATTGCTTGGACAAGAGTATTTTAGTATCTTCTATATCCTGCAAATTATTCCCAGTCAATATCACATCATCAACATATATAAGTAGGGCTAGAAAATTACCTTGATGACTTCGGACGAATAACGAATAATCAGATAGGGATTGATGAAATCCTGCGGTCTTTAGTGCGGTGGATAGTTTGATGAACCATTGTCTAGAAGCTTGTTTTAAACCATATAGGGATTTATGAAGTTTGCATACACGTGTCTCCCCCTTTCGTCCGAATCCCGGAGGTAAGGTCATGTAGACATCCTCATGTAGATCCACATTCAAAAAGGCATTGTTGACATCGAGCTGGTATAAATGCCAACCACGTAACGTTGCCACACTTAGTAGTAACCGGACAGTGACCAATTTAGCTACCGGGGCAAAAGTTTCCTGGTAATCAAGCCCTTCAATTTGATTGTAGCCTTTAGCCACCAATCGGGCCTTATAACGTTCAATCTGTCCATCTGCCTTCATTTTGACTTTATAAACCCATTTGCAACCAATGGGTCGTTTATTGGGTGGTAAGGGTACTAGACTCCAAGTTTTATTTTCTTGTAAAGCAGCAATTTCGTGTTGCATGGCTTCACGCCATTGCGGATGATGGACAGCCTGTGAAAAACTTGACGGCTCTTTAATAAGAGTAAGGTTAGTAGTAAAAGCTTTATGACCATGAGAGAGATTAGCATAAGATAAAAAATTAGAAAGAGGATGAGCAGTACCTGGAGAAAATACCGAGTTTGTAGATGATGTCGGGTCAGGTCTTGACGGAAGGGTCATGTTGATATGAAAATCCTGCAAATATTGGGGTGTGTTTATGGGACGGCTGCTTCGCCGAGGTGGTGGGTTAGATTCGGTGGGGCGTGGAGTGATACTTTGAATTGTGGGATGGGTAGGTATGGAAGGCATTGGTGAGGTATCTTCAATAGGGGAATGTGAGGTGGTATGTGAGTCAATTTGTGGAGCATAAGAATGTGGTTTTGCTGGGAAATCAAGACTAATGTCATATTGAGGTGAAGTGGTGTGGGTGGTGTCCCAAAAAAGAGGAGTTTGAGGTTGTTCAGGTGAAGTGTTGTTGGGGAATGGAAAAATGTTTTCAAAGAAAATGACATCTCTAGAGACAATTACTTGTTTCTTGTCAAGATCAAAAACACGATATCCTTTTTGGCCATACGGGTATCCGATAAAAATACATCGTGATGCCCGAGGGTCAAATTTTGATCGATTTTGTGAGTGAGTGGAAACAAAACATAAGCAACCAAAAACTCGTAAATGTGAGTATGATGGAGTTTTGTTAAACAATTTCTCGTATGGTGATTTACCTTTAAGGACGGGGGTTGGTGTTCGATTGATGAGATAAGCGGAAGCAAGGATGGCATCTCCCCAAAATTGTTTAGGGAGGCTAGCCTGAATAAGCAGAGCACGTGCCATATTTAACAAGTGGCGATGCTTGCGTTCGGCAACTCCATTTTGTTGTGGAGTATTGACGCAACTAGTTTGATGAATAATTCCTTTGGTTGCAAAAAAATTATTGATTTTAAATTCAAGACCATTATCACTACGAATTATTCTTACCTTAGAATTAAATTGATTTTCGACCATGTTGATGAAATTGACTAGAAGTTCCCTAGCTTGTGATTTGTGTTTCATAAGGTAAATCCATGTGCATCTAGTGTGATCATCTACTATGGTGAGAAAATAGTTTGCACCTGAAATAGACGAAACTTTATATCCTCCCCAAATGTCAACATGAATCAATTCAAAAGGAAAAATTGTACTAATTGAACTTAAAGGAAATGAAAGTCTTGTTTGTTTAGCTAACGGACAAATTAAGCATACGTCATTATGACAAAATTTATGCTTAAAATGAGGGAAAGAAAATAACTGGAAAACTTTGTTTGAGGGATGTCCAAGACGTTGGTGCCAGAGGCTTGGATCGGTTATGTGAACATGGTTGCACATTCTTTTCTTTGTTTGTTGGAGGTGATAAAGACCCTCCCGTTCAATTCCCGTCCCAATCATCTTCCCCGAACGTAGGTCCTGAATTACACAAAATTTGCTAAGAAAGATGGTTATGCAAAATGAATCATAGGCTAATTTGCTAATTGAAATTAAATTTAAATGAAAATATGGGACGCATAAAACATTATCAAGAATCAAATCGGGAGATAAATGAACTTTGCCAATATGAGTTACTTGTGTGATTGAGCCATTCGGTAATTCTACGGTGCGGCCAATGACAGGTTTTGAATATGTAAGCAGATTTTGATCGCAAACCATGTGATCTGTGCATCCACTATCTAATATCCATATATATTTATTCCCATTAAAATTAAGTGAGAAGGCCTTACCTGATAACTCTTCATAAATTGCGCTATTACTGACTTGATTAGCAGATGGATTTTTGGTCTTCAACATGCTCAGTATCTGCTTGCATTCATCTGCAGTAAAAGGAAAATTTATCTTCTCGGGAAAATTACTTTCCCTTCTCGCAAAACTCAATTCCCTTCTCTCGGGAAAATTACTTTCCCTTTTCTCAAAACTCATTTCCCTTCTCTCGGGAAAAATTGCTTCTCGTCTGTTCAGCGCTACCTGATTCCCTTTGGGAATTATCCCTTTAAAATCAGCCTCACCCATCGCCTTCTTCCTTCGACAGTGCTCAGCCGTGTGTCCCTTCCACCTACAAAAAGTGCATCGGAGATGTGCACGGCAGTCTCTGGTGGTGTGATTTGTCTTGTTGCATTTGTTGCATCTCAGTCCCTTTTCGATTCCATGGTTGCCGAAATCTCTCACGGCGAATGCAGCGGCATCGGGTTGTCCATGGCTTTTGCCGATGACCACTTCCATCTGTTTCTCATGACGGAGGACCAGTGAATATGCTTTGTTTACGGTGGGTAATGGGTCTTGGAGCAGAGTATTGCTCCGAACACCTGCAAAAGAATCATTGAGTCCCATGAGGAATTTCATGGTTTTCTGAATGTCCAGGTATGATGCTATCTCTTTGATTGATCCACATGTGCATGTTGGGAGGTTACAGAGTGCATCCCTTTCGTCCCATAATCCCTTCAATTTCGTAAAATAGGACCCTACTGTCATGTTGTCTTGCACACAATTGTGGATTTCATTTTCAATATTGAACAATTGGACCACATTTACATGTGAGAATCGTTCTTGCAGATCGACCCACATTTGTCTTGCATCTTTGCAGTTGATAACACTCCCTGCAATTTCTTTGGACATCGATCCCAGCAGCCATGTCTTCACCAGGTTATTGCATCGATTCCATTGTTGTTGTTCTTCCTTCTTTCCATTTCCAGGATCAGTAATTGACCCATCGATAAAGCCAATTTTGTTTTTGACTGTTAAAGCCATAACCATGGATTGACTCCATGTGCTGTAATTATCTTCCACCAAGGGTTGTGGCACGAGAATGGCGCCAGGCTGGTCTGAATGATGGAGGTATAATTGATGGTTGGGGTAGTCCCATTCTGCTCCTCTGGCCGTGCTTCCTTGGTCTGTGGTTGCCATGGGAGTCGACTAGGGTGAGTTGTGTTTTGTGTTTTTGATATCAATGTTGCAGCTCTGATGCCATGAAAATAATCAAGAATCGAGATTGAAGAGAGTAAAAACAACTGGTAAGAATTTCATATATATTGTATTCTGTTTTTTTTTCCATTGATCCATATATATGGATTTATACAAGTGTATAGGTGTTAGAGTCCTAGTCTATTGCCTACTATTGAGCTGTATAATAAACGGTAATATTTACATTAAATGTGATCTTTGACAAGTCTCTGACTACCTATTCTAGCTTCATATAGTCTGTCTTAACAGTACTTGATGGTACAATGAAAGAGAGAGAATGGAGTGATGTTATTTAGTTTTTTTGTTCTGGTTACTTAAAGTGAAAGCTATGGGGACGTGTTATGGAGGTATCTCGGTTTTATGTCTGTTTTTTACTTTTTTTTCCTTTTCCAATTGGTTTATTATATAGTTTCAACTTTCAACTGGTGAAATTGTTTGTCTGCGCTGCTGCGATGGAATTGTTTTAGAATATACTTGGTTTATAATTCCTTATTATATTATGTGTGGGGTCAGTTTTCTTAAAATATAATAAAAATTATCTATGTAATTATTATATATTTTTATTAAATCTAATTTAGCAGGTTAATATTAAGATATTTTGATTTGACTCAATGTGATGTTAATCCAAAAACATCCTGACCGACCCTTGCAAAACATACGAGGAAAAAATTGAAAAAAAAAGATGAGATTAATAGGAAAAAAACATTTTAAAATTAAATTATATGAAGTTGTTTTAACCGACTTTGTTGATGTAAAAGAGCTGAAACAATTGTTAAAACATTTATAAGAATGAGATTAAAAAAAATAGACAGATTTGAAATGAAAAAAAGAGGAAATGAAAGATAAATTGAAAAAAAAAGAAAAAGAAAGAGTAGCTTCAATGTTCATGTAAATAATGAAGATCGATTTCCAAGATTTTAGTATATAAGTAGTTTTTTATTTAATAATACAATAATAAAAATATATATTTATAGAGAATACAACAAATAAACTTATAAAAGGAAATGCTATTTTCACTGTTAATTGTTTTTATTCATGTATTTTTTACAGCATTATAATTTTTTCTATTATCAGCATATTTCATTGAATAAAAAAACATATTCCTAAAAAAATAAAATAACTTGAACTAAACTAAAATGATATATATAATAGTAAAAAAATAATTTTCTTATTCATTTATTTATTTTTTATATATTAAAGAAAGATTTTTATGAGAAATAATATTTTTAAATGAGAATTGTTATAATTGTGAAAGCAAGTTTTAATTAAAAAAATCAAGAAAAAATTATTTCCATGTATATATAAAAACAAATTAAGAATAAGAAATTCAAGAAAAATACATAAAAATCACAATAAAAACAATTTAGAAATAGAAATTCTATTCGCATGAATTCTCATTGAGTATTATTGAAAAGAGTATTTTAAAACTTTTTCACATTTGTCTAATACATAATATTATTATAAAAAAACTTATTTATTCTCAAGAACAATAAAATAACTAGATAATTATTTAAATATTATCAAATGAGATTCTTATTCTTATAGTACTCTTACAAAAATACAAAACAAAGTACCGCACTTGAACCACATCGAAAGTGGTGGAGCAGGTGAGGGGCATCGAGATAAAACACTGGCAAGCAGCTTGCGTGGTCCTCATTTGTTCTTGCACAGAATAAATCTCATTGGCCAAGAATTCTTCGTTTTTTTGTCTTCATCTCAGCAATTTGCTCCTTAATTCCCACAGCCACAACTGCATTAATATGCTTGCTTGCCACATTAGAGCTCAGCGATGGTGTGTTTAAGTATATAGACGACGTTCGTTTTTCATGATAAATGGTATGTTCGAGAGTGTAATTGGAGCTAATTTTTAAAATTATTTTTAATATTAACATATTAAAATGGTCTAAAACATCAATTTTTTTAATTTAAAATAAAAAATAATTTTTTTAAAATATATTTATGAAACGCAGTGTCAAACAATATTGAAGCATTATTCCCCTTGAGCACGTCAAAAGCAGCTGCTGCCCAAACACCAGGATTGATGCATACAAGTAACCATACAAAATGACAGTTAATTTAATTGAAAATTAATGTTCAAAATTATTTAAGATGTGTTCTCCCTATCCTTTAGAAAGACACATTTATATGCAATGTATGGACCTTTCAAATTATATATATATAGGTGCTTCATTGAATAAAAAAAAGAAAAAGAAAAGATCTTTTCAAATTTGTTTCGATGAAGTTAATCTCAAGTTATTGCATTTGGAGGACGCGCAATGCGTGTGAATATGTGTCTTGAAAAAAATGAATAAACTTTGTCGGTGCATCCTCCTTTTTTTCTTCTTGGTACAAGATATGTTTTGCACTTCAGTCATACCATTTTTCTTCTTCTAATTTTATCCTTTAAATTTACATTTATATGTTATGTATTGGAATTTATTTTTATTTACATATTCTTGCATATTTAATGTATCAGAGAATATACTGAAATTAAATTAAAAATTAATTTTATAAAATGTAATTTTAGGTTAAAGGACCAAAATTAAAACAACAAGGCTATTTTTTTCTCAAAAATACATGAAAAACTTTAATTTCACCTATCGAGTTTTAAATTATATACATTTGATCTCCATTGTTTAAGGCTTTTATGTTTCAATATGTTTTTTTTTTTTTTAAATTAAACTTCATTTTCTGATTTTTTAGGGAAGTGAGAGAAAACTCTTGAAAAAAAGTGAGAAAAAGAAAATGTCTGGCCAGTCATATTCTAAGCTCACACTAAAATGCTCTAGTTGATGGCATGATATTTGCCAAGAAAGATGACATGTGCCATATCAAAATTAAAATTAATAAATAGAATGGATGATGCATTATTTATTTAATAAAACAAGCCTAACCTTCTAAGTTTAAGCATGCTTAGTCTTTTTTATTTTTTTCTCCAGCCGCATGGTAAGCTCAACGATACCTAACATTATTTTAAAATAAAATCATTAACTTTTTTTTATATAATTTTAATTTTCTTTAGCACGACAGTCCAGTAAAATCCTAAAAACAACGCATGCATAACGCTTTCCTAGAAATGGCTAGCAACATGACGATGACAAAACCTCGGTTACCACACCAACCAAACTCTCAACTGTCTACAGCTCCAGATAAGATATCTCCTTTTTATTATTAATATTATTTATCGTGAGAAATAAAGGGGGTGTTTGTGAGTGTTTTTCCAAAGCATTTAAAAAAAAACATTTTTAATTTTAAATTTAAATTAATAAAATTTAGTATTTTTAGATCATTTTGATGTACTGATATCAAAAATAATTTAAAAAAATAAAAAAATATATAATTTTAATATATTTATAAACGAAAAATACTTTTAAAAACAACATCCATCACACTCATTTTATTCTTGCCCGGTACGGAATTCTCAAGGAAAGAGCTGTTATGCAATTTATTCCAACTTTCACAATCCGTACAATAAATAACTGTAAGAGTCGTATAATTATTAATATAATATTTTTTTATAATTTTATAATTAGACTACATCGTGGCGAATGGCGATGCCGTCAAGTTACGTTTTGGTAGGCTTTAAGCCTTGTCGTCCATCCATTGGCTCGCTTCTGTTTATTTTTTTTTTAACGCATGGGCTTGAAGACGAAAAAGAAATCACCTTTTCTCTGCCATATAATTAAATAACCAGAGACAGCAGGAAAGGTGAATAAACAAAGAAGAAAAAACTGGGAAACTTAGTCCCGTGATTGCAATTCCTTTTTCTCAAGTACAGCTCCTGTCGGTAGGATTAATTTTGTCTATAGCCATGATCTCATCTTGTTGCATGGTGCAGGCTTGATGCGTTGATCTGTGTTTCACTCTATCGAGCCACTCGACCACACTCATGAGCTGCATGGCGGGCTGCCGGTTCATTTCCCTTAGCTACTAACCTTATATTGCTATGGTCACTGCCGAGAAATTCACAAATAGTGAAGAGAAAACAATTGCAGAGTAATTGGTAAAAAGGTTATGTTTATTCATGAATCATCTGTTCAGCTTTATACAAGAATTGTAAGAGTTTAGATCCTACTCTATTGCCTATAGTTTCGGCAGATCAAGTTACAAAGGAAATAAACCACTGTGTATCAATTACAATATTAATTTCCTATACTGTAATATTGATTTCCTATTCCGTGTGATCTTCTTCAACACTCCCCCTCAAGTTGGAGTGTATGTTTATGACACCCAACTTGCTGAGTAGTACTTCAAATTGCGTAGAACTTAATGGCTTGGTGAACAGGTCAGCTGGCTGGTCTGTGGTTCTTATGTAGGCTGTCCGTACTGTTCCTTCTTGAATCTTCTCACGCACCAAATGGCAGTCTATCTCTATATGCTTCGTACGTTCATGGAACACTGGGTTTGAGGCGATGTGCATTGCAGCCTGGTTGTCACAAAAGAGTGTGACTGGTTGTGTATGGTTTATCTTCAAGTCTTTCAGAACATTTTTCAGCCATGTGATCTCGCAGCAAGTGGTGGCCATGGAGCGATACTCTGCTTCTGCACTTGATCGGGATACCGTATTTTGCTTCTTTGTCTTCCAGGATATTGGGGCTTGTCCAAGCATAATACAATACCCTGTTATTGATCTCCTTGTATCAACACATCGGGCCCAATCAGCGTCACAGAATGCTTGGAGCTGCAATGAGCCTGTGGAAGGGAGGAAGATACCTTGCCCAGGCGTGTGCTTAATATACCTGAGGACCTTGTGTGCTGCTTCAAGGTGTGGCTGTCTTGGCTTCTCCATAAACTGGCTCAACATGTGTACTGAGTATGCTAGGTCAGGCCTCGTAATCGTCAAATAAATTAATCGACCCACAAGACGTTTATATGAGGATGGATTATTTAGCAGCGTCCCATTTGTCTGAGTGAGTGAAATGTTCTGTTCGACCGGAAACCTTGATGGTTTAGAACCTAGAAATCC
Organism: Salix purpurea; assembly: GCA_027405865.1. NCBI lineage: Eukaryota > Viridiplantae > Streptophyta > Magnoliopsida > Malpighiales > Salicaceae > Salix > Salix purpurea. The sequence goes on along the minus strand of JAOWLH010000006.1, from coordinate 7,150,270 downwards.
AGCATCATCCAATATCTCAAGTGCATATTTCCGTTGGCATAATGCAATGCCTTGTTTGGATCGTGCAACCTCTATGCCCAGGAAATATTTAAGTTGTCCCAGATTTTTGAGCTTAAATTTCTTGGAGAGCATTTGCTTGGTCTCCTCAATGTCCTGCAAACTGTTCCCCGCCAATATCACATCATCAACATAAACAAGTAATGCTATGAAGTTACCTTGACGATTTCGGACGAACAGTGAGTAGTCTGATAATGACTGTTGAAATCCAGCAGCCTTGAGGGAAGTTGATAGTTTAAGAAACCACTGCCTGGATGCTTGCTTTAGTCCGTACAAGGACTTGTTCAATTTGCACACACGGGTCTCCCCCTTTCGTCCGAAACCGGGAGGAAGGGTCATGTAGACATCCTCGGTCAGGTCACCGTGTAAGAACGCGTTGTTCACGTCCAACTGATGTAAATGCCACCCCTGCAAAGAAGCAACACTAAGAAGCACACGCACGGTTACCAGCTTGGCAACAGGGGCAAAGGTTTCCCTGTAGTCAATCCCTTCAATCTGACTGTACCCCTTTGCCACTAAACGGGCTTTGTACCGTTCGATTGTCCCCTCTGGTCGAAGCTTGATCTTGTAGACCCATTTGCACCCGATGGGTCGTTTATGGCTCGGCAAGGGCACAAGGGTCCATGTTTTGTTCGCCTGAAGGGCTGCAATTTCATGCCGCATGGCATCTCTCCATTTTGGGTCAGTAATAGCTTGTTTAAAACTACTGGGTTCTTTGAGAAGAGAAAGGTGAGTGATGAAAGCTTTGTGCTGAGATGAAAGACGTGTATAAGACAAAGAATGAGAAAGGGGATGAGCAGTACCTGAGTTCGTGGAAGATGAATGGGCAGATCTGGATGGAAGGGCAGCCTCAACATGAAATTCCTGCAAGAAAGATGGGTTTTTGATGGGTCGAATACCACGCCGTAATGGCGATGACGGAGAAGGAACTGGAGATGGAGGAGATGGTGAGTGGGTGATTTGAACGGGAGAATTTTGGTCTGGTGATGGGTTGATGGAGCATGGGTCTGGGGCCTCGGCTGTGTCATGGGCTTCGGCTGTGTCATGGGCTTCGGCTGTATTATGGGCTTCAGGTATTTGGGCTGTGGCTATTGAATCTGGACTGGCTGGTGCATGGGCTTCAGGTGTTTGATCTGGAGCTATAGGCTCCGGAAATGAGTCAACATCAAATGTTAAAAGGGAGTCATGGGTTGGCAAGGTCTGTTGATAAGGTATGCGGAAGTGAGAATAGCATCCCCCCAAAATTGTTTTGGCAGGCCGGCTTGAATGAGTAAGGCTCGTGCCACATTAAGCAAATGCCTATGTTTGCGCTCAGCGACACCATTTTATTGTGGTGTGTTGACGCAACTTGTTTGATGAACAATTCCTGTGAGGGCATAAAAACCTTCAAGTTTGAATTCAGGACCATTATCACTACGCACAATTTTGACCTTGGAATTGAATTGAGTTTCGATCATGCGAATGAATTTAATGAGAAGGTCTTTTGTATCAGATTTTTGTTTCATCAAATAAACCCATGTGCTTCGAGAAAAATCGTCTACGATAGTGAGAAAATATTTTGCACCAGTAAGAGAACTAATTTTGTAACCACCCCAAATATCAACATGAATCAAATCAAAACATGCTTTACTTAAAATGGAACTCAAAGAAAAAGGTGACCTTGTTTGTTTTGCCAATGGGCAGATTAAACATTTGTTTGTATCACAGGATTTAAATTTGAAAAATGGAAATAATTGGAAAGTTTTATTGGATGGATGTCCAAGGCGTTGATGCCAAAGACTTGAGGCTATGGTGTGGATAGAATTGCAGGTAATTTTCCTTGGCTGATTGAGGTAGTATAGCCCCTTCCTTTCAGATCCCATCCCAATCATCTTCCCCGAGCGTAGGTCCTGTATAACACAAAACTGTCTTAGAAAAATCGTGATATACAAGGAATCTGAGGCTAATTTACTGATGGAGATTAGATTGAGCCGAAAGAGTGGTACACATAGGACATTATCAAGAACAAAATTTGAGGAGAAAATAATTTGTCCAATGTGTGTGACTGCAGCATGTGAACCGTCTGGTAACTCAACAGTATAATTCTCAATTCTTTTAGATTGTGTGAGCAGATTAGGGTCACAAACCATGTGATCAGTGGCACCACTATCCAAGATCCATGTGTTTGTCTTACCATTGTAAACAAGGGAGAAAGCTTTACCTGATAATTCTTCATGATTTGAAGAATTACCGACTTGGTTGGCCATAGCGGGTCTGTTTTTGTTTAACATCTGAAGTATTTGCTTGCATTCCTCCTGTGAGAACGGGAAATTAGGTGGCGTCACCTTCCTGTCAGACGTGTATATAGAGGCTTGGTTGCCCCTTGAGGGATTGGTTTGTTCGGAGTCTAACGCTGCCATCCTCTTGCGGCAGTGCTCGAACGTGTGGCCTTTCCAGCTGCAAAAAGTGCATTTAAGGTGAGCACGACAATTCTTGGTGCTGTGGTTTGTTCTGTTGCATTTTGTGCAACGTAGTCCCTTTCCCTCTGGTTCAGGCTCTCGGCCTGAGTTCCTTACTATAAATGCAGCTGCCTCTGGTTGGGTGGAACTTCTTCCATGAGAGATTTCTGTTTGCCTCTCTTGTCGAAGGACAAGAGAGTAAGCTTTGTTGACAGTGGGTAATGGCTCTAGTAACAGAGTGCTACCCCTCACAGCAGCGTATGATTCATTTAAGCCCATAAGGAATTTCATTGTCTTCTGGGTTTCCATATATGCAGAAATCTGTTTGCTTGACCCACAATTACATGAAGGAATGGAGCACAGTGCATCTCGTTCGTCCCAAAGACTCTTCAATTTAGTGAAGTAAGTGCTTACAGTCATGCTCCCTTGTACGCAACCATGAATCTCATTCTCGATGTGGAAGAGATGAACAGTGTTAACTTGAGAGAATCTCTCCTTAAGGTCAAGCCACATCTGGCTCGCATCTTTGCAGTGGATGACGCTCCCTGCAATGTCCTTTGACATGGACCCCAAGAGCCATGTCTTGACTAGGTTGTTGCAGCGCTTCCATTGCTGTATTTCATCAACGTCGTCTCCAGTTGGTTCTTCAACAGACCCATCAACAAGTCCAAATTTGTTTTTGACTGTTAATGCCATGCTCATGGACTGAACCCAGGTGCTGTAGTTGTCTTCCACCAAGGATTGCGGTACAAGAACTATTCCGGGCTGATCTGCATGATGAAGGTAGAGGGGATGATTTGGGTTTTCCCATTTTGGCTTTGAAGACATGCCTGTGTCGGTTGTCTTGTTTTCAGTTGTGTCTCCCATGGCTGTGTTTGCTAGGGTGGTGTTTGTGTTGTTTGTGTTTGGTTGAATTTTGGGTTTTCTCAATTGTTACGCTCTGATACCATGAAGAGAAAACAATTGCAGAGTAATTGGTAAAAAGGTTATGTTTATTCATGAATCATCTGTTCAGCTTTATACAAGAATTGTAAGAGTTTAGATCCTACTCTATTGCCTATAGTTTCGGCAGATCAAGTTACAAAGGAAATAAACCACTGTGTATCAATTACAATATTAATTTCCTATACTGTAATATTGATTTCCTATTCCGTGTGATCTTCTTCAACAAATAGCAACGAAAATATTCTGTAGATAAATTCTTATGAGAATCACAATGGTTTTTTTTATATCTATAATTGCTAATAAAAATAGCGATGGGATATGTTTTTCCTCTATTATGCGAAAATATTCTGAGTTACCATTTTCCTTTTTACAAGATTTTTGCATGGGTCAGAGCTTCGACTTTAGCTTTTCAAGTTTGCTTTCTATCAACATTGAAGTTACTTGTCCTATTAACGTTAGATGTCTGTGGTCCTGTTAGTAACTGAGGTGTGTCTGTCTATCAAGAGATTGAATTCGAAAACCAACTATAATGTTTTGAAGATAACACTGGGTGATGTGCCTGTACATTTCTCTACATGCAAATTCAGCACCAGATTGAACTTGAGCCTATTCAATCAAAGCTATAGCACGTGTTATTACCTTCTCCTCTGTTGCTCGGACTCTGGACATGGGAGTGACACAAACCAAGAAAAAGAAGAAGCGACTGTCGGCGCCGATCGAGAACAAATGGGAGGAAGACGAAGACGGTGTTTATGACTGATTTGACCTGAAAGGATAAAATATATAAATTTCTAGCCTCTTTTTTACGCTGGCTCGGTTTTAAAAGATATATTTTGGACCTTCCAATTGGACCTCATATTCAAGCTATTTTGATCTGGGCCATGTAAATTATTCAACCCAGGTGCGTGTGTACATATTGGAAGGTCCTTTTTGGAATTATATTATATTCATCCAAATCAGTTAAATTGAAATTATATTCATCCTTTTTGGACTGGGCCATGTAAATTATTCAACCCAGGTGCGTGTGTACATATTATATATTAAATTGAAGGACCTCCATGCCCGAGCCCGAAATTCAGACGGTCTTTCGCCGTGTTCCGGTGTCTTTATATTTAGAATTTAGCAGCTCGACATCTGCCTTCATCTTTGTTTTTATAATTGTGTTAATGGTGGGTTTTTTTCCGTTTTTTTTTCTTACCATCTCCATACTTCCAGTGTTTTTATCTTCTTCAAAGATTCCATCCCTGCTAGCATAAATTAATCTAAGCTGGAAGAGGTTCCTGGAAAGGTAGAAGACAGTGAGCACTACAATCCCTATTATGCTGATGCACCCAGCTTTTGGACGAGAACTCCATCCTTGAAGAACACAGATCTGGTGCTAGTGAAGAAAAAATCGCGTACGAACATGATTTTGGAGAAACTGATGCGTTAATAGCGACTATTATAATGTTATGTGTTTTGAAAATGAAGAGGATGAGTATCACTACGCTGAGGATTATGACTGAGGCATGCCAACGCAGATGCCCCCTTGTATTGTAAGATTTTGACATTTGCATTAATTAATGGTCAGTTTACACTGGCCACCATGAGTCCTTTCGATTTCTTTAACCTCCATTATGATAATTTTGGATATTCGTACTGTCCCTTTTTCGATTTCTTAGAGATGAAAATGCTAAAATATGATAGTGAATGGACAGGGTTATGAAGTGGAGTTAGGTCCCAAGCACTTGACAGAGGTCACGTATGGTGATAAGGTCAGGGGTAACAACAGTGGACTTAGTGCCTATTTGGGACCGCGTTTTAAATGTTGTTTCCAAAAAAAATAATTTTTTATTTTATTTTAAATGAATATATTTTGATGTTTTTAGATCATTTTGATGTGCTGATATCAAAAATAATTTTTTTTAAAAATAAAATAAAAATATCATTTTGATGTATTTCGACAGGAAAAATATTTTGAAAAACCACCGCAACCGCTCTCTTAAACAGTCTCTTTTTTTGGTGTGTGTGTGTGTGGAGATGAGAAACTCCCATGCCCTTTGATAGGGTAATGGTAAAATACACTTAGAATATGTGTTTAATCAGTTCGATACGACTATTAAATGAAACAAAATTTATGAGTCTGGTTGATGGTCAGAAGGATCAAGGAAGAGGGATTTTTGTGTATTATGAGAGGTGAGATTTGGACATGATCACACAAATTCTTATTTCATTCTTCAAAAACAGAATTATCCATGCATTATATTCATTTACTAGTGAATCAAGATGATATTTTTTTAAAAAAAATATTGAAACAAAAATATATATTGACGCGTATCAATTTGATTTAACATGTCAAATCTATTATCCAAATCATGACATTAAGATAACCTTATAAAAATAAATAAAGAATTAGTAAATATAATTCTTAACCAATCTAATATTTAAGAATCAAATTAAAAACAAAAACCCATTAGCGTCATTTGACTAAACCCATAACATGAGTTATGAGATTAGAAATTAGAATAAGCTCATTAAATACAAACAAAAAACTAATATGAAATCTAATTTTCAATCATCATAATATTGAATGATGAATTTCAAAGAAAAAAAATTAACTAAACAAAGGACAAAAAAAATCAAGTCAAAAGTCTAATCCATAATTTAAATCATAAGAACATGATAACTTTATTGAAAGCAAATAAAAAAAATATAAATTTAATTCTCAAACAATCCTTAAAATATCAAATTGAAAAAAAATTCAAATAAAAAAAACAAAAAATAACTAGAATTTACCCTGTTAATGGTCAAACTCTTGTGACCTATCAAACCCGGGCCAAGAGACAAAGATAACTTTATAAAAATCAAATAAAATTCAGTTCTCAAACAACCTAATTTTAAGGGGGGGAAATTGAATAGAAAAAATTACTTTTAAAAACCTTGAGTCAATCTAACTAACCCATAAAACTTCATAGAAAGCAAATAAAAAAATAGTTTACTTCTCAATTAATTTAATATTGAAGGATGAAAGTTAAAAATAAAAAAAAAATCAATTGAGTCCATGAAAAAAGTCGTAAGATCGTGATACCATATAGAAAGCAAATAAAATAAATATAAAAATTAACTCTCAATTAACTTAATATTGAATGACTAGAATGAAAAAAATCAATAAGAATAAAAATTAAAAAAAAATAACCCGGGTTAACCCAGGTTAAAGTGTCTAAGCTTCTTGGTATATATTAATTTGGTTAGATGAATGAATTAGTAAAGTCATTAATGAATATACCTTTTAGTCAATAAGTTGATTATATGTAATATTGATTTTATTCATGTAAAATATAGTTATTATTGATGAAGGTTTTTTTTATCTTTAATATTCATTTATATTTTATTAATAAATCTAAAGTAAAAATAAAGTTTGTAGAACAATAATGTGTTGTATAAAAAGTTATAAAGTGAAATATTCTTTTTAAATGCTATGGTCAATGACTGATTTTGGAACAAAATCTTGATTACCTCGTGATTAATATTAGATTGTTTCTTAATTAAATTTCATAGTTTATTCGATTTGCTTACCTAATTTATCACAAAGATTGGTTGCTGTCAGTTTTTTTTTTATAGCTGTTATATCTTTTATTGTTTATTATTAAATTGATCAAACTTATTTTATTTAGTCAAGATAATAAACCAAGTCTTCATATTTTTTTCTTCAACCAAATAAACTAAAAACGTTGAATTTAAACTCCGGGACAGGTGGTGAGATAAATTTTCATGAACTTTCTCGTCTTGTGAGAGAGAAGATGGAGTTGAGTGTAAAGTTTCTCTATTCTTCAGCACTTGCTTGCTACTTCTGCTGCCTTCCCTTCTTCTTTCTTCTTTCAACATTTCACTTGTCCAGTGCTCAGAACGCCACTACTGATCCATCTGAAGGTACCTCTCCCTAATCTCTTGAGGTACAGACGATACCAAATAAATCATGTCAACCTTTCCATGTAATTTGCTTACGAATCGATTCTTCTTGCTCTTAATTTTTTTTTTTTGTTTCCTTTTACTTTGAAATCTCTGCGTATACATGGCATCATTAGCTTTAGCTATGAAGGTTTTGATTTTACGACGTGTAAAATCTGACTGAAACTCTTGTTTTTCTTTCTGGGTCTGTTTTCAATTTCATAGATATTTATGTTGATCGGAATTGCTTTTTCAGCAGAAGAAGATAAACCAGAAATGGTACCTGTGTATTTCATGATAAGTAGCCAAGACCTTTTAATTATTATTATCGCAAGTGTAGTGGCCACTCCTAAGATTAAATATCATGTAAACTTTCACAAACCATCATATTAGTAACTATAGATTGCGAAATTGAGATCACATGAAGGTTAAACCCTTTAATCTCAAGCTCTTACAGTTATATTAGGATACGTAGCTAAGACCTTTGATATCACAAGTTGATAGCCAAAAAATAATTTATGCGATCTTTTTCACTAATGAACGTGCCGGTGGCTAGGCTTCCTGATATTTTCTTGGAGTGATAGCAACCTCAAAGAGAGAGTGGATGCATGTGGTTTTTAGAGGGTCACCACTCACGATCAATGCCAACTTGATCAAGAACACAATTTTTTTTCCGGCACGCATGGGGTTCTTCAATTAGATTTTCTGGGCTGTTACATCATCTTATAATTAATTTATCTAGCGTTCTGAGAGCCAGTTGATATGCATATTCATTTTTCAAATAATTTTTTGAAGGGTACCTACGTTGACTGTATTACAAAAGTTTGATTGTAGAGCACATTTAACCCGTTAATCAAACTTTTTGAGGGGTTGGTGATTACTTTTTACAAAACATATGTAATCGAGTACTATATTTTTTTTCAAATATTCTGTCTAGATAGCATAAGAAAGGTGATTTGTAGATTTGATATGGTGTCCCTACCCATAGTTGATTCATTTGTCAAAATGATTACATAAACTTTTATTCACTAATATATTATTAATTATAAACTTTTAGTTAATCAAACGATGGATTTTAGCTGGTTGATATCCTATATATATATATAAATTGGAAAAAAAAGAGAAAGAACATGGGCAACCTCTTACTGTGGGTTGAGAAGCAATAGTATTCCTGGCTCAATATTTGGCTGGCCCTTAAGAGCAGAACTATGGTGTTATATCCACTGCAAAATTGCGCCAAGTTTCAGTTTGAAGTCACTTTGATTTGGAAGTCCACCCATAATCATCATAGACTAAAAATCAGATGTCGTTGGTGGATCGAAACTATGTAGTTGGTTGATAGAGTGAAAATGATTTCTCCATCAAATGAGCATGTGTTTGCATCTTGATAAGTACAAGAATTAGCACTATTTATAATAGTTAATTTTTTAATGATGACTTGGTGAGACAGTGAGCGCGTTGAACTCACTATTTGAACAATGGGACACACAAGCTGTGGGATTATGGAACTTGAGTGGAGAACCATGCAGTGGATCTGCCATTGACGAAACTAATTTTGAGATCCTGACAACAACCCTGCCATCAAATGTGACTGTACTCAAACTACATGTCACATTACCAAACTGTATGCCTCTCTTTCTCATTTTTTTTATTTTATATAATTTCGATTTTTAGCATGAAACTACAAAAAAATCCCATGGGCTGTTTCCTGTATTTTAATCTACATTCAACTTGTAAACTGTTTTCAGGAGAGTGTATGCTTTGAACAAAAGAGGGGTGATTCCAGAAGTACTCACAGCTTTGAAGTATCTTACCTTTCTGTAAGGAAATGCACCCATGTTTTGAAGTTTTTGTTGAAAGATTCAAGGCTTCTAGCTCACATTGTTGATGACATTTTGTAGAAAAATTGATCAAAATTACTTCACTGGTCCATTGCCTGCGTTTATTGGAAATTTATCAGCATTGAAGGGTTTGTAAGTGAAGAAGTTCTTATCAGAACATTTTGTTACATTTGACACATTTCTGTTGCCAAGAATTTTATGTTCGGCATCTCAGTGACCTTACTTTGTTTTACTTGACTAGGTCAATTGCCCACAATGCGTTTTCTGGGTCCATTCCTAAGGAGCTTGGAAATCTTAAGGAGCTAACTTTGCTGTAAGAGTGGCGTTTTTCTGAATTAAATTTTACTTTGTTAAAGATATCTGCCACAAACATCGTCATTCAGGCACTCTTAAGTTTTGGACAGATTATAAGATTAAAGAGTTTTACAACTTTTATGCAAATAGGGAAAGCTTGTTCGGATGATATCTTCTGAAAACTGCCCTATATGTTTGCAAATTCAACAGGTCTTTTGGTGTAAATAATTTCTCAGGCACACTTCCCCCAGAACTGGGTAATCTTGTCAAACTTGAGGAACTGTAAGTTGAAGCAACGTGTTCCCTCTAATGCAACCAATCTCCATTTCTGCAAGGATTTTGTACCATTTTCTGTTAACAAGATTTTGATGTGTGTTTTGCAGTTATATTAATAGTTGTGGACTGGGTGGTGAAATTCCCTCAACATTTGCTAACCTTCAAAGACTCTCAGTCTTGTAAGGAAATCACATTCTACAAGTTTTCAGCAGTTTGTTCCTCTTAAAATCCAAAAGCATGGCTTACCTTGGCTTGTATATGTTCAGGTGGGCATCGGATGATTCTTTCACAGGCAACATTCCTGACTTCATAGGCAACTGGACAGGGCTTACGTCACTGTAAATCATAGAATCTTCTGATATTTACTTTTGTTAGTTGCGACAGTAGAATGTTTACAGCTACAGGGAAGAATGATTTGTTTGATTGGTTTATGAAATGCTTCTCCAGGAGATTTCAAGGGAATTCTTTTGAAGGTCCTATACCACTCAGTTTTTCCAACTTGACCTCATTGAGCTCTCTGTGAGTTTGTTCATTTATATATATAATTATCTCTGCCATTCATATGTTTATCCGCATACAGAAGAAAATTAGTTTCAGATCACATAACTTCACAGGCGAATCAGCGATTTAAGCAACGTGAGCTCCACTCTTGATTTTATCAAGAACTTGAAGAACTTGACCGACTTGTAAGTAGTTGATTAGTCTATCCATTCTTTTTATATGCATATGAATTTGGACTAGTTACTTGATTTTCTCTTTGAAGGAATCTGAGGAATGCATTGATCAATGGTAGTATTCCATCTGATATTGGAGAACTCCAAACTTTAGATAGACTGTAAGATCTCAGTTCATTTAGCTTGAAACGCCAAAGCCATCCATGAAATCTAATTGTGCTTGTTTGTTTCTTTTGTGATTTTTTCATCATTTTTTTCAGGGATTTAAGCTTTAACAACTTAACTGGCCAAGTCCCAAGTGCTTTATTCAGGATGAGTTCTCTTGAATACTTGTAAATATCACTGAATCTTACAATAGCAGTGATTTGGTCAATTTCTTCTCTGTTTTTTATTTTTCTAGTTCGGAGACTCTTGGTGAAACCTTCACCTTGTTATTTTCTCTTCCATACTATTGCAATGGCCAGGTTTCTTGGAAACAATAGTCTATCTGGAACCCTCCCTGAACAGAAGAGCAATACACTTCAGACAATGTAAGTCGTCTTAACAAAGAATATTGTAAATTGAATATGTTGGCATTGCCCAAGCAGCGACTTCATAACAGCTTCTGAAGTAGGTGTTGGATCGTATCATGCTGCCATTTTGTTTTCTTTGGACTATATTCTGAAGCCAGTTTGATCATAATTTCCTTCTTTTCATGTCTGAATTCAATCAGAATCTCTTCTTATTACAACTCATTTTTAATCATGTGCTTACTAACCCCCTTTGATATATTTTTGTATGCAGAGATTTATCTTACAATTATCTGTCAGGAACTTTTCCTTCATGGGTAGCCTCAACTGTACAATTGTATGTGTTCCCAATCAAGGCACCTTCTTCATCCATCATTATTCTGAGTTTGGCACTCAATTAATATTCATAAACACCAGATAAATTACTGCCTCTTAAGACGCAATGTCGGTCGCCGTATTCTGACATCATGAATATTTACTAAGTTTTACCGGTAATCTCTGTGGAACTATGCAGGAATTTAGTGGCCAACAACTTCACTTTTGACAACTCAAACATAAGGTGAAGCGACATGTCCTTTCAAAGCCATTGTAACTAATAGTGTGCACAGTAAGCAAAACTGGTGCAATATATTACCTGTATTTGGAACCAGTTCTTTCCTTTTCTTTTTCTGTCTCAGTTTCCAAATTTGATAAGCAATAAGATCTGTTTTTTTATGCAGTGTTCTACCTGGATTGAACTGTCTACAGAGAAATTTCCCGTGCAATCGGGATACACCACGCTGTACACTTCCTCATCCAGTAATTTAGTTCCAAACCTAACTTTTCACTGTCCTGTTCTATATGAAATGCGCCTTCCTAGACCTTTCCAGCAATCATCCTAGTACAGCACAGCACAGCATAATGTATAGGTGAAAATGGCTTCATGCTTTCATCAATATGGTAGAGAGTAATTGATTTCAGCTCCTTTTTTTTATCTGTTGCAGATGCAAATTTTTCAATCAAGTGTGGTGGTCCAGAGATGAGAACCGCTGATGGCACAGTTTATGAAGCTGAAAACTCATCTCTCAGAGCAGCATCATTTATTGTAACTAGTTCTGAGAAATGGGCGGTGAGCAATGTGGGCTTGTTTACTGATAGAGAAAGTCCTGAGTATGTTGAAAATACCTTGGCACAAGCTCTCGGCACTAATACCCCAGAGCTCTATCAAACTTCAAGGATATCTCCTGGTTCACTTAGGTACTTCGGCCTGGGTCTAGAGAATGGGCCTTATACTGTACATTTGCTATTCGCCGAAACTGTATTTGCGGATCGAAGCTCGCAAACTTGGGAGAGTTTAGGACGGCGTGTTTTTGATATATATATTCAGGTAGAAAAGGTTTGAAACCATATACATACAGGAGAGAACTTCTATAATTGTAATTCCATTCTCTATGCGTTCATAGGGAAGTCGCCGATTGAAGGACTTTGACATATCAAAGGAGGCAGGTGGGGTTGAGAGATCAATTACGAGGACTTTTAATGCTACTGTGTCAGAAAATCATCTGGAAATTCATTTGTTCTGGGCTGGTAAGGGTACCTGTTGTACCCCTGTCCAAGGCTACTATGGACCAATCATTTCAGCCATTAATGTTGTTCCAGGTAACATGTGATAACTTACCGATCAAACTTAGTATGTCCAGGATTTCCATCTCTGGCTCTCACTGCTGTTTGTAACCGTATTTACTGCACAGGTTTTACACCAACTGTCAGTGGGATACCGCCCAGTGCTCGGAAAGAGAAGAGCAGGACCGGGATGATTGTTGGTATTTCAGTTTCTGCCGGAGTTCTGAGCCTGGCCCTGATATTTGCAGTTGTTTACATCACGAGGAAAAAAGACAGCGAAGATGAGGAAGGTAAGATCATCACAACCTGTACTTGTTATAGTTTATAAGATCCAAGCCTCGTCAACTCCAATATTGACTGCAGCTCTCCTCAAGCCCTGAACTCTCTGATATGAGTGAAGATGGACTTGATCTTGAGATGCTGCCAAGGGCCTTCAAGATTTCCTTGATTTTCTTGTAGCAACAGAAAATAATTTATGCATCGAATATGGGATGTAATTAACTTGGAGTAGGTTAACTGTACTTGAATGATTCACCATTTCCTGCATAGAAATTTATATGTTAGGTGAAGAAAGGTATCCTAAGTAACCATAACTATGTTTCTACTAAACTATGCAGTGTTTTTAGGGGTGGGCCCTAGACCAAATACTTTTAGTTATGCCCAGTTGAGAACGGCCACAGACGACTTCAGCCCTTCAAATATGCTTGGGGAAGGGGGATTTGGAGCTGTATACAAGGTAATAAATGCAAGATGATTGCTCTAAATTTTATTTTTTTTAAATGACAAGCTTGTGATTCAAGATTTTTTTAGTTTACCTAGCAAGAGGTGAGCTTTATGTTACTAAACTCCGGTACCATTCAGGGTTTGCTTTCTGATGGGAGGGCGGTGGCTGTACAGCAGCTTTCAGTCGCATCTAACCAGGGCACAGGCCAATTTATAGCTGAGATCGCCACCTTGTCGACTGTGCAACATCGTAATCTTGTGAAATTGTACGGATGCTGCATCGAAGGGAATAGACGCCTTATGGTTTATGAATACCTTGAAAACAGAAGCCTTGATAAGAATCTCTTTGGTACGAGGATGCCCAAAATACTTTGAAACTTTACTTTTTTATACTCATTGAGATGAGCAAAATACATAGACACAATTTACTTTTGGTGGCTGAATACATGAAAAGAAAGGGCTTGCGTCGTGGATGGCCAAATAATCGTATTCAATAAGAAATATGCTCAGATTACAGACTCCATTTTGGTTATGGATTGGATTACGTACTAAGGTTCATCTACTTATTATGCAGGAAAAGATGGAATGCATCTTGATTGGCCAGCCCGCTTCAATGTATGCCTGGGAACTGCTGGAGGGTTAGCTTACCTCCATGAGGAGACAAGGCCAAGGATTGTTCATAGAGATGTCAAGGCAAGTAACATTTTGCTTGATGCAGAACTCTGCCCCAAAATATCAGATTTTGGATTGGCAAAACTATATGACGACGACAAAACTCACATCAGCACTCGAGTTGCTGGAACCTTGTAAGATCTCCTCCAACCTTTTCCTTGGATCATTCGTAATTTGCTGACTATGAACTGCGCTACAGTTTACACCGTAGTGCAGCATATAGAAGCCACGTGTAAAAACCAATGGATATTATTTGAAGGTATTCCCAATAAACCTTTACACTAAGCACGCTAATTTTCTTATAGTGGTTATTTGGCACCGGAGTATGCAATGCGTGGACTTCTGACTGAGAAGGCTGATGTTTTTGGTTTTGGTGTGGTTGCGTTGGAGATCATAAGTGGGAGAGCCAATTCTGACAATAGCTTGGATGATGAAAGGGTCTATCTTCTTGAATGGGTAAAGAAAACAACACCTTTTTTGTTGTCCAACGTATCTTTCTTAATGAAATCATCCCTTCTCATTGTGAATCGATCGGATAACGTTTTCAGGCATGGACTCTGTATGAAAGTAGCCAAAGTTTGCTAATGATGGATCCAAGTTTAACAGAATTCGATGAAAGTGAAGCTCTTCGAGTTATAGGAGTAGCTCTCTTGTGCACTCAAGCTTCGCCAGCAATGAGGCCGACAATGTCAAGAGTTGTGGCAATGCTGGCTGGGGATATTGAAGTGAGCACTGTTAAATCAAAGCCAAGCTACTTGACTGATATGGATTTTAAGGATATAACCGGAAGATTTTCGACTGAAAACAAAGCATCCGCTTCAACTGCTGATATCAAGAGCAAGAACAAAAGCCATCGTCATAATTCTATTGATCTGAGCCCAGGAGGTGATCAAATGAACTCTCCACTAAATATCACTGAACCAAGGCTGAGTGACCTCATTGGGGATGGAAGATGAGGGGTTAATTAGAAACATCGTCATATATATATATATATATATATATTACTCAGTCATCCAATTCTGAAACATTATATAGAAGCATCTGCTCTGTATAATACCAGAAAACCATGAAATATTCTTGGACCAGATTTCCCCCATTACGGACTCTGAATCTTTGCTTGAAGGAGGAGGGCTTCAACGGGTTTAATAACTTGAACCCGAGCCCCATGGCAAACAACCCATTACAAGAAAAATGTTTAAACGGGCTACTTTGGTTTTTTCTCCCTTAATTTATTGGGTTTATTTTCTTGGCTCTTTTGCCAAAAGATTTTTTGTTTTTAATTTTATCCTTCAAAATAAATTTATACAAATTTATGGCTTTTATTTTTTTCAACAACAATAGTAGTATTAGTAATAACAGTATATTGTGATAGTAATATTTTTTTTTGTAATGTGGATGTCCGGGTCAACTTGTACGCAGCTCGATTAATCTCATGGGTCCTTAAATGAACGACCAATTATCGGTCTCCAGTGGCCCTGAGGGTTGTGATAATAATCATGATTATGATAATGATAATGATAATAATCAAAATAATAATGGTGGTGGTGGTGTGGTAATAATAATAATAATAATAATAATAATAATAATAATAATAATAATAATATGGTGAGGATGACAAAGATGATGATGATAATAATAATAATGTTGGTTATGGTTTATAATAAATAATTATGGTTTTTTTAGTAATTATTTAGAAGTGTAATTTATATTATTTTTCAAAGTATTTTTTGATTGAAAATATATTAAGATATGTTTTTTTTTTTTGACATAGTATATCAAAACAATAAAAAATATAATTGAAAACTAAAAATATTTAAAAAAAGATTAAAAAAAAAGAAGCAATGCTAAAAATACTTAATAATCCAATATAACATAGAACATGATGTTGGCCCACCAAAAAAAGCAACCGTTAGAAGATTGAATGTTAAGCCTCCCGTTGGAAACCAAGTTTTTAAATCCCCTTCTTTAAAGAAAGAATCCGAATCCTCCAGTTCATTCATGAAACCAGCAAAAGAAAAGTTGGAAAACCTTCCTGCAGTGTCTCTCTCCCTCTCATCTAGTGTACAAACCTGCTTCTCTCTCTCTCTCTCTCTCTCTCTCTCTAAACAGCCTTGAAGGGAATATTGGAAAATGGGTCTGGTAGTGGTGATCTCTTTGCCTTTGATAATCTTCTGCTTACTTCTTGGTTTTGGATGCTACTACTTGGGGAGATACAAAGGAAGACAGGATGTCCGTACTCATGTCCTTGGGGCACCTATTCCACCACCTGGTACTGCTAGTAAACCACCACCTCCTCCACCTTATTCTAAGCCAGACAACTCGGACAGTGTCTAGACTTTTTTCTTCTTGTTTTTTTTTGCTTTACTTTCCATTTTCTTATATGTGGCGTGGAGAGTGATTTTTTATATGTTGTTGAGATGCGGTGTGGCTGTTGAGCATTGTTTCTCTATGAATCTTGAGGTATTGAGTTGAGCTGTAATATACGGGTTGGCTTATGAAAGAAACTGGTAAAGATTTGTATTTTTAGTTTTTGATTGATTTATTTCTTCTGGAAAGCAATTTGTTAGTCTCATTTTGTTCCACAAAGTGCTTGGCATCTTTCCAAATGATGCCTCCATCAAGGAAAGATGAGAAGAAAACAAAGAAAAATTGACTAAGAAAAAAATAAGCATGCTATTATTATACAGAAGAATTGACTACGAGAGTCATAGGTACTCTGAAACTTATCTCTAAATCCGAGGAATATCTGAACTTTTTATCAGCTATTTAACTACTGATTTCTTAAGATGATGATTTTCAACTTTTCATCAGTAGTCAAGACAATATTGGCGATGGTTTCTTAAGATGATGATTTTCAACTTTGGCAACTCTCTTATCAAACTACTTTCCAACCGCTGATCATCAATAGTTAAAGAGCCTAGAGCATGAAGATCAATCGCATGATCCCACTTCTCACCATGAATATCTGAATCTGCTTTACTTTTTTCCATTATCAAATGCACCCCGCATTTTTCAACCCAACATTTTCGATTATTTTCAATTGAGCTTACAGGGATTCCTGTAACCGGATCAACAATTCTTGGGAATAGCTTTACTTCGACATTCAGTTCCAATTCCTCTACACCTTGCAGCAATTCCTCTAACTCGATCAACGGTACACGCCGTATCCAAGAATGCTTAGTGGAATTTCTGTCAAAAGAAACACCCACCCACATGGGAAATAACTCCATACCATTGCTCTTATTTTTTAAAGTAGCTACACGGTCACCATCAAACAGAAGAGATGATGTTTTTGGAGTGGCAAAGACCACCCAAAAAAGAAGCGCTTGGAGTTTATTACCGTCCGGGACTGAAACTGAGGGCAAATGAAATGATAATGCAGCTCCTTCTCCACGATGGCTGAACCATTCTGGTATCTCGCCACCAGCAAGGAAAATTTCATAACATTGACATTTGCAAAATCCCTATTGGTTTCAAGGAAAGTAGTTAAAATTTGAGTTCGAAAAACTACCATATGTACGTGCTAAATGTTTTTGTTCAATTTAAGAGACAGAGAAAGAGAGACAACCTGAATAAGACTCATCTTGTAGTTTTCAGATAAATTGTTGCAGTCCCCTGAGTAAAAATAGGACCAGTAATTGCTCGGAAACTCCATGCCCTGAATCTCTATTAAATTTCGGCACCCTGTTACATATAGATTTCGCATTCTTTCATGTTGAGGTTGTGCACTTACTCTTTCAATAGACGTGCAGTCTTTGATAGACAAGACTTGTACGCTTGATGGAAGCTTTGAGATTGATAGAAGATTCTTGCATCTCTCAACCCTAAAAGACCAAAGCTTAGTAAGGCGGCTAATGCTAGAAGGCAGATTGAAGAATCCGTTTCCAGACAAATTCAAATCTTCAAGAAAGGACAAACTCCCAAAATCAATGGAGCTTATAGCGTCATCCAAACTAGTATAACTTAGATCTAGTTTTTTCAATGAGCTGAAACTAGTGAAAGAAGCTGGTCGCATAGCTATAGAGCTAGAACAGCTTTTCGGTGAGTAGTTGTTTCCACCAAATGTAGGAAGTTGCTTAATCGTAGTACCCTTTGCGAGCAACTCTGTTAAGGATTCTAGGCCACCCAAACTGTCCGGCAATTTCTCAAGTTGCGAGCACTCAGTAACGTTGAGAGTTTGAAGAGATTTTAAGCTACCCATGCTTTCTGGAAGACTCTTTAAGCTGTTGCAGCCCTCCAAATTCAGCAAAACAAGGCTCTTCAAGTTTCCAATAGATTGATGTACCTCAACCAAACTCGTGCAATCTACAAGTATCATTCTCTCCAAACTAGGGAGTCCTCGAACGTTTGGCGTTTTAACAAGGCACTTGGAATCGCTGAGATTGAGGATTTTCAGCTTGTTAAGAATCTGTGAAAGAAAATAGAAAATAAAATACAAATATTTCAGGGAAAAAATGTAACTCTACATTAAATCTAATTCGGGAAAATCTTGAGTGCTTATTGCATATATTTTACCTTAGTCCCCTTCCAGAGTTTTCGGACTTTACTTCCTTGCATGTCAAGTATAACAAGCTCGCCTATGTGAAAATCAGAAGGCAAAGATTTCAAAGGGCATTCAGGCCAACAAAGCCATATCAACTCTCTGGGGAGAAGACTGTACCTCCCCACAAGATGTGCTCCTGTGATTTGGAGTAATTGTAAATGAATCATTTTTTTAAACGATTTTGTGCTGAATGATCCCTGTATATCTAGTGCAAGACCTTCCACAGCATCTGTTCCCTGACAATAGCCAAAAAGCATAACGTAGTTATAAGGGATTGATAACAAAGATGGATCGAGAGATTTGACTATAAGGGTAATTCAAGTCAGGGTGGAGATGCGTTGTTGATAAATATTCTAAGGATCGACTTTAGGATTCTTTTAGAAACTTAATTAGGCAAAAAAAAAAAACCAGGCTTTTTGTATATTTAGGAATATTATGATACAATAATACACTACCTATATATTTTACTGTTTAATCCACTTTTTTAAAGTATTCTATATAGGAGCATGAAAATTTAATTTGATTGAAATCTATATTGGGAGCTAAGTAAACTTCTATTATTCTTATTGTAATGACAATTTATCCTACAAAGAGAAATAAAGAAATCTCATAAAATAAATTGTTGTTTGAGTTGTATCCATTTGCTGTGAAATATTGTATATTCATGTGATATCCAAGTTGATGAATTAAATATTGGTGTAAGATAATTATGAATTAGGGCATAAAAACTGATTTAGTGATACAGTATTGGCAAACGATTAACTTATTTATGTAAAATGAAAAAAAAATCCATAAAGAGCAAAAAAGCACTTTCTAACGCAACTAGTTCCTTAAAATTACTCAAAGATCTGACTCGAAATTAAAACAAATATATTGGAGTGTAAAGTACAACAATCAATATACAACGTAATGAGTTCTTACCATTTCCTTGGAGAGAACAGTGTATGCATCTTTTGGAAGCACAATTCTGCTGCAATTTCCAGGATGGTTACGCGACCTTTGACGAATAATCTCCCTTCCCATCTTTCGTACTATATCATGCATCCATAAACTATTCCGATTCTCGGTAATTGCTATGAGAGACCTTCCAATGAGAGCTCTGAAAGCTACCTCTGGATGGCAACAGTAACGCTCACCTACTATATCTGCTACATAGTCCATGTCTTTCCCAACAAAAAAACATGCAATATCAAGGAATATCTCGCTTGAATCCACATCAAGTGCATCAAAACTTACTCTAAGCTTTGCTTGAATATCATCATGCGGAATATTTTGCCAATGGGCAATATCAATTTTCCATCCAGCTTTGTCTCTTATGGACAAATGAGAACCTAGAACTTCAAGAGCCAAAGGAAGTCCTTTGCAGTAGTCCACTATCTTTTCTGAAAGCTCCTCATAATCCTTTTCTGGACGGGTTTCCCTAAAAGCATGCAAACTGAAAAGCTGAAGAGACCAATTTCGATCCAATCCCCTAGCATGATACATCCCATCAACCTCCACTTCTGTTAGCAGATGCTTGTTCTTAGTTACAACGATTATTTTACTTCCATCACCAAACCAACATCTCTCTCCCATCAATGCCTCCACTTGTTCTCTTTTGTCCACATCGTCAAGAACAACAAGAACATTTTTACGATAAAGTCGTTCTTTGATCAAATTCATTCCTTCATAAACATTACTGATCTTCCAAACGTTTGGTTTCAGAATATCATTAAGAAGGCGCTCTTGTAATTCAACCAGACCATTCGGCTTATCTGATATATCCTTGACACCCGAAAGAAAACTGCTTCCCTCAAATTCAAAATAAAGGTTGTTAAACACTGCTTTTGCTATTGTTGTCTTCCCTATTCCAGCTATCCCATAGATCCCCACGATGCCAACATTATTTCTTGCACCTTTTACCAAAGAAATAACACCTCGAACTCTGGAAGAAATACCTACTGGGTGCTTGGCTACGTGCAAGGTTTTGTTTCCCAATTTACAAGCTACATCTTTGACAACCCTTTTAATGAGTTCTGCTTCATATCTGTTCATAGAGAAAGCAAGACATCAATGGCGTATAAGCTGTTTGATATTAATCCAGAATTTTCCAGCCTATGCCTCTCTAGAACTATCAAGGGAGTGGATTGATCTTGAAAATCTAGCTCATCGATCTCTAGAATTCTCTTAAAAAAAACAAGATCAAGTTATCCCTTCTTGGTAGTGTGAATGTAAAGAAGAACAAGAAACAACCAAGCAATTTTATACATGAGAAAGTTAGCGCAGTGTGCATGTGAGAAGAGAAAGGGTTGTGTGAGCAAGTGAGATTCAGTGAAAAATAAGTACAGTGTGCATGTGAGAAGAGAAAGGGCTGTCCAAGTGTGAGCTTTATGATCAAGAGCGTCTAGTGTGTGATCAGTGTATACACATTAGTTGGTGTCCAATTATCAATATTTAATTTGTACAAAATTCTTTTATAATCACTATTTATCCAACATTAGTTAAATACAAGATCATTAGTTAACAGCAGTAGTCAGCACCAAAAATATTTTCATAGTAAAAAATAATGTTGTTAACATGATTTTCGGCAGCACGAGAATTTTTATATATTAACTCAAAACCTATTTTAGTTGGTCAATCTTAAAACTTTATAACTTAAATTCATACCTAACTTGAGTTAAATTAAACCATATGATTGATCTAATGTAACACGGTCAACTTGATAAGTTCAAAAACAACATGAAAATGTGATCCTCCATAAATATTGTGAGTGAGGGTATTATGTTTTATATGGGACTAGAATCATTTAGTTTGGTGTTCTAGAACATACTTCAGATATAAAGTAAAAACCAAGAGGAGTTTGGAGGAGTACTCTATGCGACATACCCCCAAAAAAAATTCTTATTTTTCAACTTAACCAATTTGGTTTTTACTGAAATAACCACGTAAGAAGTAGATTAGATTGAAACAAACTATTAACTCTAAATTATAAATTAACATAATAGTAAAAGATAAAATGACATACAAAAATAAAATAAAAAATTGATGGAAAAAGTAGAGTGTTTACATAACTATCACTTAGAGGAAAGCTTGAGAATAATAATGATTATTCAAAAAGAACTTATTAAATTTTATAACCCAACTAGTTGGAGAATTATTTTGAAAAAAAACATAGATATTTGCTACATCTACATGTATTGCAATTAAAAACTAATATTTAATCTAAGTGGAAATATCAGGTTCAATTTGATAATAATAGAAAGACTGTTTCGGTTGATATGTGCAATTGGATTTTGACCGAGAAGATAGAGATTTACCCATTTGCCTCATTGTTTAAACCCCATCCAGCTAGATTTCCAGCCTGTGCAAGAGCTTCTCTCCACCTGTTGACCTTCTCCATTTCTTCCTTGAAGTGTTCTTCATGTTCATCGAAAGCTTTTGCATAGCTACCGGTCTGTTTGCGGACATCTGAAGGATCCGTATCATAGAATATTGGAAGAACAACCTGGTGAATTTTTTGCCTGCACTCAATAATCTTTACCAGTTCGTCAAGACACCATCTAGAGGAAGCATAGTTTCTGGAGAAGACCACTACAGAAATCCTTGATCCTTCGATTGCCTTGAGAAGTTGCGGGGAGATTTCTTCTCCTCTAGGGAGTTCATTATCGTCCCTAAAAGTATGAATTCCGGCTTGGATTAAGGCAGAATAGAGATGATCTGTAATTGTTGTGCGAGTGTCTTCTCCTCTAAAACTTAGAAAAACATCATAGTTCCATCTATGTCTATAGGACGAAGACATGGAAGAGAACGGAGACTCAGAGTATGCCATACAAAGGCACTGTCTATAGCAAAATTGAATGGTAGCAACAACTTCTACGTTCAAGTGATATAAATTGACATCCCATCCAGCCCGTGATGTTGACTTCAACACACTCGCTTAAGTCTTTGTTTTATAAAATATATATATGTGTGTGTGTGAGCATGTGAAATATATAAGAAAAATAATTAAATATATATATATTTATCCAATTAAAAAAATAACCAAATATAAAATAAGAATGAGATAACCCAAATCATGCGAATGAGACAAAATAAAATAATTGCAAAGTTTAATTATAAAAACAATCAATGTTAGTTGACGAAACACTAAAATATATTAAAAGCTTTAGAAATCATCCTAAAAAACTCAAGTTAGCCGAACCTAACACACCAAACATATAGTTTAGGTTATAAGACTTGGTAAATGAATAAAAAACAAAATAAAAAAAATCAATAAAATCGATGTCAAAAATCACCAACTTTGAAGAAAAAAATAATTCTTAACCTATCAATGTTGAAGTATGCTATTGGATTTTTTTTTTCCAAAAGTAATATAAATTTTTATAGAAAAAATAAAAATAAAACTTAATACTAATTGAATAAATATTTTAGAATAAAATTGGAAAAACATAAACTTACATCAAGAGCTACGTTGAACCAATATAATCATTGAAGAGGAAGTAACGTCGAACCTGTCTTCTTCCTTTGCATTGCATTGACTATTAGCCATAGCATGTGCAGAGTTTTTTTACATATAGAAAACTGATTGATTTTATATGTGTTACTAGCTATATGCCCGCGCGCTGCCGCGGGCATTGCTGTGTATATAATATCATATACTTAAATTAATAACGATAAACTTATAATACAGCCTGTATAAAAAGTTCAGAACCATAACATAAAAGAGTTTGTTTCGTAAACATAGGTTACATCTTTTGGAATA
Source organism: Salix purpurea (assembly GCA_027405865.1). Taxonomy (NCBI): domain Eukaryota; kingdom Viridiplantae; phylum Streptophyta; class Magnoliopsida; order Malpighiales; family Salicaceae; genus Salix; species Salix purpurea. Next base: position 7,127,028 of record JAOWLH010000006.1, on the reverse strand, counting down.
TACATAGTGTCACAAAAGATGACAAAAGAGCGCTAACTATACAATTTGTACATCAGTGCAAAATAGAGGGATGTTGAGGTGCAGAACGAAGTGAAATCCCTTCTTTGAAATGAGACATCTCATTTTGTTGTTAATCTTCCTGAAAAAAATAAAAATCGCAAGGTGATAAATGAAATGATGAAGAAATGAAGTCATCTAATACAAAATTCAAGGAAATATTATGGAAGAACAAATGCAGCAAATCAGTAAAGAAACAATTAAAAACTAACACCATATGCTGCAAAAATCATTGTAGACATAAAAAAAGGGAAAAAAGGAAGAGAATGCAATTATTGGGGGATAAATTGTATTAATGGAAAACTATCATGCCAAATTATAGCAAGGGAACACCTGGATGTATAGTTCCAAATGAAAATTTCAACAGCTTTAACAATATTAACTTCAATAATAATAGAAAAAACTCTAGGCAATAGCATTAGAAGTAGAAGAAAAAATATCATGAGAGAGTAACTATAAAGAAAACAAACATCAACAGTAAAAACAGTAGCAACAATATTCAAGACTAATTGAATGCAACAATGTTTATTTGTTCCATACCAACATAACAAATAAATAGCAATATAAAACATACATACATATATGTAATTGGAGAAAGCGAATGGGACGAATGATAAAACAACTCAAGTAGATCTAACATAAACATTTAGACGAAAACAATGAATAGCAGAAAATGAAGCATTATCAGTAACAACCCTAAATTTTTTTCTCCTATTTGTTTAATTTGTTTAATCTTCCCCCCTATAAAAAGGGTAGATGAAGCATGAATTTTTTTTTTTCCTATGCCAAAATTTCGTTAGAAATTTCGGCAGAGTCTCCCCTATATCGGGAGATCCCAAGTTATCCATAACACAACCTGCACACAATTTGAGTCACATTTCATCCACAATCACATTCATTTTTAATACAATCAATTGTATAATTCAATCTAGAATATGTTTAAGACAATATTCATTCCCAAACTCCATCATAAGATCTAGTAAAACAACTAATACACAATTTTAACAATAATAAAAACAATCTAAGCAACAATGTCAATAGTAGAAGCCAAAAAACCATCAGTATGCAACTATATGAAAAAGAAACATCAATTTCAAAAAAAGTACCAGCATTACTAAAAACTAATTAAATGCATAATCTAGTTATACGGCTAATTATATAGCATATATATTGGCTGTATTATGTTTTTTTAAGTAAGTTTAATAATCATGATGCATCCCCAGTTGTATTGTTCAAAAAACAGCAGCATTGTTCATAAGTAATCAAATTCATAATCAAGTTAAGTTTAGTAATTGCATTATATATCTAAAGTTAAGTTTAGTAATAGAAATCAAATCAACTAAATGCATGACTTAGCTATACAGCTAATCATATAGTATATATATTGAATGCATTATGCATTTTGAATTAACTTCAGCAACAAAAACTTAAGAATGCATATGTGTCTTAAGTAGGTTGTTGAACTTGTCAACATAGAAAATATGCAGAGCTATCATTATCAAACTGAGGTCAAGCCTTATAATCTTCAATTGCAATTTGTAATCCTTATTTGAGCAAATCCTAAAAGAAATTAAACTTTTTTTGAGAATGATTGACAAATAAACGATAAATATTTAGAAATAATTGGTGTGCAAAGTGACCTCTGATGGTGGAGAAAGGTTGTCTTTGTTCCTTTTAGTTTGTGGCTCATCTTCTTCATCGATAATGATTGATTTCTGTTTTAGATGACTGCAAAATTAAGGAAAAGAGAATATTATTGTATAAGGAAGCTTATTTATAGGGAATTATTTTTAACCTTTTGTTTCTATGTTGCTGGAATTAATTTTTTTTAACCTTAAAAGGGATGCCCATTGATCATTTTTTTACATATCCTATAAGAAAGAATGAAGATTTAAAACAAAGAATAAGCATTAGCCAATAAGAACAGATAATCTATCTTAGAAAAGAAGAAATAAAGAAAGGTAGCAGACATTCGTATTAACAAAGTTGAAAGAATTAAGAACTGTCAAGATCAAAAAAGAAATCGCAATCCTTAATACAATTGCAAAGCCAAAAGGGATGAAACAAATGTGTCACATGATGAAAACTCAAGTGTTTTAAGAGGAGAACAGTGTCGGATAATCACTAGACATGACAGATGATGATACAGGGGGGAAAAAAAGATGCCAATGCGTACATGTTAACAGTCCAAGGAACTAATAGATTGAAAGATCAAAAAAAAATGATACACAAAGGGAAAACAGATAAAGCTACCTGTCTTTATTTTAATAAAATGATAATATACAATTGACAAATAAAAAGGTTTTAGCTCCATTCAATTTCCCAAGAAGTGCTCTATTTTTTTGAATTAAATAAGCTACATGCCAACGTAAAAACAATCATCTGGATTAATTGTATGTCATTTAGGGGATTTAGTACATTAAAGAATGCAACATTGTTCCATGTCTACTCCTTTTATCTCATAATAACCTCCCTGAACCTAAATGAATTGTATTTTTTAACCTTAAAAGGGATGGCCATTGGCCATTTTTTTACACATCCTATAAGAAAGAATGAAGATTTAAAACAAAGCATAAGCATTAGCCAATAAGAACAAACAATCTATCTCGGAAACCCATAAGAGCTAGCACTGAGGAAAAGGTGCTATCTACTTCTCATGTGGCTTTTGATTTATGCAGTTAGTGAAGCAGGTCAATGCATTCGACCATTGAAGGTAGATTTAAAAAATAGATTCGATCTAACATGATGAGGTTTTTCAGGTTAATCTGTCAAAGACCAAGTTTGGATTTGATGATGCCTTCAATTATAAAGAGCATGATTCAGCAGCAGTGTTAAAACGGTGAGTTTCCGATCTTGTTAGCCAAAGTCTGATAGCTTGTTTAATTTCTTGAATTCAGTTCATACGAAGACATCAATCATGCCAGGGGTCAAGGTGGCTGCGAGGGCTGACATGTCCTTGCATAACAGTTTCTTAGATTGGCAACATTCTTGCCTCAGTTTTAAGGTTTGTTGCTTAAATTTTAGTGAAGAAACAGCATCGAGTGATCTCTCTACTCTTTCAATTGGCAATGCTAAAGGGAGACCTCAAACTTTTTAAGATAAGAAAGAAACAGGCAGACTCAAGAAATTGTCTAATTTAGTTAACTTGGGAGTATGAAAATAGTTTTCTTTCAATTTAAACGTCAGTTGATGCGCTCCCTTTTCTATGATGAAGGTATTTCCTAGGACGCATAGACATCTACTTCGACAATGTGGGCGGTAAAATGCTTGATGAAGTAATTATGCACATGAAACCTCATGGAAGGATTGCAGCCTGTGGAATGATTTCTATGGTGGTCAATTCGCTAAGATGATGGGTTGCTATGAATTTTATTGACCTAAATGAATTTTATTGTTCTGAATTTATACATTCTTTTCCTCCATCATATAGCTTCCTCATTTCCTATTTTCAGGTACACTTCTTGAAAGTTCTAAATTATTGCCAAGTTTCGTTATTTTTCCTGCTTAAATTGCGCTTCCTGTTTCTATATGTAGGTTTCTTATGATGGAAGAGCAATTCTTGATTGATAATCGGTTGACGCTTAGAGCTATGTAAGTTAATTGTTTCATTGGATTTAGATTAAGGAAAAAAATATTTCTAGCAAATTTAAATGCGACTCCTTTTTTTAATTGCAGATTGGAATTTGGTTTCTTTATGGCCTACTTTTACATATGCGACTGAACTGATATGCTTGGCTCATCTAAGAAGGTGCCACCTCTTATTTTGTCTTGTTACTCTGTGTTATGTAATGTTTACTTTTGGGTTTTCAAAGTGTGAAGCATGTGGTCGACAATAGCTACACTTTGCACTCATTTGCAAAAATCTGCAGTTGCAACCTAAAAAACCATCAAATAACCGATTCAGCATGTAGATTGGTTCTATGCTTATGAGGATTGAAACTGGTAAAGGCTTACTACTTTTATTTTACTGTTAGCGGCTGTGTTTTAACTTCACTCTTACATGTCTCTACAGAGTTACAGTCAAGATCTTTTCTTGTTTATCTACTTCCTTCCCATCATAGTTTCAGCAGTAACTTCTTTCACTATACATCGTGATAAGTCACCGTTCTTTAGGAAACCTATACTATATTTGAACAGGCATCAAACAGAGGAGTGGAAAGGCTGGATGCAGGTTTGTGACTCTTTCAAACACCATGAATATAATCTTTCAAATTGTTCAATGTTAACTGAGTTTCCTTAATGCATAGAATCCTCATCTAAGTGTACATTCTCATCTAAGTGTTGTTTCCTGCTAAACCAAAACAGTAATAGCCAAACCAACAACAAACCAACTTAAAATTTCTTATAATGCTTTCTCACAACATAAATCACCCTCAAACTAAGGGTCAAGTTCTCGCAAGGAAAAAACCTTTTCCCTAAAAAAAACACCTACTATTGAAAAGCAGGCAACCCCATGTTCATATATAAATATTTTTCTTAAATCAATGAAGCTGAATATGGCAACAAACTGTTTATTAAAAACCAGTCAAGGCCCACAATGCAAAATCTCAACCTAAACATATTCCTAAAAAAACATTCCCACGACCATAATAAAAATCAGCAAACTCACTGTTAAAATTGTCCATTATGAGCACTACAAATTCCAAGCTTTTTCAAGATTCTCGTAAAAAGCCAACTAACCTCAAAAGTAGGGTGAACAACACAAAGGATGCAAGGAAGTCTTTGCAGCAATTGGTGACAATCAGCAGACCAGAACTTCAACAAAGAATAACAAAAGAATTAGAATCAATGACGTAAGAAATCCGAAGCAGAGCTGAAAAGAAAAGGTGGAAGAAAAAGAAGGTACCAGAGCAAACGAAAGGGAACAGAAATATGCACATAAAAGGAGAGAAAAAAAAAAGGCAAATATAACATAACTTAACAAAGGAAGAAAGGCGGCGCAGTCCACTCAACCAAATCAAAAGAGAAGAAGACAAAATAAAAGCATGTCATCCTGCAAAGTGCACAGACAAATTCATTAATGTGAAGTGACATGACGCAAAAGGATTAATGGAAGTAACGAAACCAGATTGCAGCAGTAACAAAGAACGAACAAAGCAAAGCAAAGCAAAACAGAAATCAAGTTATCAGACGGAATGCAAAACAAAACAATAATCAATTCATTTAATTAGGCTCTAAACCGAGAGCAATTAACCCGACAATACCCAGACCGAGAGCAATTCATGTTATCTCTAAACCGAGAGCAAAAACCAATTACTTAACCAATTAATTGAAGTAACCGAGAGCAATTCATACACCCAAACCCGAACCCAATTAAGCCAAAAACCCACTCCCCAACACACACAAATGACCAAACACAAGCAGCCTGAACCCAAGAAAACAGAATGCCCAGCACAGACAATGAGAAATCCAAAAAACCCAACCAATAACTGAATACCCAGACCAGAGAAATCAAAAATACAATCAATTACTGAACACCCAGACCAGAGATAACATCAATCGAGGGAGAAGATGGGAAAAAATGAAAAAAAAAAAACGAACCCAAGAACCGAATGGAAACTAACCGAGCAAACCCAGAAATTGGCGCAAAGAAGGGGGCGAAATCATACCTCATCGAACACCCAGAACGAACCGAAGCCAAGCCACAAACAATCAATAACGATACACCCTGACCAGAGAGAACATGAATCGATGGAGAAGATGAGAAAAAACGAAAAAAAAAATCAACCCAAGAACGCAATGGAAACTAACAGAACAAACCCAGATATTGGCACAAAGAAGGGGGAAAAATCAAACCTCATAGCCACAAACCACCATCACCGCCCGCCCGACCAGACCTGAGCAAAACAGCCTGTCGTTCTCTCTGGCACAAACGAAGGAATCGAGCAGAGACATGAACTGAAGAGAGTGCGAGAGGAAGAGACGAAAACAACCCCCAGCCAAGAGATAAAACGCACGGGCTCATTAAGGGCAAAATCGCCCGGGCACTGTCCCTGACAATAGTGCTTACAGTCTATGTCTACAGTGCAGAAGGCCACACCTTTTATTTGTATTGTAATAATTGGTTATTTTAATATTTAATTAATAAAATTATAATAAATAAAATCTAATAAAAATAAATTTATTTCCATAAAAAAAATATTATAATCGAAACGTAGGGAAAATCACTTTGGAAACATTGGTTCTGGAAAACCCCAGGATCTGCGGATAGACCATGTGGACAATAATGAGTCCTCTCTGTAAAGCAAATCCAATTTGGGCAAACCCACTTTGGAAAGCTTTCACCCCCATTTATCCTAGAGATGTGACTGCTGTCCATCTCCACTTCCTTTTTTATTTTTTTATTTTTTTACAGATCTTTATCTTTATCTCTTAAGCGTATTTTATTTTTTCGTGTTGGCGAGGAGGAACTATTTGATTAACATGGTTGCACAAGCCAATTTATATATATTTATATTAATCTCATTAATTATAAAGTTAATAATTATAGGGTTCAAACTAAAAATCACAAAAAATCTTTTAATTGGGTTATCTAGGGTTATCGGCGAACTCTTTTCTTACGATTTGGGATGCATGAAGAATATGATATGATGGTTTATAATTTGAATGTTTTTATGGTCACCTTCGATTTTTCAAATATTATCTAATTTTTATGAAATCGAGAATTCGAAAAATACTGAAAATGTACCCCACAAAACGACAAAGGAAAAGGAGATATTGTCGATTATAATTGGCCCATAGACAACCCCGGGCATCAGTGCATGCATCTGCCTCATATTAGACTGGGAGATAACGTCAAATATTTATTGATTGGTAAATAATAATGAATATTCATTAAATACTCGGAAACAATTTAAAAACATCTAAATTTATTATATGATAAATAAAATATATATCAAAATATCTGACCAGTATATATTTCCCTATGCCTGACTATTCTGGTGGCTTACAAGTCTAGTCAATTAATTTGAAGAAACTACCCGTGATATTTTCCATCCAAAATCAAATATATTTTCCACATGATCTTTTTACGTGAAGTCTTCAAATTTCCGAATCTTTTTATTCCTTAACTTATAATTACTAGCTTATTAACTAATTAATTTCAATTAGAAATTAAAATATATGTTTTATACTTGAAATAAATGTATTTTCAACTAGATTTTTTGAATAATGAAATGGATTTTTATGCTACGGTTATTGATGATTGATGACTACTTTCGGCGTATTGTAATAACAATTGTTCTAAAATATTATTTACTTGAAAATATATTAAAATAATTATTTTAAAATATATATTTTTAATATCAACATATTAAAAAAATACAAAATAAATTAAGATAATTATAAATAAAAAAAAGCTTTATCATAAAGGTATGGCTGGATCCTCTTTTCTTTTTTGGATCACGTGGATTGCAGCTGCTTTGACCACAAATTAAGAAGGAAAGTCTAGCGTTCTTACCTCGCAACTTCTCCAATCACATCGTTGGTATGACGTATCCAGTAGGTCAGATTAGGACAGTCAAACATTTTTTCTTTTTGTCTGTCAATGTGTCGAATTTAATTGACTTAGAAAATTTTATCACGATATTTAATGTTTAATTAGACGTGCATGAATATTTTATCCATCATCAAGATAATAATAATAATAAAAAAAATAGTTCTTAACTTAATCAACTGGGTTAATTAAGGAGGGGGGAGTCAAAATTTCAAACACCTAGCAAGGTTGTCGAATTGAATATACTCACCCTATTTCATCATGTTTTTTTTTAAGGTTAGGAATATATAATAAGAGTGCTCATATTACATACGCATCTGCTAAAAAAACATTCACTGTCTAGGCATTCAAATCTGGGGACAAATTAGGGCTCAAACCAGGGACCATATTAAGAGCTTTATCTTCGAAGAAAAATACAGATGAAGTGGATCCTTCCCTGCTTGATAGAGAAACAATGTGGAGCCCATGCAGGCATTAATCACATTTGGACCCCTATTTTGATTAGGATCCTTCATTACCCCTATTTTTATTTCTCTGTCGTATTATTGTGTGGCTGCTACACTTGAAAAAGAAATTAAAACATTCTTTTCTCTTTATCTTTTTATTTTTTTTATTAATTTGTAATTACGAGCAATAATCTGTCATATTTATTTCTCTGTCTTTTTTTTCATATATATAATTTGTAATTTGTACTGTTCATATTTATTTAATTATATATATGAAAAAAATAAAATATTAATTTAACAAGTATAATTTAAATTCAAGATAAATGAAATTTAAATTATACAATACAAATATAATCTCAAAATTAGAAACATCTTTAAAATTCCAAAATATTATGAAAGTAAAATGTTTTAAAATAAAAGAAAAATACATCAAACATCTTCTACATATTATAGATAAAAAAAAAAGACATTATATTGTTCACAATAATCTGTCTATCGCCTGAGTATTTTTTTCCACGTCCTGTATATTTTGTGAATAATCATGTCTTCGATGCTATCTGCCACACATGCTCCGTTTCTCCCACCCTCTTAGAGCATCTCCAGTGGGAGTAGCCATTTTGGAGAGGCAATTCTTTAAAATGGATGTTTGAATAGTGTATATATGGCTTTTTTGTTGATGTGTGCTCCAATGGTAAAAGCCATTTTGAAGAGCTATTTTTTTTATATTATTTTAAATATAATATAATTATTTTGTATGTAGTTTAATTATGCAATTAACTATACAATTAATAAGAGTGTAATATAATTGCTTTTAAAAAACCCTCACACAATATATTTTTTAATTTTGTATATATTTTTTTACTCTCTTGTCATCAAGGTATTTTTAAATAAAAATAAAAACAAATATTATTATAATTATTAATTATAAGGTATTATTATAATTAATAACTATTATTATATAATAATAATTATTATAATATAATAATACTTACTATAAAAAGTAAAAACCCACCCACCCCGTTTTTGTCCCCTTCACTTTCATTTCAAGCTAAAAAACCCTATCTTTTTCTCTTCAGGCCGCCGCCCCCCCTCGCTAAAAACCCAATCTTTTTTATTCCTTCAGGCTTCAACCCCTCTGCTCCTTCTCCAAAATTCCCACGCCATTTCTTTGACCCCACCATCACCATGACTCTTCTTCTCCGATCCTTCCCTCTAATCACTCTCCGCACGACCAGACCCTCCTCTCTTCCTCTCCTCCAAACTCTTCTCAAATATCACTTTTCCAAATCACTTTCAACAAAATACGCAAAACCCCTTGCAGCTTTTTCTGCTTCTTCTTCTTCCCCTGAAACCATTCTCAAGCCACAACAACAACCAAAAGATACCCTTCACTGGGTCTCTCGTACCAACTTCTGCCGGCCAGTTATCCATCAATGATGTTGGTCAATTTTGGTGTAAACGACGTCGTTTTGGGTTTTGGCTGACACCGGAACGGAACCCCCGGTACAAAACCGGGGCGTTCCGGCCGGAATTCGGCCGGAATGGCCGGATCGGTCCGGAATTCTACCCGGGACAAAAACATCGCCGTTTTGTCCCGGATTTTTCAGTGGAACGGGCCGTTCCGGCCGGAACAGAACGGGATTTATAACTCTGTATTAAGAGCTTTATCTTCGAAGAAAAATACAGATGAAGTGGATCCTTCCCTGCTTGATAGAGAAACAATGTGGAGCCCATGCAGGCATTAATCACATTTGGACCCCTATTTTGATTAGGATCCTTCATTACCCCTATTTTTATTTCTCTGTCGTATTATTGTGTGGCTGCTACAGACTTCTAGGCATTCAAATCTGGGGACAAATTAGGACTCAAACCAGGGACCATATTAAGAGCTTTATCTTCGAAGAAAAATACAGATGAAGTGGATCCTTCCCTGCTTGATAGAGAAACAATGTGGAGCCCATGCAGGCATTAATCACATTTGGACCCCTATTTTGATTAGGATCCTTCATTACCCCTATTTTTATTTCTCTGTCGTATTATTGTGTGGCTGCTACACTTGAAAAAGAAATTAAAACATTCTTTTCTCTTTATCTTTTTATTTTTTTTATTAATTTGTAATTACGAGCAACTCAACTAATATAACGGGATTTTACTATGTGATAGCAGCCCTTTAATTTGTTTCGGTGGGAGACCTTCGGCCCGTTTGGGAGTGCGTTTCAACCGGCGTTTCCAAAAAAAATAATTTTTATTTATTTATTTTCAATAAATATATTTTGGTGTTTTTAGATTATTTTGATGTGCTGATGTCAAAAATGATTTTTAAAAAATAAAAAAACATCATTTTAATATATTTCAGTACAAAAAATACTTTGAAAAGCTACCGCAATCGCACTCCCAAACAGGCCCGAAACCCAAATATTCTTTTTGTCAGTGGGACGCGTATCCATTCCAAGCCCCCATAGACACCATATCAACAGGGAAGGGACATGGACTTCAACAGTTTAACCCTTGCATGGAGCAGTAAGAGTTGGGTGAGTTTCCTGTGCAAATCACGAGTCCCCGTTTCAGGGAAGTTAGATCGGACGGTGGGTTTTGAAAACTACTACGCTATTCATGATCGTAAATAAATTGACCAATTCCCAGAAAAATTATTCTCCTGGTCTTTTGCGTACCTCGCTCATCACGGCTTCCGGCAGGGACCACGCCGTGAATTATTCCTTCTTTACCAGCAATGGATGGACCTTGTTAGCTAGAGACGACGTTGAAGAACGTGCGTGAATCGTTCCATCGACTACGATAGCCTGTCCTGTCTTCCTCTCATTAATGGGACTGTGGGGGGAAATTCTAAGTTAATTACAAAAAGAAAAGTCAATTACTTACATATATATATACACAGAAAGTCCAAGAAAAAATCGTGAAACCCCACGTTAAATTTGTGCTTCACAATCTCAATTCCAAGTCGCAATTGAAGATTCCTGATCATCATTAAGAGAGTTGATGATTTGTTAATTGATTTTTAAATGTTCTTTTCCTCTTCAAGTTTTAAAATTAATCAGCAGTAGCTTGCCCCTTTTAAACGCTGATTATTTTAAACCAATCATTGAAATGGGGAAAAACACAACATACTTAAATAATAATAATAATAATAATAATAATAATAATAATAATAATAATAATAATAATAATAAACCATTTAGTAGATGGTCTAATGATAAGAGTTTGAAACTAAAAATTTATTTCTCTGTTGTCTCAGGTTCGAGCTATGTAGTTGCTAATATAATTGTCATCGAAGGCTTATATAGTCATTAAATTCATGATCCATGAAATTAGTTAAAGTACAAGCAAGTGGATCCGAATAACCACTTTAATAATAAAAATAAAAATTCTCAAATGAACTGGGCCAAAGGGATTCCTAAGATTTGCTTACAGTTGCGTATCTGGAAATTTGGATCTACCGCAAGGAGAAAAAAAAACTGTTGTACAAGTGGCTCAACATGAATTGGTTAACATCATAAGCCCAGATTCGGAGCCTGGATCGTGAAATGGAAGTCTAAACCCATTTAACATGATTGAGTTGGGCCAATCTTCAGAGAAAACGCGACCCAATTTATAATTAGCCCAATCCAATTGGATCAAGCAATTCCACTCAAATCCATGGCATTTTTTTTAAGGTGAATCATTGAATGGCAATTTGGCAAGTTATATTGTTTCAATCAAGCATGCTATCATGTTCCTGAGTCTTTACTAGGCTTGTGCTCCGTAAGAGGTATTTAAAATCCAATTTATTTATTCAAATGAGTTCAATAAGCTCGGTTGATTTAATAACATTATTATAAAATAAAAACCAACAAAAAAAAATATAACTATGGGTTTGATTTAATTATCGCTGTAGTGTCTGCTTAGTGAGCTATAATATAAACCCAATTGTTTTTCCTGGTGGAATCTCTCTAGTTTGCTAAACCGAAAGGAAAACAGCAAATTTTATGAGACAATCTACTAAAATTAGACGGCAGAATGAATTTTTTTTTTTTTTTAATGGAGAACACACAGATATGTATATTCGGAACTTGTATCAGGCAAGAAAGAAACGTGTTTTTAGGTATCCAAAATCATATTTAGTAACCAATCCATTGCTGTGCCTGTATCGAGCTTAAAGTTTAAGAACACTTGTTTAGATGAATGCAGAAAATGATGGAGCTCAAACCTGGGCTTGAACCAGAAGATAAAGACATTGAAAGAATCTTATCAGGAGGCTCTGCTGATTACTAGAAGATATCAAGGATGTCGAGAATGGATCGGTTGCAGATAGGACAGCACCCTGATTAGCCCACACGAGCTGATTTGCCCGCGCGTTGCGCTGCGCTTTTTTCTATGTAGAAAATTAATTGATTTTTTAAATGTTATAATTAATTATTTTAATATATAATGAATAAAATTGTAATAGATAAAATATATTAGAAATGAGTTTTTTTCTGTCTAAAAAGAACAGTGTGATCGAAATGGGAAGTGGTTCGTATATTTTTGTATGAGTTGTCTTTTTTCCCTAGTAATATTAGATCTGAAATATTAGAAATAATTTTTTTTTTAAGAAATAAACTTAAAATTTTTGTGTGCTATAAGTAGTTATTTTAATATTCAATTGGTAAAATTATAATATATAAAATATGTTAGAAATGATTTTTTCTCTCCCTATATATTTTCAGACACTAATATTAAATAAATATTAAAACATATAATTAGTTTAACGTATTTATAAGAAAAAAAACCTAAAAATAATCATTATCGTTATTTTGAATGTTTTATCTAGACTTTTTTCTTTGTAGGAAATTGAATGATTTTATACATGTTTTAACTGGTTATTTTAATATTTTAAATTAAATTAATAAACTTTAATACCGAAAATATTAAGGATTTGTATTAAATTTGAATGGAAGGATAAAATTAAAATAATTCAAAACTTTGATACCAAAAATATTAAGGATTTCAAACCAGTTCAAAAATTCAAAGAATGGGGACCTAAATGAAACTACAATATATAATCCATTTCAGTTGAATGACCCAATTAAAATAAATCAAAACCTATATAATGACATTAAGGACCAGAAAAAACAGTTGAAAGCTCAGGCACTAAACAGAAATATCACAATAAAGAGCTGTACTGACGTGACCGGTAAACCGAAGGAATCGAATCGACTCGAACCGACCCAAAAATTGAGAATTATTGTTGCCGTCCATAGTGATTTGTGTCACGGTAAACATAGATAAAAATAGAGACTATATAGAAATAGATTTAAAAAATAAAAGAATTAAAATAAAGAATTAAAAGTATATGGGCCGAAATAAAAACAAAATATGTTAATAATTAAAATGGAGGGATAAAATTAAAAAAATTAAAAGTGCGATAACGAAAAAATAAATAATTATTTTATCTCTTGATTTAGTTTTGATGCCTTTATTTTTTAATAAATTTTTATAATTTTAAATAATTTATTTGTATTTATGTATCTATACTCTTAGTTCTGAATTTTAATTTTTATTAGAATTTTTATTTGTATTAGTAGACTGATTGTTTTGCTCAGATATATAGCATTATAAAAAAATCTAGGACTATTAATATATTTTTGCATGTTAAAAAATTTGTTTATAGGTACGGTGAAGTGATGGCAAGTGGCTTGTATATTTTTTCACTGTAGATAAATTGCCCTAATTTTCTACCCATTTCGTCTACGCATCACTTGGTATATTTTTTTGTTTATGTGATATTAGATATGAAATATCATACATAAAAAAACCGCAGAAGTCAACCTTGAAGAAAAATAATATCAACTGATAATTTATTTCGATTATAATTGTCATTATTAGTATCATGATTGTTAAATTGACACAATTATTGTAGTTGTCATTATAAATATTATTATAAATAATTCATATTATGACTATTATTGTTCATACTATCGATGACATGAATTTCAGAATATTGAAATTAATTATATATTTTTTTAAAAAAACCTAGGGAATATATTTATTTATATATATTATATATATTTTAAGATGCTAGTATTAAATAAATATCAAAATACATAATTAGTCTAACATATTTATAAGAAAAAAACTTACAAATAATCATTATCATTATTTTGAATGTCTTATCTATAATAATTAGAATTTTTAACACCTAAAAATATTAAGAAAAAAGCCATTAAAAAACACAAAAAATGAAAAAAAAAAACCACTTTTCATCTCAAGAATCCATTTTCGCTGGCATGAAGATTCGAACTCCCGCGCCTCGCTTCGCGGGGGCGCGGTCTTACCACTGGGCCAAGCGACTTGGTTGTGCTATTGTAGGATAGAAACAGTACTTATATGATTAAATATTTTAAAAGCAATATTCGAAAATCAATTTGTTGCCTGAGCGATTCGAACCCTCGTCTGCTGGGAAATGGCGCACGCGTGTTAACCACTCGGGCGAAGGATTTGGTTGTGCTATCGTAGTATATAAATCATACTTATATGATTTTGTAATCTTACTATTCAAGTCCACAGTGCTTATGAGTCTAGGTGAACAGTGCCGAATGTACAATAATACCGCGATCTCTTTTAGCTTTATAGATAACGAGGTAATCTGACTGAGCGCTGTGCATAGTTTTTTTATATATAGAAAACTGATTGATTTTATATGTGTTATAATTGGTTATTTTAATATTTAATTAGTAAAATTATAATAGATAAAATCTAATAGAAATGAGTTTTTTTCCACCAAAAAGGAACATTGTAATCGAAACGCAGGGAAAGTGGTTTGTATATTTTTTAATTGTAGATAACTTAGGCAAATTTCTCTACCTATTTTGTTTGTGTATTGCCTCGTATTTTTTTTGTTTATGTAATATTAGATCTGAACTATTATAAAATAAAAATATTGTAAAAGTAATTTTTTAACTAAAACAACCTAAAATCTAAGGATTGTAACTATTGTTTATGTATAATATTTCATATCTGAAATATTGTAAATATTGTTTAATAATTATTATTTTAAACACATTTTCCATAATAAAATAAATATATAAAAACCTAATATACAATAATTATTATTATTATTATTGTAAATATTTTTGCTATATTAAGAATCGAAAGTTTTGTAGGCTAATTTTTTTGTTCAGATATATAGCATTATAAAAAAAATCTAAGACCATTAACTTTTTTTTGCATTTTAAAAAATTTGTTTATGGCGACAGCAAAGTAGAGGGCAATTGGCTCGTATATTTTTTTATTGTAGATAATTTGCCCCAATTTTTTCACCTGTTTTATCTACGTGTGACTTTGTATATTTTTTGTTTATGTGATATTAGATATGAAATATTATACATAAAAAAGTAAAAGTCAACCTCTAAGAAAAATAACATCAACTGATAAATTATTTCGATTATTATTGTTATTATCATGATTATTAAATTCTCACAATTATTGTAGCTATTATTATAGATAATTCATATTCTAAATATTATTACTCATACTATCGATGACACCATAATTACTGTTAGAAAATTAAATTAAATTATTTTTTTATTTTATACGATTTATTCCTCATAATTATATTAAAAGTATTTCAGAACACTGATATTAATTTTTTTTCTTCAAAAAAACCTAGGTCATATATATATATATATATATATATCAGTGTGGCAATTGGCTGGTCAATCTGTGAAGGAGAGCCAAGGAGGTGGCAATCGGTGTAGGTTGTGTGATGGCTGGCGGAGGCAGGCTGGAAAGGAGACCGTGAGGGTGGGCTACTATGGTGGCTCGCCGGGAGAAGGAGAAAAAGAGCAGGGGGAATGGGGATGGAGGTCGCCTGAGAGAGGGGATGAAGGCAAGGGAGGAAGGAAGAGAGTGTGGGAGAAGGGGGGCTGCAGCGGCCCACAAAGGGGCTGGCGGCTGCAGCCCCTTGCAGAGAAAGAGATTTTTTTTAGGGTTTTTGTTTTGCTGTTTAGGGTTTTTGGTGTATGTATTTGTTTTTGGTCCTTTTATTTTGGCTCTTATCAACTCTATTTATAAAGTTTTTTTCTAGCCAAAATTTCAAAAATAGCCTTAAACTTGTGCGCCTTTTTTATTTTGGTCCTTGATTTCTGATTTGCACGATTTAACCCTTAATTGACCATTAAACTCTGAATTTCCTTCAATTTTGCCCTTGTACCAAGATATTTTTGGATTTTTGTCTTTTTTGATATTTTTTTGTTTTTTTTTCACAACCTAATAATAAGTGGGTCAAAAATTGGGTAGCAACAGATGCCCCCTCTTTACAATGTTTATGACTAAAGTCTTGTAAAAGACTTTAAATAGTAAGCGTTGTAAGGAAAAAGAGAATGGTGAAGATGATCTCATTGTAATTGGTAACCTACTCGGATGAAAGATGGAGGAAGATGATCTCATTATACTAGGTGACCTACCCTACTGATAGATGGTGAAGATGGTCTCATTATAATGGGTGACCTACCCAGATAAAATTGGTGAAGATGATCTCATTATGACAGGTGACCTACCCGGATGGAAGATGAAGATGGTCTCATTATAACAGGTGACCTACCCGGATGGAAGATCGTCTCATTATAACGGGTGACCTACCTGAATGTAAAATGGTGAAAAGGGTCTCATTATAACGGGTGACCTACCTTGATGTAAGATGGTGAAAAGGGTCTCATTATAACGGGTGACCTACCCGAATGGAAGATAGAGATGGTCTCATTATGACAGGTGACCTACGCGGATGGAAGATGGTGCAGAGGGTCTCATTATAATGGGTGACATACCCGGATGGTGAAACCCGACTATTCCTCTGTAATAGTGGTAATGAACTCTTGTTTTTAACTTTACTTTCCATGTTTTTGTTTCGATTAAAAATGCTTGCAGCTTGTTGTAATGCTCCAAACACAACTTTCATATCCCTACAATATGCGAACTCGTATAGCATTCTGTGTTGATTGAGGGATAATGACCAGGTTCACTCCATGTACATAATATTTCTATTTATGATAATCCCTACAATTTGGTATTTTTAATTGCGATTCTGCTTTCATTTGGATTTCATGCTTCACTTGCATTTGGCGCTTTGCTGGTATGTCCTCTTTTCTTGTATGAATGGACATAATTTCTTTCCAGGATGACTATATGTTGGCATGAAATTAACTGATTGACACACGTATTTCTGTGTTTTTGTGAGTTTTGATTAACTGGATGTACACCTATTCACTCTCGAAAAACCATGCATTTGTGGTGCTAATACTTACCCCGTCTTTTCTCTGTTGCTTTATAAACTTGTCTTGCTAAAATTCTCTTTTCTGGCCTTTGGGGAAGAGTTTTCTTGATTACTTTTGGATTACTAAAGAAGGCCGATTTCCATGTACAGCATGGGAGTTGTTCCAGCACATGGATTTTGCATTATGGATTTTTTTTTAAGCGAGTAAACTAGCATCCGGATAGTGTATTTTATGGATCAGATGAGCGAATAAAATCTCAGTTGTCTCAGGTTCGTACAAGAAGTGCACACCCTGATTCGAACTCGAGTTCTACTGTGCAGCAGATCACAAGTATTTTATGAAGAATTTGATATGTATTTAAAATGATGAACGTGAGTTCTGGAATAAAAGATGATTGCTGAAATTACAGCAATGTTATATTATTTTGTCATAAAGCTTGAAGTAGATATAGTAGAGTTTATATACAATGGAAGATGGAAGCTAAGCTGCAAAATGGACAGTAATGGGAATAATCCCGTTATGTAATAAATGATGGATATTGAGAAGCACAATAGTAATTGCTTGTGCACAGTATTCTATTTTGGTAATTAAGAGCACTGTCTTCAACACTTCCCCTCAAGCTGGATCAAGAGGGTTTATAGATCCAAGCTTGCATAATAGATGATGAAACTGGGATGATGGCACGGTTTTGGTAAACACATCCGCAAGTTGATCACTGGTGCGCACATAATGCGTAGTGATGTTGTTAGATTGAACTTGTTGACGAATAAAATGACAATCAACTTTGATGTGTTTAGTTCTTTCGTGAAACACCGGATTCTTGGCAATGTGCATGGCAGCTTGATTGTCGCAAAAAAGACTCATCGGACTGGCCGATGCACAACCCATATCAGTTAGAATACCTCGAAGCCACACAAGTTCACAAGCTGCAGCCGCCATGGCACGGTATTCAGCTTCGGCACTGGAGCGAGCGACAACATGTTGTTTTTTGCTCTTCCAAGATACAAGATTTCCTCCAACAAACATGCAATATCCAGTAGTCGAGCGTCGATCAAGTTGATTTCCAGCCCAATCAGAGTCGGTATAGCCCATGACATTGGTATGGTTGTTTCTGTTCATGACAATTCCGCGGCCAATAGTTCCTTTTAAATATCGCAAAATGCGCTTGACAATGCTGAGATGATGGATGGTTGGAGCATGCATGAACTGGCTGACAAGACTGACAGCGTAGGTAATGTCCGGACGGGTAATCGTCAGATAGATAAGTTTGCCCACAAGTTGTTGATAATATTTAGGCGAGGGAAGAGCCGGACCTGCAAGAGATAATTTGAGTTTACTATCAACAGGAGTAGCAGAAGGTTTAGTTGAAAGCATACCTGTGTCTTGAAGCACATCAAGCGTGTACTTACGCTGATTAAGAAAAAAGCCTTTCTTAGATGAGGCCATTTCAATCCCAAGAAAATATTTTAAGGGACCAAGATCTGTAATAGGAAATAATTGTTGAAGAGTTTTCTTCAATGTAGAAATAGATTCAATATTATTTCCTGAGATAATTAAATCATCAACATAAATGAAAACCATCAATTTATCATCATTGTTAAACCGAATATATAAAGAAGAATCTGCAGAACTTTTCGTAAACCCTAATGTAGCAAGGGCTCCACTAAGTTTTGCATGCCATGCGCGAGGACTTTGCTTTAGCCCATAAATAGATTTATGAAGTTTACATACCAAATTAGGAGTGGAACTTAGTGAGTGGCCAGGAGGTAGCTTCATAAATACTTCTTCTTCAAGATCTCCGTGTAAAAAGGCATTTTTTACGTCCATTTGCGATAAGAACCAGCCATTATTGACAGAAACAGATAAAAGAACTCGTACCGTGGTCATTTTGGCAACAGGAGCAAATGTCTCCTTGTAATCAACACCAAATTCTTGGGTATACCCTTGAGCCACAAGGCGCGCTCTATAGCGATTAACAGATTCATCTGAGTTGAACTTGGTCTTGTATATCCATCGACTGCCAACTGCGTGTTTACCTTTTGGAAGGGGAACTAGGCTCCAAGTGTTATTGTCAACTAGTGTGGTTAGTTCCTCCTCCATAGCTTTTCGCCATACCAGGTGAGATTGAGCTTCGGTGAAATTTTTAGGCTCATGATCATTGGATAGCGCTGACAAAAAAGCAGAATACGATGGTGATAATTTTGAGTAATCCAAATAATTTGAGACAGGATACCTGACTGCATAAGCTGCATAGTCTTGAAATTTGGAGGGGAACTGTCGAGTTCTTGGAGGATTGCGTCTTGGAGATGGCGCTTCATCTGGTGAATTTGGAGACATCGGGTCTAGAGGTATGATAGGAGATGGAGGATCGTCTACCGGAATTACCGTTGGAATAATCGACCTAGTGGGACTAGGTAAGTCGATGTTGCAAATCTCTGCCCTGGGAAGAGGGACTAAGTCTTCCAAGGACTCCCCCTGATTCGAATCAGTGAAATAAAGGGAGGTTTCAACAAATTTAACATCCCGGTTGACATAAAGCTTCTGGCTAATGTTATCATAACATTTGTACCCCTTCTTGGTATGAGAGTACCCTAAGAAAATACATTTGGAAGCTTGCGGGTCAAGTTTGTCACGTTGATTTGAGTGTAGGTGAACAAAACATTGACACCCAAAAATCTTCAAGTGTGAGGTATTGGGAATTTTACCCTGCAAAATTTCAAGAGGACACTGAAAATCCAGTACTTGACTGGGTAAGCGGTTAATAATGTAGGTAGCCGTAAGAACTCCATAGGACCAAAAATTTTTCGGAACATTCATGTGAAGCATTATGGCTCTAGTTTTTTCCAATAAATCCCGATTTTTGCGTTCAGCAATTCCATTTTGTTGGGGAGTATTAACACAACTAGTTTGATGGAGAATTCCATTAGAAATTAAATAATTTTCCATAGCATGAGATGTAAATTCCGAGCCATTATCAGATCGAAAAATTTTAATGTGTGTGGAAAATTGGGTAGAAACTAGTGTGTGAAAATCTTTAAAACAATTAAACACTTCAGTTTTTTATTTTAATTAATATAACCATGTAACTCTTGAAAAATCATCAATAAATGTAACAAAATATTTAAAACCATCAATTGAAATTGAAAAAGGTCCCCATACATCTGAATGAATAAGTTCAAAAACCTGAGATGCTTTGGACATAGATAATTTAAATGGAAGTCTACTTGATTTGGAAAAATGGCATGTCTCACAATCATATGTTCTTTTTGACAAATGTGGTTTTATTTTTGAGATGACGTAATCGGATGCATGTGCCAGACGAAAAAGTAAATTTTTTCACCTGTTTTATCTACGTGTGACTTTGTATATTTTTTGTTTATGTAATATTAGATATGAAATATCATACATAAAAAAGTAAAAATCAACCTCTAAGAAAAATAACATCAACTGATAAATTATTTCGATTATTATTGTTATTGTTATTGTTATTATCATGATTATTAAATTGTCATAATTATTGTAGCTATTATTTTAAATAATTCATATTCTAAATATTATTACTCATACTATCGATGACACCATAATTACTGTTAGAAAATTAAATTAAATTATTTTTTTTTTGTTTTATATGATTTATTCCTCATATTATTATATTAAAAGTATTTCAGAACACTCATATTAATTTTTTTTCTTCAAAAAAACCTAGGTTATATATATATATATATCAGTGTGGCAATTGGCTGGTCAATCTGTGGAGAGCCAAGGAGGAAAGCACCAAATGGGATGGAACCAATTTCTTCGTCCTCCAGCCATTGAAATCTATGGAGGAAAGCACCAGTTTGGGTACTTACTGTGGAAAATAAACTCAAAAAACGGACAGATTTCAAGGGAGTTTTAAATGAGGAATTGAAGGGGCAATTCCAGATCATTCCGAGCAAATGAAGAGTCTATTTCGTGTGTCTTTAAGTCTAGTTTTTAATGGTGAAGGTTTCAGGTGATTTAAAGTTACCTATAATAAGTAATGGCCGTTTCAGCAGTGAAGGGTCAAAATTTAGTGTGCTGTCTTTAAGAGTGTTTTAATTACGAAGTTTAAGAGTTGTTTGTTTAAGTCTATATAAACAGTAGCAATCTGTTGTAACAGAGCAAGAGAAAAGAAGAAAAGTGTTTTTATTGTCTCTCTTCCCTTCACCAAAATTAGTTTTCAAATATTACAAATTGGTATCAGAGCTTATGGAAAATTCCAGGAGGATGTCGGTAGGAGGTATGCCACTGCCCCAACTTACCAAGTCGAACTATGAAAATTGGAGTATTCAGATGCGTGCATTTCTTGGTGCGCAAGATGCATG
Source organism: Salix purpurea (assembly GCA_027405865.1). NCBI lineage: Eukaryota > Viridiplantae > Streptophyta > Magnoliopsida > Malpighiales > Salicaceae > Salix > Salix purpurea. The sequence continues at coordinate 7,105,436 of JAOWLH010000006.1, read as the reverse complement.
GGAAGTAGTCGAAAAGGGCTATGACGAGCCAACGGCAATGGCCAATCAGACGACGAATCAATTGAAGGCATTGAAAGAAATGCGTATGAAAGACAAGACCGCTCTCTGTTACTTGTTCCAAGCGGTGGATGAGTCGGGTATTGAGAAGATTGCCAGTGCAGCAACCTCAAAGGAAGCATGGGACACTTTAGAAAAGGTGTTCAAGGGCGCCGACCGAGTAAAGCAAATGCGTCTCCAAACTCTTCGTGGCGAGTTGGAGAGCATGAAGATGAAGGAGTCAGAAAATGTATCTGACTACATCACGCGTGTACAAGCTGTGGTGAACCAACTCATTCGTAATGGCAAATCGTTAACCGATGCACGAGTTGTGGAGAAAATTTTGAGATCATTAACTGACAATTTTGAGAATGTTGTGTGCGCGATAGAAGAGTCAAAGGACCTTGCGACGCTCACAGTCGACGAGCTTGCTGGTTCTCTCGAGGCACACGAACAACGTAAGAAGAAAAAGAAGGAGGAGACACTTGAGCAAGCACTTCAAACCAAGGCGTCAATCAAAGACGAAAAGATGCTCTATTCTCAAAATTTTCGTGGTAGAGGGCGCGGTCGTGGAGGTCACAACAATGATCACAGTGGTGGAGGTCGTGGTCGAGGTGAATATTATGAGAAAAAGAGGCAATCAAGCCAACAAAATTGTCGAGGTAGAGGACGTGGTCGTGGGAGAGGTGGCCGGTCAAATTATTCAAATGTCGAATGCTACAACTGTGGTAAGCATGGGCACTATGCAAAAGAGTGCAAATCAAACATCGAGTGCTATAATTGCGGTAAGTATGGGCATTATGCAAAGGAGTGCTATTCCGAGAAAAAGGTAGAAGAAAATGTGAATCTAGTCGCGGAAAAGGAGACAAGAGAAGATGGTGTTCTCATGATGGCCTACAAAAATACCGTTTCCGACAACAACACAGTGTGGTATCTCGATACCGGCGCTAGTAACCACATGTGTGGGCACAAGCACCTATTCAAGGAGATGCGAGACGTTGAAGATGGACACGTTTCGTTTGGAGACGCATCAAAGATCCAAATAAAAGGCCAAGGTACGGTTCACTATTTACAAAAAGGTGGTACAGAAGGGTCAATCGAGAATGTTTATTACGTACCTGATCTTAAGAGCAATATTTTGAGCATGGGGCAACTCATGGAGAAGGGATACTCGGTATTCATGAAAAACCGGGTACTACAATTGAAAGACAATCAAGAGCGTCTGGTTGCTCGAGTTGAGATGGGAAGAAATCGGATGTACAAACTAAATTTGAGAAGTGTGCGAGAAAAGTGTTTGCGAGTCAACATAGAAGACAAGGCGTCGCTGTGGCATCTCCGCTTTGGTCACCTACATCATGGTGGTCTAAAAAAGTTAGCAAAGAAGAACATGGTGCACGGGCTGCCGGACATGGACTATGAGGGCAAATTTTGTGAAGAATGTGTGCTTGGCAAGCAAGCAAGAACCTCGTTTCAAAAGAAGGCAGAATATCGAGCTAAACATACTCTCGAGTTGATTCATACCGACATATGTGAACCAATCACCCTAGAATCTTTCAGCGGTAAAAGGTACTTCATTTCCTTTATTGATGATTTCTCACAAAAAACTTGGGTTTATTTTTTGAAAGAAAAATTCAAGGCATTCGAGGTGTTCAAAAAATTCAAAGTGATGGTGGAGAAGGCAACTGGTAGATACATCAAAGCCGCACGATCCGATAGAGGTGGCGAGTATACTTCGACGACTTTCATGGAGTATTGAGAGGAGCAAGGCATAAGGAGATTTCTAACCGCACCATACTCTCCTCAACAAAACGGTGTGGCCGAGAGGAAGAATCGGACTATTCTCGACATGGTTCGATCAATGCTCAAGAGCAAGAAGATGCCGAAGGAATTCTGGGCAGAAGCCGTACAATGTGCCATCTATGTACAAAATCGATGTCCACATGTGAAGTTAGATGATCAAACACCACAAGAGGCATGGAGCGGACAAAAGCCGACAGTTTCTCATCTCAAAGTGTTCGGTAGTGTGGCTTATGCACACGTACCGGATCAACGAAGAACAAAGCTCGAAGACAAAAGCAAAAGGTATATTTTTATTGGGTATGATGAGAAGACAAAAGGGTACAAGCTACTCGACCCGATAAACAAGAAGGTGATGGTGAGTCGTGATGTGCGAGTAAATGAAGCAAGCGAGTGGGACTGGAACATTTCGACGGAGGATATCATCGAAGTTGGAGAATCATCAGTTGTTGCACCAACAAGCATGTCAACAAACTCTGAAACTACTGATAATGAAGATGAACCACGACAACCCAAAATGCGAAGTTTGCAAGATTTGTATGATTCAACAAATGAGGTACACCTTGTATGTCTTTTGGCAGATGCTGAAAATATCAGTTTTGAAGAGGCGGTGCGAGACAAGAAGTGGCAAACTGCCATGAACGAGGAGATTGAGGCGATTGACCGCAACAACACATGGGAGCTAGCAGAATTGCCAAAAGGAAGTCAGCCTATTGGTGTGAAGTGGGTGTTCAAGAAAAAGATGAATGCTCAAGGCGAGATAGAACGGTACAAGGCGCGACTTGTTGCGAAGGGATACAAGCAAAAGGCGGGAATCGACTATGACGAGGTATTTGCTCCTGTTGCAAGAATGGAGACAATCCGATTACTAATTTCACAAGCTGCTCAATTCAAATGGCCGATCTTTCAAATGGATGTCAAGTCCGCATTCTTGAATGGTGTGCTCAAAGAAGATGTCTACATCGAACAACCACCCGGGAACATGAAAGTTGGAGAAGGGAAGAAGGTGCTAAAATTGAAGAAGGCGCTTTACAGGTTGAAGCAAGCACCACGGGCATGGAATACATGTATTGATTCATATTTCAAGGAGAATGGGTTCAAGCAATGTCCCTACAAGCATGCCCTTTACGTAAAGAAGAATGAAGGTAACGTGTTATTTGTTGCTCTCTATGTCGATGATCTCATTTTTATGGGTAACAACGATGAGATGATAGAAGAGTTTAAGGGTACAATGACACGTGAATTTGAGATGACAGATTTGGGCTTGATGAAGTTTTTCCTTGGTTTGGAGGTTAGACAAGTAGAGACGGGTATTTTTATATCACAGGAGACATATGCAAAAAAGATTTTGAAGAAGTTCAAAATGGCAAATTGCAATCCGGTATCAACACCAATGGAACGAGGTGCAAAACTCTCGAAGTTCGATGGAGGAGAACGTGTCAATGCGAGTAGATACCGGAGTTTGATAGGAAGCCTTCGCTATCTCACATGCACAAGGCCGGATCTTTCATTAAGTGTCGGTATTGTAAGTCGGTTCATGGAGGAGCCGGTTCATTCACATTGGAAGGCAGTGAAGCGAATCCTACGGTACATCCAAGGAACGGTGTCACTCGGGTTGTTCTATTCAAAAGTAGAAGATTACAAGTTGGTTGGCTACTCCGACAGTGATTGGTGCGGAGACATAGACGATCGGAAAAGTACCGGGGGATATGTGTTCTTTATGGGAGATACTGCATTTACTTGGCTTTCAAAGAAGCAACTGATCGTGACGCTCTCGACATGTGAAGCTGAATATGTGGCAGCATCTTGGTGTGTATGTCATGCAATATGGCTTAGAAATTTGTTGAGCAAGATGGAGCTAAAGCAACTAGGTGCAACCGTGATTCAAGTTGACAACAAATCAGCAATAGAGTTGGCAAAGAATCTAGCGAACCATGAAAGAAGCAAACACATCGACGTTCATTTTCATTTTATCCGAGATCATGTGAAGGAAGGAAGTGTGGAATTAGTGCATGTGGCAAGTCAGGATCAAGCTACGGATATCTTCACAAAACCGCTACCGAAAGTACTTCTCGACAAATGCAAGAAGATGATTGGCATGACGGATGGTAGAAGCATTTGAGTTTAAGGGAGGAATTTGTGGAAAATAAACTCAAAAAACGGACAGATTTCAAGGGAGTTTTAAATGAGGAATTGAAGGGGCAATTCCAGATCATTCCGAGCAAATGAAGAGTCTATTTCGTGTGTCTTTAAGTCTAGTTTTTAATGGTGAAGGTTTCAGGTGATTTAAAGTTACCTATAATAAGTAATGGCCGTTTCAGCAGTGAAGGGTCAAAATTTAGTGTGCTGTCTTTAAGAGTCTGTTTTAATTACGAAGTTTAAGAGTTGTTTGTTTAAGTCTATATAAACAGTAGCAATCTGTTGTAACAGAGCAAGAGAAAAGAAGAAAAGTGTTTTTATTGTCTCTCTTCCCTTCACCAAAATTAGTTTTCAAATATTACACTTACAACCTCGGGCGTGAGCACCTTGTTCTTCGGATGCCCACAATTGTACAGCACCATGGAAGACCAGTTCTTCCTCGGATACACAGTTTGCACCGCCCCATCCATTTTTGTGGTCTCTTTTGGAGCATAGTCGTGTTGCACACACATGATGGCAAACTTATCATCAATCAATCCCTCAATTCGTACAATTGTATTCCTGGTAAAATTTGCATTTACGTTCTTATTTCTAACAGGCTCCATAAATGTTGCTCTGTGTGTGTGATTTGGCAGACATAGTGGTGAACATATATGTCTCAAGGAAAGAACTTCTTATGCACTGAAAGAAACAGGTCTTTTTCAATTCATAGAGGTGCAATCACCCTTTTTAAAGCTCATTTTAAGGAGCTGTCCCAGCCCAAAACTCAGGTATCCTTCAGAAATATCATACTCATGGTTGTTTTCATGATTTTTTGAGCCTCTGCTGGCCATTTGGCAGTTTTCATCGCATTCATCATCTCATTTACGTTCTACTCTGCTTTATTTTGGCCATGTTTCATTATTTAAATCTACATCATTGAGTCTGAAAACTACACATTGACCATAATTATTAGGAAAAATACATATTGAAGCAACACATATGCCAAATTTTCTTCTGGTCCTTAAAGTCTATGACTGCATGACTAGGAGACTAGGCTAAATGACGAAAATAAGAGAAGAATCCAACATGGAGATTATCATGTTACGAAAATAGGTTCCTGTCTTGTTTCACTCTATCAATTATGAGCAGTACTTTTAGTAGAGGAGACTATAAATACTTCTCAAATCAATCTTGCATGGCGTCGGTGGAGATGAAGGGTTGCGTCAGCTTTCGCTTTTTGCTACCTCGATTTTGGATTGCTATTAATTATATCAGTGAAGGTGAATCTGGGAGACCAGATACTGGCTTTCAATGCTCATTAATGTTTAACAGACAGCTGTTCCAAATCCTGAAAGATATCCGATTGATGCCACTTTATTTATCATCTTCAAGTTATACTATGATAGTTACTTTTTTTAAATCACTCAAATTATTTCAGAAGCATAATCTGATATGATACAAATTTTAATGGCGTAATTTAGATGCAATTTATACTTAGTGATGAATATTTCAATTGTAGTAATTTCAGGGGGTGTTTCGGATGCATTCAAAAGTGTTTATGTAAAAAATAATTTTTTAAAAACAAAAAAAATATTATTTTAATATATTTTTAAGTAAAAAATACTTTGAGAAACAACCTCAACCACATTCTTAAACATCCTTTTACTCGTAGTTTTAAACCTGAATTTGTCTAATGGGTTGATTTGGGATTTAATTGATTCAAGGTTTGGATCAGTATGGGTTGGGAAAAAAAATAGATTATTTATTAAAAACCCTGGTTGACCCAGTTATTAGCCTATTAACTTTTTTTTTTTTGGTTTGTCTCTCATGATTCATAACATAGACCTTACTCCAAGTTAGATTTTAAACTATGATTTTTTGTGATACAAAACACAATATATCTAATACTCTTATTTTTTATTTATTATAACCTATCAATGCTAAGAATATGATGTTAATTAATTTTTGATAAAAAAATTATTTGTGTCTTGAATTATTTTTGTGTGATTCTTTTGAAATTGTTTGAAAAATATTGTATACTTTGAGTGGAAAATGATGGAATCATAAACTGATGTTGATAAATGTGAAGATAAAATGAAGAAGATGAAGAATGTAATCTGCAGAGTATGAAGAACAGAGAGAGAGAGTGACGAAAATAGAGGAAAAATGGAATCTTTAGAATTAGCTTTACTGTTGAAACAGTAATCCCACACAATCCACACTCTCAGTGTGTGGTCCTATTTATACTAATATTAAAGTGCATAATACAATATTCTAGATTATAATTCTGTTAGTCTAATATATTCTAGACTACCCATATTCTAGAATACATACTCTAACATCCCCCCTCAATCTCATGCTTTGATAATCCAAGCATGAGATTGTTACAATGAAATTGAAATAAAACAGTACCAAGCCCTTTGGTGAAGATATCGGCAAATTGCTCCTTTGATGAAACAAATTGCACAAGAAGTTGATTCTTGGCCACCCTTTCTCGCACAAAGTGGACATCAATTTCTATATGTTTTGTTCGTTGATGCTGAACTGGGTTGAAGGACAGAGCAATGGCCGAAAGATTGTCACATAAAAGAAGTGGAGGCTGAACAAAATCAACACGCAGAAACCCCAGGAGTTGCTTGAGCCAATCAATTTCAGCAGCTGTCGAAGAGAGTGCTCTATATTCTGCCTCAGTGGAAGATCGTGAAACTGTTTGTTGTTTCTTGGAAGACCAGGAAATAGGATTGGACCCAAGAAAAATAATTGAGCCAGTAGTGGACCTTCTATCATTCGGATCACCTGCCCAATCTGCATCACTGTATGCTGTAAGGTCCAAAGAACCACTCATATACCGCATACCATAATCAAGAGTGCCCTTGAGATAACGTAAGATACGTTTAACTGCGATGAAATGGGAGACCATTGGGTTTTGCATGAACTGGCAGACTTGATGCACTGCAAAAGAGATGTCTGGACGAGTGAATGTTAGATATTGTAAAGCTCCTACAATGCTTCTGTACAAAGTGGGATTATCGAAGGAGACACCATCATCCTTGGATAATCTTTGATATGGCAGACATGGAGTGAGAGAAGCTTTAGCATCAATCATATCAGTTTTGCAAAGCAAATCAGTGATATACTTGGACTGAGATAAAAGCAAACCATTAGTGATGTGTGAAATTTGAATCCCCAGAAAATAATGCAAGTCTCCCAAATCTGTGATATCAAATTCTGCAATGAGAGAGTCAATCACTCTTTGAATAGCATTCAAATCAGTACCAGTAATAATAATGTCGTCGACATAAACAAGTAAGACAATTAAACCATTATCAAGAGGTTTAACAAAGAGAGATGAATCGGCATAAGTGTGAGTAAAACCCAGAGATGGCAAGAAAGCAGTGAACCTGTCGTTCCAAGCTCGTGGAGCTTGCTTGAGTCCATATAAGGATTTATGCAGCTTACACACCAGTTGTGGATGAACAGAATCAATAAACCCCGGGGGTTGAGCCATATATACCTCCTCTTGAAGAACACCATGAAGAAAGGCATTCTTCACATCTAGCTGCCTCAATTTCCAGTTATAATGTGCTGCTAAAGCCAATACAAGACGGACAGTAGTTGGTTTAACTACGGGGCTGAAAGTCTCACCGTAATCCAAGCCAGGTTCTTGGCTAAACCCTTGAGCAACTAGGCGAGCCTTATGCCTAGCAATTGTGCCATCTGCATGCTTCTTGAGCTTGAAGATCCACTTACATCCCACTAGGTTTTTCCGAGGTGGCAGCTCAACTAGACTCCATGTATGCTGAGAATTCAAAGCACTAATTTCCTCTTCCATAGCAGACAACCACACAGGAAACTTAAGAGCAGACTTGAATGTCAATGGTTCACTCATGGAAGGGTCCTCTGTTTGTGCGTGATGAGTAGCCGAGAGACAAGTTTTTCTCATCACAACCCCTGTCTTGCTTCTTGTCTGCATGGGATGAACATTTAACACTGGTATATGCATCACAATAGGCAAGTTCTCAGGAGTAAAAGTATCTTCAGGAGATAAGGTGGCAGCAGACTTACCTTCTGTTATGGATTCAGTAGAAGTCATAAGAGGAGAAGTAGCATGCACAGGGGCAGTAGGAGTGATGGCAGGAGACAATGACAGTGATGAAGAAAAAGGAATGACAGGTTCTTTGGAATTGAGGGATCGAGATTGAGTAGCAGAAGTTGTGACATTAGGCAGTGGCATATTTGGTGGAAGAAATGCAACAGGGGATGAAAAATAATGCATAGGGGATGGTGTTTGGGCAGTGGCATATGATGGTGTTTTGGAATTAGAAAGTTGTGTGACTAAATCATTGTATGGAAACACATTTTCATTAAACAAAACATGCCGAGATATATATAATTTTCTGCTAGACACATGATAGCATATATATCCCTTATACTGAATAGCATAACCCAAAAATATACACATGGTAGTTTTTGGTTCTAATTTGTGGTGAGTATATGGTCTTAACAAGGGAAAACAAGCACAACCAAAAACCTTAAGATGTGTAACCGAAGGTATCTTTCCAAATAGCATTTCAAATGGAGACTTATGGTGTAAACCAACACAAGGCATACGATTAATTAAGAATGATGCAGTTTGAACAGCATAAGTCCAGAAAGTTGTAGGTAATTTTGCATATTGGAGTAGAGTGACCGTAGTCTCAATAAGATGTCTATGTTTGCGCTCAGCCACACCATTTTGTTCAGGTGTATATGGGCAAGATTTACGATGCTCAATACCTTTAGTGTCAAGAAAATGTTTCAAGGGTTTGTTAACATACTCCCCACCCCCATCACTTTGAAGAATTTGAATACATTGTGAAAATTGAGTATGAATGTATTGATAGAAAGTAATGAATACGGAACAAACATCACTTTTATTAATGAGAGGAAACAACCAACAATAACGGGAAAATTCATCCACAAAAATTACATAGTATTTATATCCATCAATGGAAACACTAGGAGAAGGTCCCCATAGGTCACTATGTATAATGTGAAATGGTGTTACAGATTTGTGAGTACTAGGCTGAAATGGAAGCTTAGAAAACTTTCCTTCTAAACAACTAATACAGACCGCAGGTTCAGTATCTAAGGAACACTGAATGTTTGATTTTTGTAACATCAATTTGACTATGTTATTTGCTGGATGACCTAGCCTATGGTGCCAAGTAGAAGATAGCACTAACCTACCAATATAAGCTTGAAATTGAGAACTGAAAGAAGACCGAACAGAAGGGGAAACAATTGGAAGTGGATAGAGGCCATTACTGCATTGCCCTTTGTACATGATCCTCCCGGTGACTTTGTCCTGAATCCAAAAACAAAAGGCATCAAATATCAGATAGCAATTATTATCCAAACAAATGCGATTTACTGATAATAAATTCTGAGTAAGTTTGGGAACACATAAAACAGAATTTAACTTGAGAGATTTAGGTTTAGTGAGAATAACAGCTGAACCAATATGCGAAACCAACAGACCTTCACCATTAGCAGTCTGCACCGTATCATTTGCAGGATAAGGTGTACTCAAAGACAAGTTGGACAAGTCAGCAGTCATGTGATTGGTGGCCCCGGAGTCTGTAATCCATACTGGAGGAGCCTGACTTGACGATTGAGGTGAAGACAAGTAGCCACTATGCATAACATTCAAAGCATGCTGCTGTGGGGATGAGGAATCAGTCGCAGTGCGTCCCATGAAATGAGGTCCATTCTCATTGTAATAGCAAAACCATGTGGTGTGATTGAACTTCCCACAAATGCTGCATTTATACTTGTCAAAACTCTTAAGGCCACACATTGGAGCCGTGTGTCCTTCACCATTGCATAATTGACACACAGAGATGTTAGGTGCAGTGTAAGGAGATGCAGTATAAGACCCAAATGCATTAGGAACAGAGGGGGAAACTGCTTGAGAGGGAGCCTGAACTGATGCTCTCGAGAAAAATGGTCTCTGCCCAGAATAACTCCTACCTCTGCCTCGGTTTCTAGAAAATGGTTTATATCCACCATTGTCATAAGTGTGTGAACCAGGGGAGCTACGTGGTGGTCTAAATGCAGAACCAGGGGGTTTATACAAGTCATGCTCAGGTTGTTTATACCCACCAGTAGAGACAGTGTGCATGGCAGACAAAAAATTGGAAGTGTCAGGCAGTATGTTTTCAACAATTCGTTCTTCAGCAAGTAGCTGAGATCGAAATTCTTTCAAAGGAATTACACTTTCTCTCCCCCTTACAACACACCTAAATGTATTATACTCAGCTGGAAGCCCATTTAATGCTAAGATTACAATGTCCTCATCAGCAAAATACACCCCAGCAGCCATTAAATAGTCTCTAGCTTCTTTAATTTTCAGAAGATATTGACTAATATTATCTGACCCTTTCCTAATGTTCTGCAAATTTGATTTCAATTGGAAAATACTTGTCTTAGATACGGTGGAAAATTGCTCTTTCAATCTCATCCACAGTTCTCTAGAGCTAGAACTACCGATTGCACAAGATAAAGCAATGGGGGACAAAGTAGCAGTAATGAGTTGCATCACAGCCCTATCATGCATCTTCCAAATTGTCATAGCATCACAATCAATTACAGATGAAGAAGAGTTAAGATTACTTGTACCACATTCGGCAGTGTCCACATTTGACAGAGAGGGGCACGGTTGAGAGCCATCTACAAACCCAAAAATCCCATTGCTCTCGAGAAGGAGCTGAATCTGGAAATTCCAGTTGAGGTAGTTGGAATCGTCGAGTTTGACATTCACCGATGTAGAAATTGATGAAATGAGGTTTGTGATTGGAGATTGAAGGATTTGAAGTTGGGCAGCAGTCACCATGTTGGAGGAGAAGAATAAATGAGATAGGGAAAAATGGGTTGGGTTGGGTTTGATATCAAAAAGAAAGCTGGAAAATAACGGATTGAAAAGAAAAATGGGTTGGGTGTTGATTGTGGAAAATCTGTGAGAACGAACAGAAATTTTGGATTTGGGAAATTTTTATTCAAGTAGATTGCGGAAGCAAGATGATGAGAACAAGTAATTTTACTGCGTGAGCATTATAAGCTCTGATACCATGATGGAATCATAAACTGATGTTGATAAATGTGAAGATAAAATGAAGAAGATGAAGAATGTAATCTGCAGAGTATGAAGAACAGAGAGAGAGAGTGACGAAAATAGAGGAAAAATGGAATCTTTAGAATTAGCTTTACTGTTGAAACAGTAATCCCACACAATCCACACTCTCAGTGTGTGGTCCTATTTATACTAATATTAAAGTGCATAATACAATATTCTAGATTATAATTCTGTTAGTCTAATATATTCTAGACTACCCATATTCTAGAATACATACTCTAACAGAAAATGGGTTCTTTATCATGCAGGGAGATGGTAGTAATGTGAATTATGAATTTTTTGCTCTTGATTTTCAGATTTCCAGTTGGCTCTCGTGTTGTTGGAGCTTTTATCATGCCTTGTGGTAACTGTTTCTACTGTTCTAAGGTGACATTTCTTTGAGATATAATGTTATTGTTGTGGGTGTAGCTTCATATTGTTCTTGTTATTATGTCATCACTAGGGATTTTGGAAATGCAGCGAAAAGTATAAAATGCGGTAAGAAGATACTGAAATGATAAATTTCTGATTTGGGAAACAGGGCCATGATGATTTATGTGAGGATTTTTTTGCTTATAATCGATCAAAAGGAACTCTTTATGATGGTGAAACCCAACTATTCCTCCGTAATAGTGGTAATGAACTCTTGTTTTTAATTTTACTTTCTTCAGTTAATGCTCACAAACTGTCCGTGTTTTTGTTTCTATAAAAAAAGCTTGCAGCTTGTTGTAATGCTCCAAACACAAATTTCATATCCCTACAATATGTGAACTCGACGATCAAGTCTCTTTACTTTATTCCCTGTAAACATAAAAGAAGATGCAACATCATGTTAGTTTGAGCACATCCACTTCTACTATTCTACTATACTGCCAGATCAATGAGCCTGGATGCGGTGATGGGCACCCCATTTCTTATTGCTGTGTATTTGTCTGCAATGAAGTGGTAGACAGTGTAATTCTAGTGTTCATTTGTTCGATATGCTTTCTTTTATCTCCATACCAAGCAGTGCTTATTCATTTCTAGTCTAAATAAATTTTGGTATTTTTAATTGCGATTCTGCTTTCATTTGGATTTCATGCTTCACTTGCGTTAGGCGCATTGCTGGTATGTCCTCTTTTCTTATATCAATGGACATAATTTCTTTCCAGGATGACTATATGCTGGCATGAAATTAACTAATTGACACAATGCACTCTCTCTCTCTCTCTCTCTGCAAAAATAGACAGACACACACATATTTCTGTGTTTGTGTGAATTGTGATTATTTGGATGTACACTTATGCGCTCTAGAAAAACCATGCATTTCTGGTGCTAATAATTACCCCGTCTTTTCTCTGTTGCTTTATAAACTTGTCTTGCTAAAATTCTCTTTTATGGCCTTTGGGGAAGAGTTTTCTTGATTTCTTTTGGAATATAGACATTATTATTGGATTACTAAAGAAATGTTATGTATTTCTAGGCAAGCCGATTTCCATGTACAGCATGGGAGGCATTGCTGAATACTGTGTTGTTTCAGCACATGGATTGACTATATTACCGAACTCATTGCCATACTCCGAGTCTGCAATTTTAGGATGTGCAGTGTTTACTGCTTATGGTGCTATGGCTCATGCTGCTCAAGTGCGTCCTGGGGATTCTGTTGCTGTGATTGGAGTTGGTGGTGTTGGGTCAAGGTGACGGAAATATTTTAAATTGATTAGATAGCTGTTGGTTCTACAGACATTGCATCCATAACATACATGTGCTTGCATGTGCACATACCTTACACACACACAGAGGTCCCAGCTTTTCAGTCATGTGCTTCATGTGTGTGGATGTATGTGCTTATAAATGTGATAAAAATGCGGGGAGAAGACACATGTAACAATGAAGCAAAAGGTGCTTTCAACAACTTCCAAGGTCATTTGATGTCAGTCTAACAAGTAGCTTAGCTAATTTCATTCTGATTGTTTGAAACAGGGGAAATTATTTGATCATCAAGCAAAACAATAATTCTAGACTTCTCATGCAGCATAAAGTTTCTATTTCCTTTCCTTTTCTTATTTGTTTTGTATTTTTGAGTCCAGAGAAGGGTTGCGTTGGACTTTCCTGAACAATGCTTATAGCCACACATGTAATTCCAGACTTCTAGGTTCTGATATGTAAACAGTGGAAGGTCCCCAATTTAACGGAAAAAAACAGATATATGGGGGTTTAATGTGACTTTGCTTATCTAACTAGTGAACCCATGAAAATGAGAAACATTACAACACCATGACAATAATCATAAGAATAAAACATTAGCAGAAATTCAGGTCGTTGATGTTTTTTCTGAATTATTTATTTTATCAAAATTAAAGTCATAGTCAGTCATGGTGTTTGTTACTCTATTTCAATGAACTCTTGCATAACCATGACTAAGACAAAATGCTCCAGTTGTTTGCAGATAGCAAGGGCATTTGGTAACTCTGATATTATTGCTGTGGATGTTCAGGATGAAAAACTTGAGAAAGCTAAAACATTTGGTGCCACTGCCACTATAAATTCAAAGATAGAAGATCCTATCGAAAGGATAAAAGTGCGTTCTTTGTCCTTTAGTTTTTAGTTAAATGAGATGCAGAAGTTCCCTACTCATGATGAAAGTGCCACTACCAAAGCTTTTTGTCTGTATCTGGTGAGTAAAAGATATGAAAGTTTAGCATTTCATGCTTTCTTCATAACCCCAATGGACTGTTTAGTTCTTTGATTTGCTTATGATACTGAGGGTCGGCCATGGTCTCAGTTCTCAGTTTTGGTTTGCTTTTTTGTCATACCAAATTGTGGCTTTCAAGTATTTATGGAGAACTCTGTCTTCTGATAGCATGTTGCCACTGGTCACACATTTGTAAATAGATTAAGAAACATTCTTATGCTTTTCTTCTATATTTTGAAGTTAAATTATGCTGTGTGTATGTTTGCCAGGAAATAACTGGAGGAAGAGGTGTGGACATTGCTGTGGAAGCCTTGGGCAAACCACTGACATTTTCACAGTGCACACAGAGTGTAAGAGATGGAGGAAAAGCTGTGATGATTGGACTTGCACAGGCTGGTGCTATAGGGGAGATCGATATCAATCGTTTGGTCCGTCGAAAGGTGGGTATTTATCAATGGGTGTCATACCTCTACTTGTGCATTTTTGGTCAATGTCTTGGAGAACCTTTTCATTTAAACCAGCTCATCTGTGTCAATGTATCTATGCTATAAACTGTTGAAAACTGATTCCAGGCCTGCAAGCTGACAGGAAGAGGAGAAGCTGAAGAATTGAAGATTATGTGTTCTAAGCATTGTTGTTTCGTTTAAATTTACATTGTATTCAGGATTATTAAAATCCTATAGTCAATAAGTCAACAATTTAGTTAATTTCAGTTAAAAAGTCAATTAGTGGATAAGGTGAATTTTGTAACTGAATTCCATTTTAATCTTTGTAATGTTTCTTGTTTAATATAAATAAAGATAATGGGATGGCAGTAACCATACGAATAATTCTGCCCATGTTCACGTTCCTTTCTACTCAAATTACAGAGTTTTGTGTTCTTCATTTTCTGGAAATTTTCCATTCCCAGTTCTTGATCGCTACAGTAGCGGTTCTCAGGTTTTTTAGCAGATTTTAAGTACTGAATTGAACAGTACCTGTTCTTCATGAAATTTACAGTTTTTCAACAGATTTCAACATGGTATCAGAGCAAAATTAGGTCTTTGAAAGGGAATTTTAGAGAAACACGAGTGAATCAAAAAAGTGAGAATTGTTCAAGGTTAATTGGCCTTGAAAGGGAAGGGTGCAATTTTTTTTCAAAAATCCCAGAAAATTCAATCAAGAAATTCATCTTGATTTGTTCTTTAAAAGATCAACAATTGATAGAGATTATCAATTGTGATCTTTGTTCTCAGTTCTGTGAGTTTTTGATAAAGAAAAGGATTGCAAAGGAAAAATCAAATTGACAGAAATGGATTCAACTTCATTTTCGTCAAAATCTCCAATTTTCACAGGATCAAACTATGGTGTTTGGGCTGTGAAAATGGCTACCTATCTCAGAGCATTTGACCTATGGGAGATTTTGGAAAACAACAAGCAACCAAATCCCTTGACTGCAAATCCAACAATTGCACAGATTAAGTTCTTTAATGAAGAAAAAGCAAAGGGATACAAGGCACTTACATGCATTCATAATGTAGTAAGTGAGGAAATTTTCACAAGAATCATGGCTTGTGGAACTGCAAAAGAAGCTTGGGAAAAATTAAAAGCTGAGTTTCAAGGTGATGAAAAATCTAAGAGGATGCAGATTTTGAACTTAAAGAGGCAATTCGAAGGATTGAAGATGAAAGACTTAGATACAATCAAGGAATTCTCTTCAAATGTATCCAAGATTGTGAATCAAATGACCTTACTGGGAGAAGAAGTTCAAGAATCAAGGGTAGTTGAAAACGTTCTTGTCAGCCTACCTGAAAAATTCGAGAACAAGATATGTTCTTTGGAAGATTCAAAAGACTTCACTGAATTGAGTCTTCAAGATTTAATTAATGCCTTGCAAGCTGTGGAACAAAGGCAAGCATTCAGACAAGAAAATTCGAATGAAGAAGCCTTTGTTGCAGGGTTTAAAGGAAGATCAAAGTCTCAAAATTCCCAGGTGTTCTTCAAGAACCCAGAAATAAGAACAAATTCTGGAAAACTATGGCAGAACAAACATTGGCAGAGTAATCAAAATTTTGCCAAGAACTTCAATACAAAAGGGAAAGAAAAGAGAGAACAATTTCCCACCTGCAAAAACTGTCAAAAAACAAACCATCTTGAGTCATGGTGTTGGCTCAAGAATGCTCAATGTCGAAAATGCAAGCAATTTGGACATATTCAAAAATTTTGCAAGAACAACACAACACCTAGAAACCAAGCACATGTTGCAGAGGTCTTGGAGCCTAAAGATGAACAATTGTTCACTACTATGATAGATCACAGCTGTCGCACGTTGCCGCGCGGCGTCCCGGGAGGGATCCTGGCTCTCGCAGTGGAGTTGAGAAGGAGTCACCACCTGGCTGTTGAGGGTCGCTAGGAACACCCGATTTGTACTGGTCTGGTCAGAGATTCAAGGGTAGGGGACTGGTTGCGTAAAGGGAAGGTATTAGCACCCCTAGTACGCCTTACCTGAGGTAAGCTGCATTGTCTATTTCGATGTGATTTTGAATGCTTCAATAGGTCGTATTTATTCACAAAAAAAAATGTTTTGTTTGACAAAGAAATTGATCACCGCTTAGAATAATCCTATGAATTTTATTGATTATTATCATCCCCACCGAATATTTTGGATATTAACCCCTTAGAATTTATTTATCCAAACACCGAACAGTGAATAATAGCATACTATTCCCCCGAATATTTTGGATACTAACCCCTTAAGATTTATTTATCCAAATACCGACAGTGAATAATAAATTCCCAAAAAATAAGATTTTTATATTTTTGAAATATTGGTCAATACCCTTTTGATTCTTACAAAGAAAACACATTTTTATTTCATTTTATATTTCTTTTTTTTCCTTAACAAAACAACATAACATTGAATAAATAAAACACAACACACACACCCACACAATCTATTTTTCATTCCTTTTTCATCACATTTTAAAAATAAAATACAACTCACACACACATTGTCTTTTTCATTTCCTTTTTCAAAATAATTAAAAATACAATAAAAATTCAAATAAACACATAAACACAAAGAAAATTACAAAAAAGGGCTCATGAACAGTGACAGGATAGTGGTAGCAGCGGCTGGAGGACTGGTGGCGCGTCCTCCCACGCGCCACCATCACTGGCGGCGCGTGGTTCCACGTGCAGCCGCCGGTGAACAGTAACAATGGGGAGGAACCGACAGATCTGACTCTTCTCTTCACTCCCTCGCCAGTGGTGACATTCCCGGTCACGTGCAAACACAGAAAAACGCACAAAAAACAACAAACAAGGCAGCTAGGTCGTTCTTCCTTCAGATCGGAGGTCTATTCTTCTCGGCTCAATCTTCTTCTTCTCCTTCTGTTTTCCTCTTCTTCTCGCCGACGAGGGTGTCTCGATGACCTGCAAAACAAAGCAAAAAACCCACAGACACAAACACAAGGGAAATCAGTCAGTTCAGTTCTTCAAATCTTGGCTCTTTCTCTGCGATCTGTTCTTCTCGGATCTGCTCTCCTCCAGTCTATTCTCCCTCTTCCATGTGGCCGGAGCACAAATCTGACAGGGAGAGTGTATATTTGAGACCATGGAGGCTGAGTAATGAGACCGTGGAGGCTGCTGCAGTGGTGTCTTGGAGAAGAAGAAGAAAGGTTGGGGCTGCCACTAAGGGCTAAAAGCAAGGCTGAGATGGAGAGGAAGGGCTGCGTGGGGGAGATTAGGAGACGATGGCTGATTGGCGGAGAGAGTGAGAGGGCAAAAAGAGAAAATGGGGAAATGTTGGGGGAAGAAGGGAGAGTGAAGCTGGGACCGTGGTTGATGGGAGGCAGAGGAGAGTGAGTGGAAGGGAGATCGTGGCTGAGGCTTGGTGAGGAAGGAGAGATGAACGGAAAAAAAAAGAGAAGGCAGAGAGGTATTTTGTCGGGGAAGTGGCCGGTCTGCTATGGGAGATGGAAGGGAAAAAACTCTTGGGGCTGCAGCGGCAGCGGCGGCTGCAGCCCGAGAGAGAAGAAGAAAAAACTAGGGTTCTTTAGTTTTTAGGGTTTTCGGGTGTGTCAATATTTCTTGGTTTATTATTTTGTTGGTGCACAACTCTATTTATAGAGTTTGTCATAGGTAAAATTTCAAAAGTAACCTTCAGCTTGCACGCTTCTCTCAATTTGGTCCTTGATTTCCAATTTGTGCGATTTGACCCTGCATTGACTGTTAAATTCTCAATTTATTCAATTTTGCCCCTAAAAATATTTTTGGATTTTTGTCTTTTTTTTCTATTTTTTTCTTTTTCTTCCGAAACCTAAAAATAAGTAGGTCAAAATTTGGGTAGCAACAACAGCTGCAACAAAACTGAGGTTAGTAATCAAAACTGGTTAGTTGATAGTGGATGTTCAAATCATATGTCTCCAGAATTGAGTATTTTTGAAAACCTTGATTTAAATTACAAATCAAAAGTTAAGGTAGCTAATGGACAGTATGTGGGTGTTGAGGGCAGAGGGGAAGTTGAAATTGAAACCTTGGCTGGTACACGAAATTTTGAAAATGTCTTGTATGTACCAGAAATTGATCAAAATCTTGTTAGTGTTGGTCAATTACTTGAAGATGGATATTCATTGTTCTTTATAAATGGTATTTGCACAATTAAAGATGATCAAGGAACTCCTTTATTCAATGCTAAGATGATCAATAGATGCTTTAGTATTGAAGAACAATTATCACACATAAGCATGAACATCAATACAACTGAAAATTCAGTACTATGGCATAAAAGATTGGGGCATTTTAATTATGCAACTTTGAAGAAAATGGCAGACTTGCATGTGGTAGAAGGATTACCTGTGATTCATGAACTAAATGAAGTGTGTGAAGCATGCCAATTAGGAAAGCAATCAAGGATTAAATTCAGTAAAAATGCACTTAGAACAACAACTAAGCTGCAGATTGTGCACACAGATGTGTGTGGCCCAATGCATAATGAATCCTTGAATGGTGCAAGGTAGTTTTTGTTGTTTATAGATGACTTTAGTAGGTTTTGTTGGGTTTATTTCCTTAAGACCAAGGGTGTAGTATTTGAGGTATTTTTGAGGTTCAAGGCTGCAGTTGAGAAGGAATCAAGCTGCACCTTGAAAGTTTTAAGGTCTGATAATGGGGGGGAATTTACCTCCCATAAATTTGAAGAGTACTTAGTTAAAGAAGGTATTAAGCATCAATTAACAGTCCCTTACACTCCACAACAAAATGGTGTGAGTGAGAGAAGGAATAGGACCCTAATGGAGATGGCAAGATGCCTTCTCTATGAGAAGAAATTGCCCTTAAAATTCTAGGCAAAGGCTGTGAGCACAGCCTCTTATCTCTTGAATAGAATGATCTCGAGATCATTAGGAGATAAAACACCTTTTGAAGAATGGTATGGCTACAAACCAAACTTAGATCATTTGAAAGTATTTGGTAGTCCATGCTATGTATTGCAGCCTGAAATTAAGAGAAGAAAACTGGACCAGAAATCTGAGGTGGGAATTTTGATTGGTTATAGTTCAAAGTCAAATGGCTATAAGGTTTTTGATTGAAAGACAAACCAAACAGTAATTGCAAGGAATGTAAAGGTGGCTGAGAGTCAAATATGGAATTGGGAAGATGATAAAGTTGAAGAAACAAGTGATGAACTTGTAGCCGAAATAGATGAACAAACAGAAATTGATGAAGAGGACTTACCTGTGAGGGGAACTAGGCTGCTAAGTGACATCTATAATAGATGTAACTTGGCTGAAATTGAACCAACTAATGTTGGAGAAGCTATGGATTCTCAAATATGGGTGGCAGCAATGAAGGAGGAGCTAATGATGATTGAGAAAAATGATACTTGGCAGCTAGTTGATAGACCAAGGCATAGAAAAGTCATTGGGGTTAAGTGGATTTATAAAACAAAACTAAATGCTGATGGTAGTATCAATAAAAACAAGGCAAGACTGGTGGTGAAAGGTTACTCACAAGAACAAGGGATTGATTACCATGATACATTTGCCACTGTCTCAAGAATGGACACAATCAAGCTGTTGCTCATATTGGCTGCACAAAAAGGGTGGCTGGTTTGGCAAATGGATATCAAATCTGCTTTTTTGAATGGAACACTAAGTGAAGAAATATATGTAGAACAACCTGAGGGATTTGAAGATGAATCCAATTTGAACAAAGTTTATTTGCTAAAGAAGGCCTTGTATGGGTTGAAACAAGCCCCTAGAGCTTGGTATAGCAAATTGGATGAATATTTGACAAGCTTGGGATTTGAGAAAAGCTTGAATGAAGCCACTCTATATGTGAAGAAGGTTGGTGATCACATTTTAATAATATCAGTTTATGTGGATGATTTGTTGATTACGGGTGATAATGAGCAGTTTGTTGATGAATTTAAGATGAACATGAAGAACAAGTTTGAGATGAATGAACTTGGATTATTAGCATACTTTCTTGGAATGGAAATATCACAATCAAAGGAAGGATGCTTTGTATGTCAAAAACAATTCACAACAAAGATGCTTAACATGTTTGCAATGGAAAATTGCAAACCTGTTAGCACACCAATGGTGCTGGGAATCAAGTTGACAAAAACTGATGGTGCTCCCTGTGCAGATGGAAGAATTTATAGAAGTTTAATTGGAAGTTTGCTGTATTTATCTTCCACTCGACCTGACATTGTGTTCACTGTCAATTACCTCTCAAGATTCATGCAAAATCCCAGTCAAATACACTACATTGCAGCCAAAAGGGTGCTGAGATACTTAAGAGGAACACTGGATTTTGACATGTATTTTAGCAAGATGAACACTGTCAAATTGAAAGGATTTTGTGACAGTGATTGGGCAGGGAGTGATGAAGAGATGATGAGCACTTCAGGGTATTGTTTTTCAATGGGGGAATGCATTTTCTGTTGGAATTCAAAGAAACAATCAGTAGTTGCACATTCAACTGCTGAAGTAGAATACATTTCTGCATTTGTGGCTGCAAACCATTTAGTTTGGTTGAGAAAAATTCTAAAGGATCTAAACTGTGATCAAGTAGAACCTACTGAGCTCTTCTGTGATAATATGTCTGCAATTGCCATTTCCAAAAATTTTGTGTTTCATGATAGAACAAAGCACATGAAAATCAAATTTCATGCAATTCGGCAATTCCAGCAAGAAGGTGAATTGGAGATGAAGAGTGTGTTTGGCATTGCTTTTGCTTTTGCGATTGAGGTTGAAAAAAAGCAGTTTCAAAAAAAGCGCTTTTACTGCGGTTCAAAATAAGTTGTGAAATGTTTGGTTAAAACTGTGGTTGAGTTGGAGGTTGGAAAAAAAGCAATTTTGGGTGTTTGGTTACCAAACTTTTCATATTGCTTTTAACTTTTGAAATTACTTCAAAGGGCATAGACATATACACACATATTTATTTATATATTTATGTATATATTTATATTGTATTAATAATCATAATTTCATAATATAAGGAATAATTCACGTAAAATGAACACTTCTTTTTATTCTCTCATCAAACTATTTGCAATGCCATCACGAACAATATCCATACGTGAAGGCCTCTGCAATCCCTGACTATTTTAGCACGCTACAATATCTGGTAAAAATATATTTTTTATATTAATACACATATATTATGTAAATATTATTTATATTTTAATTAATTTTTAAATTATTTTAATTTTAATATATATATATATATATATATATACCTGGGCGTGTGTGTGTGTGTGTGTATATATATATATATATATATATATAGCTAAACACACTCACATGCATATATATAAACACACGCCCAGGCATTAAAAAAAAGCCAGCCAATCGTCGTTTCCCTTTTACCACGCCCAGGCAATGCGATGCAAGAAAAGAAGCAAATTGCTGCTTTTCTTGCACCGGCGTTTCAATGCAAAATTCATGTGGGACCCATAACACAAACCACCGTTTGTTATGTAACCAAACACATAATTGAATCTGCTTATGCCAAATGCCGATGGCATCACAATGCCAAACGGCCTTGACGTATTGCAGCTCTAAAGAACAATTGGCTGATTTGTTTACAAAATCTCTAGCCAAGGAAAGGTTTGAAGATTTGAGAAGAATGGTGGGGATGCGCAGCCCAGGAATCAAGGAGGAGTGTTGAAAACTGATTCCAGGCCTGCAAGCTGACAGGAAGAGGAGAAGCTGAAGAATTGAAGATTATGTATTCTAAGCATTGTTGTTTCGTTTAAATTTACATTGTATTCAGGATGATTAAAATCCTATAGTCAATAAGTCAACAATTTAGTTAATTTCAGTTAAAAAGTCAATTAGTGGATAAGGTGAATTTTGTAACCGAATTCAATTTTAATCTTTGTAATGTTTCTTGTTTACTATAAATAAAGATAATGGGATGGCAGTAACCATACGAATAATTCTGCCCATGTTCACGTTCCTTTCTACTCAAATTACAGAGTTTTGTGTTCTTCATTTTCTAGAAATTTTCCATTCCCAGTTCTTGATCGCTACAGTAGCGGTTCTCAGGTTTTTTAGCAGATTTTAAGTACTGATTTGAATAGTACCTGTTCTTTACGAAATTTACAGTTTTTCAACAGATTTCAACATAAACATCAACCGATCTTGTCCATGTATCTATGTTTTAATCTATGTTTTTATTCACAAGTAAAATATAACGTATTTAGTTGATCCCTGTTACAAAGAAACGTGTGAAATTATGAAAAAAACTATTCTCATTGTCGTTCCCTTGAGTAAATGGCATCCTTCGCACATTCATACTATTTTCTGGAATATTTGAAAATCTTGACTCCTTTTTAACTCCTGGAATAGGTTCAAGTAATTGGCTCCTATGGAGGAAGGGCAAGGCAGGATCTTCCGAAGCTGGTGAAACTTGCAGAATCAGGTATATTCAATATTGCCGATGCTGTTACGAGAAAATATGGTTTTGAGGAGGCTGGCAAAGCATTCCAGGATCTCAACCAGGGAAAAATTGTCAGTAGAGCTGTTGTTGAGACAATGTAATAATTGCTTTATTTCAAGGAGATAATGTAATTGCCAGCTGCACACCCAGAATATTGAGAATAATCTGTGCAGCATAATAAATCATAGTTCTCTGCACACCCTTTTTGTCACTGGAATGCCGTCTTGCTACAATCCTCTTTCAGCCACTACTTTAAAATCCAAGTTCTGTTCATTTTTTAGTAGGCTTTCATCATGGCTACCAGAAACTGTGATTCTCTCTTAATTCTCCCTTTTGAAGTGAGTCCGAGGGCAAGCATTGATAGTCATTCTTGAGGTACCATAATATTTTGAGGAATTGGAAGTGTTGAAATTTACTGAATGTTTGGCAGCAAAAGAGTATACCAAGGCTGAATTCTTTGAACCGCAATACCATTAGGAGGCCGAAAGGTGCTTCAAAATAGTGGCTTGTACATAATAGATTTTCTTTGATGATAACTTTAGGGATAAATTGTTTAGGAGATGTTTAACACTGTATTTTAAAAGTGATTTTGAAAAAAAATTAAAAATTTTGTTTTATTTTTTATTTTAAATTAATTTTTTTTATGATTATAGATTATTTTTATGTGTTGATATCAAAAATAATTTAAAAAAAATCATTTTAATGCATTTTTAAATGAATTGTTTTTTAAAAATAACTGCAACTATATTTTCAAGCACTCCAGTCATGTCAACTATTAATAAATTAATGGTGATAAATAAATATACATTTCCATTGTCCTCACTGAAGTAGTCTTTGCGAATATTTGTCGCTCATTTATCAGTCCAAAATGCCACAAAAAAAAAAACCAGACCCAGCACTCTGTGACCCAAAAACATATTCTCTGTTTTATCCAAAACACTCCTGAATATCAATAAACGATCTGATGCAAAACACGAAAAACAATACGAAATAAGCAATAAAAAAAGAACGAAACTTTAGAGAAAGAAACTAGAAAAGAAAGAAGCAAAAGATTAGAGAGAAAGGAAGAAGCTTAAGAAGAGAGAAAAAGGGGATTGGAGGATTGCAAAGTCTGCATTTTTATCAATATTCATCAAAAGTTCCTTCCAAAATGACATAAGGGCATATAAATAGTAAAACTCTAAAACATATAGTTATTGGGCCTCGGCCCATCAAATAAAAATGTTTACATCAATAATTCTAAATAAATAAAAGACAATGAGATGGGCTCAAATGGGCTTAGTCTTCCGATCAAAGCATGACAAGCCGGGTCATCCTACATCGTTTTCGACCATATATTTGTGTAACTCGCGATGTGGCTCTGGTGTCCCCACCAACTCTCCCGGGGTTGGAGAAACTCGACCTCGTCGAGGGTAATGCTGGCCGACTCTAATAGCACTCCCAAAGATATGGAACGAGCTGTTGTAAAGTATCTCTAGTGATCCAAGTGCAATCTGGATCAGTTCGGCCCACCCAGTGAACTAGAAACCATTGAACCTCACCATTCCTGTTTAAAACAACTTGCTCATCCAGAATAGCATTAATATTATCCTTTTGTGCTAATGTCAAGGTGAAAATGATAAATGTTTCAATGAGGTCATTAAAAAGGGGATTAAATGGCATCTCAAAAGGATCATTTGAAATAAGAAGTGATTTGTGGTATGCAACTAGATCGTCAATATTAAATGTAGAGCTAATGCCTAAATCATGTGGTAAATTAAGAACATAAGCATTTGGACCAACCCGTTGTAGCGCTTTGAAGGGCCCAACACTACTTGCATGCAATTTTCGATTAACTCCCGAAGGAAACCACTCGGGTCTAATCCGTATGATAACATAGTCTCCCATATTAAACTCATTATGCCGCTTATATAAATCAACTCGAAGTTTATATTGCGTATTACTCGCTTGAATTTGTTTAGTGATCTCAGTACGCAAATCATGAACTCTCTGTGCAAAATACTTAGCTGACTCAAACACTCTAGCATGAATGGACATGGGGAGAAGATCTAAAGGTTTCCTAGGCTTGTAACCATGTATAACTTTAAAAGGAATCATGCCTATTGACCTATTGATAACTAGACTACCTACACACACCTTCTTATCAAATTTCCTTATTATGTTAAGCTCGTTTTGTTTCACTTTATGCTTCTTCAGATTATTATCATTAGATCTTGGGGGTAATCCAATAAGTTGGATTTTCTTACCTTGAAAATAAAATGAACAAGAATTTGATTGCCCAAAGATTGTGACGTCCAAATCATATAACCAAGGTCTACCCAAAATGACTTGCCCTACATCCATGGAAATGACATCACACCAAATTTCATCATGATAGTCTAAGATCTTTATAGGCAAAACACATATCTCTTTGACCGCTATAGATTCATCATTAACCCAGGACACACTATAGGGTTTAGGGTGTGGAACAGACTTTAAGCCTAAGATCAATTTCTTTTTTATTTGGAAAGCAACTGTCTGTTCCCCATCTCTCTTATCTCTCAGTGAAGATCAATTTCTTGGTAACAAAGTTACTTCTGCTTACTTTCTTCACAGTGGCGTGAGATCACGCTCGGAATCATCGTATGTGGCATGAATGCTTAGAATGGAAATAGTATTAATTGAATTCAGAGATTAATTAAATTCTGGAAATTTTGATAAAGTCAAGAATAACAGTACAACGTCGGTGCTTAACTTTGCTTTCTAGGAATATTTCCTGCATTATTTCAGTATTTTTCCGAACAATCAAAAATAACATTGAATGTTATCGCCTAAAAATATAGAGAAAGAGAAACATATCAGTATTCTTAAATACATTTAATATAATAATATGATGGATAAATCTTATAAAGAAAAAATATTGGCTTCAAAATTTAATTTTATGCTCTTTTGTTTAAGTTTATTTCTTTACAAAAAATTTCCATGCTTTAATTTTTAAGATTGTAGATCTAATATTGTTGGAAAAAAAAATACATCTCAAAAAAACAAAAGGTAGACAAATTTACCTACATTATCTACAATTAAAAAATATACGAGTCACTTCTCGTTTCAATTAGGCTGTTCTTTTTAGACGGCAAATAAATAATTATAGCACGCAAAAAAAATAAGTTTATTTTTAAAAACAAATTACAATATTTTTATTTTTAATGTGTCAGATCGAATATTACTTAAGAACAAGAGCAGCTCATAAAAATAAATATTAACAAATTTACCTAGGTTATCTACAATTAAAAAATATACGAACCACTTCCCTTTTCGATTACTCTATAAAGTATGTGAGACTAATTATATGTTTAATATTTATTGAATATTATCGCCTAAAAATATATAGAGAGAGAGAAAAATGACCTAGAATTTTTTTTGAAAAAAAAAATTAATATCAATATTCTTAAATACATTTAATATAATAATATGATTAATAAATCTTATATATAAAAAAAAAATTGGCTTTGAATTTAAATTTGATACTCTTTTGTTTAAGTTTATTTCTTAAAAAAATATTTACAATATTTTTATTTTTAATATTTGAAATCTAATATTACTGGAAAAAAGAAACAACTCAAAAATAAAATTTCAAATTTACTTAGGTTATCTACAATTAAAAAATATGCGAGTCACTTCCCGTTTCGATTACACTGTTCCTTTTATACGGCAACTAAGTCATTATAGCACGCAAAAAAATTAAGTTTATTTCTTCAGAAATTTACAATATTTATATTTTTAATGTGTCATATGTAATATTACTGGGGGTAAAAAACAACTAAAAAAAAAGTTGACAAATTTACCTAGGTTATCTACAATTAAAAAATATACGAATCACTTCCCATTTTGATTTCACTATTCCTTTTATACGGCAAATAAGTCATTATAGCACGCAAAAAAATTAAGTTTATTTCTTCAGAAATTTGCAATATTTTTATTTTTAATGTGTCAGATGTAATATTACTGGGGAAAAAACAACTAAAAAAAATATTTTAAAACTTACCTAGGTTATCTACAATTAAAAAAATACGAATCACTTCCCGTTTCGATTTCACTATTCCTTTTATACGGCAAATAAGTCATTATAGCACAAAAAAAATTTAAGTTTATTTCTTCAGAAATTTGCAATATTTTTATTTTTAATGTGTCAGATGTAATATTACTGGGAAAAAAAACAACTAAAAAAAATAGACAAATTTACCTAGGTTATCTACAATTAAAAAATATACGAGTCACTTTCCGTATCGATTACACTGTTTCTTTTATACGGCACATATGTGTATTTTTCATGTGTCAGATGTAATATTACTGGGGAAAAAAATTAATTTTTTTTTTGACAAATTTACCTAGGTTATCTACAATTAAAAAATATAAAAACCACTTCCCATTTCGATTACATTATTCCTTTTAGGCGGGGAAAAAATTAATTTGTTACATATTTTATCTATTATAATGTTACTAATTAAATATTTAAACAACTAATTACAACATGTAAAAAATTAATTAGTTTTCTACATTGAAAAAACCCTAAACCTGCATTATCTGCAATTACAAAATATACAAACCACTTTCCATTTTGATTATACAGATTTTATCAATTATAATTTTACTAATTAAATATTAAAATAACAAATACAATACATATAAAAGCAATCAATTTTCTACATAGATAAAAAAGCCCTGTCGCAACGCGAGGGCATATCGCTAGTTAATGCTAAACTTGATCAACAAGTGTAAAAAAATATACCAAGAATGATGATATTCAATGGGTAAAATTTCTGACCAGTGATGTGGCAGTGAGGCTGACGTGGCAGCGATGTGGCGCAGACGTGTATGCTGACATGGATCCTGTGTATGGCTGACGTGGTTGCTGCCTCAGATGCTAACTCTGCTGACGTGGCGATTATGTTTCTGCTGACGTGGCGATGACGCGCCTGCTGACTCTGCTGCTGCTAGGGCTGACATGGCTGTTGTGCTATGGCTTATGTGGTGATGACTCAGCTGCTGCTAGGGCTGACGTGTCTGATGACGTGGCGGAGTTGCCTTAAAATTATTCTTTCTTCTTCTTCTACCGTCTACCTTCTTCTTCTTCTTCTTCTGTCGTTTGCTTTCTTCACTCCTTGACGACGATGGGCGTCGTGCTTCTGCTTGGGCCTGGCAATGCGAGGGAAGGGGCGGTGGTGTTTGTGGCGTCGCTGCTGGACGGGAGGCGTTGATGCCTGTAAACGGTGGCAGATGGGTTGCTGCTGATGTCGAGAGCGTCGTGGATGGTGCTGCTTTTGTTGGAGTGAGAACCAGTGGTGGTTCTGTCGCTGATGGCTGCTGATATGTGGCTGTTATGGCAGCCGCTGTGTTTGGGCTGAGGCGCCGCTATTGGAATGATGATTAGCTGGGAAAACCGTGATGAACAGTGCACAATTGTTTTTCTTCGATCGGAACAGTAGACGTTCTTGTGTTTTTTTTTTCCGATCTGAATAATACTTTTTTTTTCAGATCAGTATTTTTTTTCTCGATCTGAATAGAATTTTTTTTTTTTAATCAAACCGGATCTAAGTTCTAGATTCTTTAATTGTGAGAACAATTAAAAGTCATGCTCTGATATCAAATCTGATGCGGAACACGAAAAACAATACAAAATAAGCAATAAAAAAGAACGAAACTTTAGAGAAAGAAGCTAGAAAAGAAAGAAGCAAAAGATTAGAGAGAAAGGAAGAAGCTTAAGGAGAGAGAAAAAGGGGATTGGAGGATTGCAAAGTCTGCATTTTTATCAATATTCATCAAAAGTTCCTTCCAAAATGACATAAAGGCATATAAATAGTAAAACCCTAAAACATATAGTTATTGGGCTCGACCCATCAAATAAAAATGTTTACATCAATAATTCCAAATAAATAAAAAACAATGAGATGGGCTCAAATGGGCTTAGTCTTCCGATCAAAGCATGACAAGCCGGTTCATCCTACGTCGTCTTCGAGCATATATTTGTGTAACTCGCGATCTGGCTCTGATATCCCCACCACGATCCCACTTTCGCAACCAGTGATTTTCCACTTTTGCAACTCGCTCATCAAACTACTTTCCAACCGCTGATCATCAGTAGTTGAAGAGCCTAGAGCATGAAGATCAATCTCATGATCCCACTTCTCAACATGAATATCTGAATCTGCTTTACTTTTTTCCATTATCAAATGCACCGCGCATTTTTCAACCCAATATTTTTGATATTCTATGTTTACTTCGACATTCAGTTCCAATTCCTCTACACCTTGCAGCGATTCCTCTAACCCAATCAACAGTACATGTTGTATCCAAGAATGCTTGGTGGAATTTCTGTCAAAACTAAGTATCCCAATCTTGCGAAACAATTTAATACCATTGCTCTTATTTTTGAAAGTAGCGGAACCGTAACCAGTAAATATTTGAGGGGCTTCATTGGTGGAGGCCAAGACCACCCAAAAAAGAAGCGCTTGGAGTTTATTACCATCCGGGACTGAAACTGAGGGCAAATGAAATGATAATGCAGATCCTTCTCCACGATGGCTGAACCATTCTGGTATCTCACCACCAGCAAGGCAAATTTCATAAATTCTACCTTTGCATAATCCCTATTGGTTTGAAGGAAAGTAATTAAAATTTGAGTTCAAAAAACTACCTTATGTACATGCTAAATGTTTTTGTTCAAGTTAAGAGAAAGAGAAAGATAGAGAGACAACCTGAATAAGACTCATCTTATAGTTTTCAGATAAATTGTTGCAGTCTTCTAAGTTCAGAATGCACCAGTGATTGCCCAAAAAATCCATGCCCTGAATCTCTATTAAATTTCGGCACCCTTTTACAGTCAGATATAGCTGACGTGGTGGACTTACTCTTCCATGCTGATGTGGTGCACTTACTCTTTCAATGGATGTGCAGCCATAGATAGACAAGGATGTTACACTTGATGGAAACTCTAAGATTGATAGAAGATTCTCGCATCTCTCAACCCTAAAACACCAAAGCTTAGAAAGGCGGCTAATGCCAGAAGGCAGATTGAAGAATCCATTTCCAGACAAATCCAAATCTTCAAGAAAGGACAAATTCCCAAAATCAATGGAGCTTATAGAGTCAGACAAACCAGCATAACTTAAATCTAGTTCTTTCAATGAGCTGAAAGTTGGTAGCATAGCTATAGAGCTAGAATAGCTTTTCGGTGAAAACCGCGATGAAAATCTTGAAAACCGAGATTTAGATGGTGGATCAGGTGAGTAGAAAACATTTTTGTATCCACCAAATGATAACTTTGTTAGCTTCTCCAAATATCTAGCTGATGTAGGAAGTTGCTTAATCCCAGTACCCTTTGCGAACAACTCTGTTAAGGATTCTAGGCCACCCAAACTCTCTGGCAATTTCTCAAGTTGCGAGCACGCAGTAACGTTGAGAGTTTTAAGAGATTTTAAGTTACCCATGCTTTCTGGAAGACTCTTTAAGCTATTGCAGCCCTTCAAATTCAACAAAACAAGGCTCTTTAAATTTCCAATAGATTGATGTGCCACAACCAAACTCGTGCAGTCTACAAGTATCAGTCTCTCCAAACTAGAGAGTCCTAGGCAGTTTGGAGTTTTAACAAGGCTTTTGGAATAGCTGAGATTGAGAATTTTCAGCTTGTTAAGAATCTGTCAAAGAATATAGAAAAATAAAATACAAATATTTCATTGAAAAAATGTAACTCTACATTAAATATAATTCGGGAAAATCTTGAGTGCTTATTGCATATATTTTACCTTAGTCCCCTTCCAAAGTTTTCGGACTTTACTTTTTTGCATGTCAAGTATAACAAGCTCGCTTAGGTGAAAATCAGATGGCAACGATTTCAAAGGGCATTCAAGCCAGCAAAGCCATATCAACTCTCTAGGGAGAAGATTGTAGCTCCCCGTAAGATGTGCTCCTCTGATTTCAAGTAATTGTAAACGTCTCATTTTTGTAAACGATTTTGTGCTGAACGATCCCTGTACATCTAGTGCCATACCTTCCACAACCTTTGTTCCCTGAAAAGAGCCAAGAAACATTAAAATGTCATCACAATAAACATGAGAAATTAAGACAAATATATTGGAGTGTAAAGTACGGCAATCAATATACAACGTAATGAGTTCTTACCATTTCGTTGAAGAGAACAGTGTATGCATCTTTTGGAAGCACAATTCTGCTGCAATTTCCAGGATGGTTACGCGACCTTTGACGAACAATCTCCCTTCCCATGTTTCGTACTATATCATGCATCCATAAACTAATGTCAATTGTTATGAGAGACCTTCCAATGAGAGCTCTGAAAGCTACCTCTGGATGGCAACCATAACGAGCACCTACTATATCTGCTACATAGTCCTTGTCTTGACCAACAAAAAAACACGCAATATCAAGGAATATCTCGCTTGAATCCACATCAAGTGCATCAAAACTTACTCTAAGCTTTGCTTGAATATCATCATGCGGAATATTTCGCCAATGGGCAATATCAATTTCCCATCCAGCTTTGTCTCTTATGGACAAATGGGAACCCAGAATTTTAAGAGCCAAAGGAAGTCCTTTGCAGTAGTCCACTGCCTTTTTTGAAAGTTCCTCATAATACTTTGCTGGATTGGTTTCCCTAAAAGCATGCAAACTGAAAAGCTGAAGAGACTGATCTCGATCCAATTCCATAGCATGATACATCCCATCAACCTCGACTTCTGTTAGCAGATGCTTGTTTTTAGTTACAATGATTATTTTACTTCCATCACCAAACCAACATCTATCTCCCATCAATGCCTCTACTTGTTCTCTGTTGTCCACATCGTCAAAAACAACAAGAACGTTTTTACGATGAAGTCGTTCTTTGATCAAATTCATTCCTTCATAAACATTGCCGATCTTCCAAATGTTTGGTTTTAGAATATCATGAAGAAGGCGCTCTTGTAATTCAACCAGACCATTCAGCTTATCTGATATTTCCTTGACACCCGAAAGAAAACTGCTTCCCTCAAATCTAGAATAAAGGTTGTTAAACACAGCTTTTGCTATTGTTGTCTTCCCTATTCCAGCTATCCCATAGATCCCCACGATGCCAACATGATTTCTTGCACCTCTTAGCAAAGAAATAACACCCTGAACTCTGGAAGAAATGCCAACTGGGTGCTTGGCTACGTGCAAGGTTTTGTTTCCCAATTTACAAGCTACATCATTGACAACCCTTTTAATGAGTTCTGCTTCATATCTGTTCATAGAGAAAGAAAGACATCAATGGCGTATAAGTTGTTGGATATTAATCCAGAATTTTCCAGCCTATGCCTCTCTAGAACTATCAAGGAAGTGGATTGATCTTGAAAATCTAGCTCATCGATCTCTAGAATTCTCTTAAAAAAACAAGATCAAGTTATCCCTTCTTGGTAGTGTGAGTGTAAAGAAGAACAAGAAACAACCAAGCAATTTTATACATGAGAAAGTTAGTGCAGTGTGCATGTGAGAAGAGAAAGAGTTGTGTGTGCAAGTGAGATTCAATGAAAAATAAGCATGTTGTCCAAGTGTGAGCTTTATGATCAAGAGCGTCTAGTGTGTGATCAATGTATACACATTAGTTGGTGTCCAAGTATCAATATTTAATTTGTACAAAATTCTTTTATATTCACTATTTATCCGAGCCTTTGTCCAACATTAGTTAAATACAAGATCATTAGTTAACACCAGTCAGCACCAAAAAAAAATTCATAGTAAAAATTAATGTTGTTAACATGATTTTCGGCAGCAAGAAATTTTTTAAATATTAACTCAAAACCTATTTTAGTTGGTCAATCTTAAAACTTCATAACTTAAATTCATACCTAACTTGAGTTAAATTAAACCATATGATGATTGATCTAATGTAACACGGTCAACTTGATGAGTTTAAAAACAACATAAATTGTTGTTCAATGTTGTTTTGAACTTTAAAATTCAAAAATCAATGAATTGAAAATGAGATCCTCCATAAAAGTTGTGAGTGAGGATGTTATGTTTCATATGGGACTAGAATCACTTAGTTTCGTGTTCTATAACTTTAGATATAATGCGGAGTTTGGAGGAGTACTCTATTCAACATATCCCCCCCGCCCCCCCTAAAACCTCAATTTTCAACTTATTTTCAATTATGAAAAAAATTCTTATTTTCAACTTATCATGGATTCCAACCCAATACCAATTTGGTTTTTACTCAAATAACCACATAAAAAGCATATTAGATTGAAACAAATTATTAACTCTAAATTATAAATCAAAATAAGAGTAAAAGATAAAATGAAATAAAAAAATTGATGGAAAAAGTAGAGTGTTTACACATCTATCACTTAGAGGAAAGCTTGAGAATAATAATGATTATTCAAAAAGAACTTATTAAATTTAATAACCCTACTAGTTGGAGAATTATATTGAAAAAAAGAAGATATTTGCTACATCTACATATATTGCAATTAAAAACTAATATTTAATAACAAGACTGTTTCTGTTGATAAGTGCAAGTGGATTTTGACAGAGAAGATAAAGATATACCCATTTGTCTCATTGTTTAAACCCCATCCAGATAGATTTGCAGCCTGTGCAAGAGCTTCTCTCCACCTGTTGACCTTCTCCATTTCTTCCTTGAAGTGTTCTTCATGTTCATCAAAAGCTTTTGCATAGCTACCGGTCTGTTTGCGGATATCGGTAGGATCCGTATCATAGAATATTGGAAGAACAACCTGGTGAATTTTTTGCCTGCACTCAATAATCTTTACTAGTTCGTCAAGACACCATCTAGAGGAAGCATAGTTTGTGGAGAATACCACTACAGAAATCCTTGATCCTTCGATTGCCCTGAGAAGTTGCGGGGAGATTTCTTCTCCTCTAGGGAGTTCATTATCGTCCCTAAAAGTATGAATTCCGGCTTGGATTAAGGCAGAATAGAGATGATCTGTAAATTGTTTGCGGGTGTCTTCTCCTCTAAAACTTAGAAAAACATCATAGTTCCATCTATGTGTATAGGACGAAGACGAGGATGAGAACGGAGACTCAGAGTAAGCCATACAAAGGCACTCCTGTCTATAGCAAATTGGGATGTTGGTTGGAGATTGTGAATTGAAAAGGTAGCAACAACTGATATATAATAAATTGACATCCCATCCAGCCGGTGGCATTGATATATATGTGTGTGTGTGTGAGAGAGAGAGTATCCAATTAAAAAATTAACTAAAAAACACAATAAAATAATTGAAAAAGTTTAATTATAAAACCATCAATGTGAGATGATGAAACACTAAAATATATTAAAAACTTTAGAAATCATTCTAAAAAACTCAAGTCCACCCAGTCTAACACACCAAACATATTAAATTATAACTTGATAAATGAATAATTTTTTTTAAAAAAAAATCATAAAGATCGATGTCAAAAATCTCCAACCTTGAAGAAATAAATAATTCTCAACCAATCAAGGTTAAAGTATGCGATTGGATAATTTTTTTCCAAAACTAATATAATTTTTTATAGAAAAAATAAAAATGGAACTTAATATCTAATTGAATAAATATTTTTTTTCCATAGACTAATTAATAGCCATGGCAAGTTCCAGGAAAGTGATTGAAGAAAAGGAAGTGACGTCGAACCTGTCTTCTTCCTTTGCATTGCATTGACTAATAGCCATAGCATGTTCCAAGAAAATGATTGAAGACAAGGAAGTTACGTCGAACCTGTCTTTTTTCTTTTAAAGTCATATCGCAAATCTTTTAATAGCCAGTGGTAGTAATCGTTGAGTTTCTAGAGGGAACTGGGAGAGATTTTTTGACTGTCCCTTGATGTAAAATTTGGAAGTGTTAAATATTTCATAAAATTAAATGCTAAATATATATAACAATAAAAATTTAAGTTATAAATACCTTGCTCAAGTTTAGAAAGATTTTCAATATAATAAATATATAATTTCAAGCAATTCTAAAATAAATTTATCTAATAGAAATCTTTTGATTTATGACTATCATTAACCGTAGATGAAATTATATAAACTATATTTATAAGTAGATCAAATACTTCTCTCACAATTTATTAACTGATTTTTCTTCTCCCATTAAATAAAAAAATCATACAGTTTATTCACATAATAATGATTGTAGTTGAAATAATTAAGAATGTTATCAGTGAAAATATTGTAAATTTTTACGGAAGGTTCGAGTCCAACCTCTCACATCTTACCGTCATCAAAGTCTGGATCATAGAGTCTACTTTAAATAATATTATCCCTTCTCAAGTCTGGATCTAGATCATCACGGGTGTTTTTTAGGATATACGAGGTAATCTGACTTAGCGTTGTGCAGAGTTTTTTTATATATAGAAAAATGATTGATTTTATATGTGTTATAATTGGTTATTTTAATATTTAATTAGTAAAATTATAATAAATAAAATCTAATAAAAATAAGTTTTTTCCAAAAAAAAACATTGTAATCGAAACGCAGAAAACCACTTTGGAAACATTGGTTCTGGGGACAAATTAGGACTCAAACCAGGGACCATATTAAGAGCTTTATCTTCGAAGAAAAATACAGATGAAGTGGATCCTTCCCTGCTTGATAGAGAAACAATGTGGAGCCCATGCAGGCATTAATCACATTTGGACCCCTATTTTGATTAGGATCCTTCATTACCCCTATTTTTATTTCTCTGTCGTATTATTGTGTGGCTGCTACACTTGAAAAGGAAATTAAAACATTCTTTTCTCCTTATCTTTTTATTTTTTTTATTAATTTGTAATTACGAGCAACTCAACTAATATAACGGGATTTTACTATGTGATAGCAGCCTTTAATTTGTTTCGGTGGGAGACCTTCGGCCCGTTTGAGAGCGCGTTTCAACCGGTGTTTCCAAAAAAAATATTTTTTTTTTTCATTTTAAATAAATATATTTTGGTGTTTTTACATCATTTTTATGTGCTGATGTCAAAAATGATTTTTAAAAATAAAAAAAAATCATTTTAATATATTTCGGTACAAAAAATACTTTGAAAAGCTACCGCAATCGCACTCCATAGACACCATATCAACAGGGAAGGGACATGGACTTCAACAGTTTAACCCTTGCATGGAGCAGTAAGAGTTGGGTGAGTTTCCTGTGCAAATCACGAGTCCCCGTTTCAGGGAAGTTAGATCGGACGGTGGGTTTTGAAAACTACTACGCTATTCATGATCGTATATAAATTGACCAATTCCCAGAAAAATTATTCTCCTGGTCTTTTGCGTACCTCGCTCATCACGGCTTCCGGCAGGGACCACGCCGTGAATTATTCCTTCTTTACCAGCAATGGATGGACCTTGTTAGTTAGAGACGACGTTGAAGAACGTGCGTGAATCGTTCCATCGACTACGATAGCCTGTCTTGTCTTCCTCTCATTACTGGGACTGTGGGGGAAATTCTAAGTTAATTACAAAAAGAAAAGTCAATTACTTACATATATACACAGAAAATCCAAGAAAAAATCGTGAAAACCCACGTTAAATTTGTGCTTCACAATCTCAATTCCAAGTCGCAATTGAAGATTCCTGATCATCATTAAGAGAGTTGATGATTTGTTAATTGATTTTTAAATGTTCTTTTCCTCTTCAAGTTTTAAAATTAATCAGCAGTAGCTTGCCCCTTTTAAACGCTGATTATTTTAAACCAATCATTGAAATGGGGAAAAACACAACATACTTAAATAATAATAATAATAATAAACCATTTAGTAGATGGTCTAATGATAAGAGTTTGAAACTAAAAATTTATTTCTCTGTTGCTCAGGTTCGAGTTATGTAGTTGCTAACATAATTGTCATCGAAGACTTATATAGTCATTAAATTCATGATCCATGAAATTAGTTAAAGTACAAGCAAGTGGATCCGAATAACCACTTTAATAATAAAAATAAAAATTCTCAAATGAACTGGTCCTAAGGGATTCCTAAGATTTGCTTACAGTTGTGTATCTGGAAATTTGGATCTACCGCAAGGAGAAAGAAAAAAAAAAACTGTTGTACAAGTGGCTCAACATGAATTGGTTAACATCATAAGCCCAGATTCGGAGCCTGCATCGTGAAATGGAAGTCTAAACCCATTTAACATGATTGAGTTGGGCCAATCTTCAGAGAAAACGCGACCCAATTTATAATTAGCCCAATCCAATTAGATCAAGCAATTCCACTCAAATCCATGGAATTTTTTTTTTGGTGAATCATTGAATGGCAATTTGGCAAGTTATATTGTTTCAATCAAGCATGCTATCTTGTTCCTGAGTCTTTACTAGGCTTGTGCTCCGTAAGAGGTATTTAAAATCCAATTTATTTATTCAAATGAGTTCAATAAGCTCGGTTGATTTAATAACATTATTATAAAATAAAAACCAACAAAAAAAAATATAACTATGGGTTTGATTTAATTATCGCTGTAGTGTTTGCTTAGTGAGCTATAATATAAACCCAATTGTTTTTCCAGGTGGAATCTCTCTAGTTTGCTAAACCGAAAGGAAAACAGCAAAATTAGACGGCAGAATGATTTTTTATTTTTTTTTAATGGAGAACACACAGATATGTATATTCGGAACTTGTATCAGGCAAGAAAGAAACGTGTTTTTAGGTATCCAAAATCATATTTAGTAACCAATCCATTGCTGTGCCTGTATCGAGCTTAAAGTTTAAGAACACTTGTTTAGATGAATGCAGAAAATGATGGAGCTCAAACCTGGGCTTGAACCAGAAGATAAAGACATTGAAAGAATCTTATCAGGAGGCTCTGCTGATTACTAGAAGATATCAAGGATGTCGAGAATGGATCGGTTGCAGATAGGACAGCACCCTGATTAGCCCACACGAGCTGATTTGCCCGCGCGTTGCGCTGCGCTTTTTTCTATGTAGAAAATTAATTGATTTTTTAAATGTTATAATTAATTATTTTAATATATAATGAATAAAATTGTAATAGATAAAATATATTAGAAATGAGTTTTTTTCTGTCTAAAAAGAACAGTGTGATCGAAATGGGAAGTGGTTCGTATATTTTTGTATGAGTTGTCTTTTTTCCCTAGTAATATTAGATCTGAAATATTAGAAATAATTTTTTTTTTAAGAAATAAACTTAAAATTTTTGTGTGCTATAAGTAGTTATTTTAATATTCAATTGGTAAAATTATAATATATAAAATATGTTAGAAATGATTTTTTCTCTCCCTATATATTTTCAGACACTAATATTAAATAAATATTAAAACATATAATTAGTTTAACGTATTTATAAGAAAAAAAACCTAAAAATAATCATTATCGTTATTTTGAATGTTTTATCTAGACTTTTTTCTTTGTAGGAAATTGAATGATTTTATACATGTTTTAACTGGTTATTTTAATATTTTAAATTAAATTAATAAACTTTAATACCGAAAATATTAAGGATTTGT
Source organism: Salix purpurea (assembly GCA_027405865.1). Taxonomy (NCBI): domain Eukaryota; kingdom Viridiplantae; phylum Streptophyta; class Magnoliopsida; order Malpighiales; family Salicaceae; genus Salix; species Salix purpurea. The sequence goes on along the minus strand of JAOWLH010000006.1, from coordinate 7,067,265 downwards.
ATTAAATTTGAATGGAAGGATAAAATTAAAATAATTCAAAACTTTGATACCAAAAATATTAAGGATTTCAAACCAGTTCAAAAATTCAAAGAATGGGGACCTAAATGAAACTACAATATATAATCCATTTCAGTTGAATGACCCAATTAAAATAAATCAAAACCTATATAATGACATTAAGGACCAGAAAAAACAGTTGAAAGCTCAGGCACTAAACAGAAATATCACAATAAAGAGCTGTACTGACGTGACCGGTAAACCGAAGGAATCGAATCGACTCGAACCGACCCAAAAATTGAGAATTATTGTTGCCGTCCATAGTGATTTGTGTCACGGTAAACATAGATAAAAATAGAGACTATATAGAAATAGATTTAAAAAATAAAAGAATTAAAATAAAGAATTAAAAGTATATGGGCCGAAATAAAAACAAAATATGTTAATAATTAAAATGGAGGGATAAAATTGAAAAAATTAAAAGTGCGATAACGAAAAAATAAATAATTATTTTATCTCTTGATTTAGTTTTGATGCCTTTATTTTTTAATAAATTTTTATAATTTTAAATAATTTATTTGTATTTATGTATCTATACTCTTAGTTCTGAATTTTAATTTTTATTAGAATTTTTATTTGTATTAGTAGACTGATTGTTTTGCTCAGATATATAGCATTATAAAAAAATCTAAGACTATTAATATATTTTTGCATGTTAAAAAATTTGTTTATAGGTACGGTGAAGTGGATGGCAAGTGGCTTGTATATTTTTTCACTGTAGATAAATTGCCCTAATTTTCTACCCGTTTCGTCTACGCATCACTTGGTATATTTTTTTGTTATGTGATATTAGATATGAAATATCATACATAAGAAAACCGCAGAAGTCAACCTTAAAGAAAAATAATATCAACTGATGAATTATTTCGATTATAATTGTCATTATTATTATCATGATTGTTAAATTGACACAATTATTGTAGCTGTCATTATAAATATTATTATAAATAATTCATATTATGACTATTATTGTTCATACTATCGATTACATGAATTTCAGAATATTGATATTAATTATATATTTTAAAAAAAAAACCTAGGGAATATATTTATTTATATATATTATATATATTTTAAGATGCTAGTATTAAATAAATATCAAAATACATAATTAGTCTAACATATTTATAAGAAAAAAAAACTTACAAATAATCATTATCATTATTTTGAATGTCTTATCTATAATAATTAGAATTTTTAACACCTAAAAATATTAAGAAAAAAGCCATTAAAAAACACTAAAAAAAAAAAAAAAAAAAAACCACTATTCATCTCAAAAATCCATTTTCGCTACCATGAAGATTCGAACTCCCGCGCCCCGCTTCGCGGGGGCGCGGTCTTACCACTCGGCCAAGCGACTTGGTTGTGCTATTGTAGGATAGAAACAATACTTATATTATTAAATATTTTAAAAGCAATATTCGAAAATCAATTTGTTGCCTGAGCGATTCGAACCCTCGTCTGCTGGGAAATGGCGCACGCGTGTTAACCACTCGGCCGAAGGATTTGGTTGTGCTATCGTAGTATATAAATCATACTTATATGACTTTGAAATCTTACTATTCAAGTCCACAGTGCTTATGAGTCTAGGTGAATAGTGCCGAATGTACAGTAATACCACGATCTCTTTTAGCTTTATAGATAACGAGGTAATCTGACTGAGCGCTGTGCAGAGTTTTTTTTATATATAGAAAACTGATTGATTTTATATGTGTTATAATTGGTTATTTTAATATTTAATTAATAAAATTATAATAGATAAAATCTAATAGAAATGAGTTTTTTTCCACCAAAAAGGAACATTGTAATCGAAACGCTGGGAAAGTGGTTTGTATATTTTTTAATTGTAGATAACTTAGGCAAATTTCTCTACCTATTTTGTTTGTGTATTGCCTCGTATTTTTTTTGTTTATGTAATATTAGATCTGAACTATTATGAAATAAAAATATTGTAAAAGTAATTTTTTAACTAAAATGACCTAAAATCTAAGGATTGTAACTATTGTTTATGTATAATATTTCATATCTGAAATATTGTAAATATTGTTTAATAATTATTATTTTAAACACATTTTCCATAATAAAATAAATATATAAAAACCTAATATACAATAATAGTTATTATTATTATTGTAAATATTTTTGCTATATTAAGAATCGAAAGTTTTGTAGGCTAATTTTTTTGTTCAGATATATAGCATTATAAAAAAAATCTAAGACCATTAACTTTTTTTTGCATTTTAAAAAATTTGTTTATGGCGACAGCAAAGTAGAGGACAATTGGCTCGTATATTTTTTTATTGTAGATAATTTGCCCCAATTTTTTCACTTGTTTTATCTACGTGTGACTTTGTATATTTTTTATTTTTGTGATATTAGATATGAAATACCATATATAAAAAAGTAAAAATCAACCTCTAAGAAAAATAACATCAACTGATAAATTATTTCGATTATTATTGTTATTGTTATTATAATGATTATTAAATTGTCACAATTATTGTAGCTATTATTATAAATAATTCATATTCTAAATATTATTACTCATATTATCGATGACACCATAATTACTGTTAGAAAATTAAATTAAATTATTTTTCTTGTTTTATATGATTTATTCCTCATATTATTATATGAGAGGGTGGGAGAAGGGGGGCTACAACGGCCCACAAGGGGGCTGGTGGTTGCAGCCCCTTGGAGAGAAAGAGATTTTTTTTTAGGGTTTTTGTTTTGGTGTTTAGGGTTTTTGGTGTATGTATTTGTTTTTGGTCCCTTTATTTTGGCTCTAATCAACTCTGTTTATAAATTTTTTTTCTAGCCAAAATTTCAAAAACAGCCTTAAACTTGTGTGCCTTTTTTATTTTGGTCCTTGATTTCTTATTTGCACTATTTAACCCTTAATTGACCATTAAACTCTGAATTTCCTTCAATTTTGTCCTTGTACCAAGATATTTTTGGATTTTTGTCTTTTTTGATATTTTTTGTTTTTTTTTTTCGCAACCTAATAATAAGTGGGTCAAAAATTGGGTAGCAACAGATACCCCCTCTTTACAATGTTTACGACTAAAGTCTTGTAAAAGACTTTAAATAGTGAGCGTTGTAAAGAAAAAGAGAATGGTGAAGATGATCTCATTGTAACGGGTAACCTACCCGGATGAAAGATAGAGGAAGATAATCTCATTATACTGGGTGACCTACCCTAGTGATAGATGGTGAAGATTGTCTCATTATAATGGGTGACCTACCCAGATAAAATTGGTGAAGATGATCTCATTATGACAGGTGACCTACCTAGATGAAAAATGAAGATGATCTCATTATAACAGGTGACCTACCCGGATGGAAGATGGTCCCATTATAACGGGTGACCTACCTGGATGTAAGATGGTGAAAAGGGTCTCATTATAACGGTGACCTACCCGAATGGAAGATAGAGATGGTCTCATTATGACAGGTGACCTACGCGGATGGAAGATGGTGCAGAGGGTCTCATTATAATGGGTGACATACCCGGATGGAAGATGGAGATGGTCTCATTATGACGAGTGACCTACCCGGATGAAATTGGTGAAGATGGTCTTATTATAGCGGTTGACCTACCCGGGTGAAAGATGGTGAAGATGGGGATGCAATGCATGATGATGCATATATACTTACCTGAAAAATATAAGTCCCCTTTCTCTGATGCCCCATTGTCATAGGATGCCTTTGCCTAATCTCCAAAGCTTTGCTAGCTTCTCTAATTAGATGGCTCATTGAAGTTTGTCATATGTCATTCATTCACTCAACGTAAGTGCATTGCTTATTCTGGACTATCTACGATAATCTCTGCTTTCATTGTTTATCAAGTCTGACCTTGCCCCCAAGTATGGTGTTGCTTAATTCATCGTGAAGGAGTGTAACAAGTCATCCATTTTCTTGGATTCTCTCAATAACAGTTCTATGATTTTTGTGTGTTCTGCTAACAATCATTGCAAGGCTTGCTAATGTTGACCTCCTCTTTGATTGTCAATCAGTCATGGAGTTTTCATTAATTGAATTGTATTTCTTCCAGCATATGTCATCATCAACTTTCATGGAATTGTCAAGTCATCCAGAAATGCATCCAAAACTCATCATTGCATGCTCAATGTTATCCAAAATAAATTTCTTTTAGCTCGTGAAAAGAGATGTAATGTTATCATCACCCACAATCATGCGATGAATTGCACCTTGAATTGATGCAACTGTTCGGTCATGCAATCTGAAACTCTTCATTGTAGACTCAATTTCTTCTGAACAAATTCTTCTTAGTCCATGCAAAGAGTTATAATGTTGTCATTAACGAGGTTTTTTTTGTCTCTCATATTCATGCAAGTTCTCCGGTCACGATGGCTTCCCATCTAGTGGTGGAGTTCTGAACTGGGGTGTCACTTCTCATAGTTCCTAGTTAGTTTCTTCCACTTCCACCATTAATAGGACACTTAGAGCTTCAGTTCCCACGATAACCTCACATAATTTTTGTGCAATGTAAATGGTGTGTCGAGTGAAGAAAAAGGCAGATAACTTTGAACCTTGTTGCAGAAAGCTTCCTTTCATAAAAGCCATTGATGTTGCCACAAAAGAAATTTTTATAATTTTTTTTTTGTAGTTTTTTATTTTTCCTGCTTAAAAAATTTATTTTTTATTTTTTTATTCAAAATTATTATATTTTTGTAATTTTTCTATTTAAAAGTCATATGGTTCAAAATAATTTATTAGGTATAGAACTTCATAATTTATTTCGATTTGCTTTCATAAAATTATTCCAGTTTCATAAACTATATTGTGAATTTTGTGGATCAACCGTATTGACTATTATATTTCCCCCCTATTTTTTATATTTTTTTAATTCTATCATTTAATTTTGAGATGATTGAGAATCAGACTCTATAATGTTTTTGAATCACTTTCTATAGAGTTATACATGTCTTATAACATGGGTTTTAACAAATTAATTCGTTTTTTTTATTTTTTTCTTTTAAATTTAATATTTTAAAATTGGGTTGATTAGGGATTAAGATTTATAATTTTTTATTTTTGATGTAGTTATCATGGTACTATGACTCGGATCTCGAGTTAAGAAAATTGACTTAAGTTTTTTTTATTTAATTTTATACTTTAATATTAGATTTATTAGAAATTAATTTTTATAATTTTATTTTGATTTATATTTTATGAGATTATACTCGCATCCTCTAAGAATGAACACAAAATTTCATTACAGTATCCATTCCCTAAAAATTGCAACCTGCCCCAAGGAGGAAGTTGGCCATTTCACAGTCTTTCCTGCCTAACGGCTTTGAACTCCATCTTCGAATGTACGGCGATCTTCAACCCTAGAATTGAAAGTTTTTTTTATAAAAAATAAATGCTCATAACTTTCACCAATAATTAAATGGTAATACATAGTAAAGCAGCAGGGCGAGTTGCCGATAATACAGATAATGCAAATGCGCCAGCTCTGCTGCCAGGAAATACACACATGGCAGCATAATCCGCCATGAAAACACAGATTACAAACCAGCTGATGAATGATATTCTACATTATTTCTTTGCTTCCTTGACGCACTCATCCTTCTCTTTCAACCACAAATCTGCAAACTCACAGTGCTTCCATGCCTCAAACCATGGCCCACCTCGAGTATAATGTATTGCTTTTGGAAATGTTGCTGCGTCACCCTCCCCAACTCTGTTATGGCCCTCCAGGAAATTCCACACAAATGGGATGGAACCAATTTCTTCGTCCTCCAGCCATTGAAATCTATGGAGGAAAGCACCAGTTTGGGTACTTACAACCTCGGGCGTGAGCACCTTGTTCTTCGGATGCCCACAATTGTACAGCACCATGGAAGACCAGTTCTTCCTCGGATACACAGTTTGCACCGCCCCATCCATTTTTGTGGTCTCTTTTGGAGCATAGTCGTGTTGCACACACATGATGGCAAACTTTTCATCAATCAAATCCCTCAATTCCTTAATGTCAGCTAAGTAGAGGAAATCACAGTCGACAAACATTGCCCAGCCATCATAGTTGGCCAAATGCGGGGTCAAGAAACGAGTGAAGGAGAACTCTGTGCTCTCAAGCTTGCCTCTCTCACGCCAATACAGGCCATTCGTTCTGAGCTCTGATTGGACAATGGGGGTGATTTCAACAGGGATCGAGGATCGTTTCAGAATAGAATGGCAACAAACCTCATAGGCAATATCTTCACTTGGATCGTAACCCACAAAAATCTTGAAGGGCTTGTCACTCGTAAGGCCTCCGTTGGCAGTCACCGAATGCGCCTCGCCATTGGTCACGGTCATGGTCACTCTAGCTGGCTCTGGATTGTGAATCAGGATAGCAGATCTGTGTGAGACAAACAAACAAACAGTTTATAGCTGCAATTACATTTATTTAGACCACGCAGGCATATCACGGATCTGTGCGAAACATCAATCAAACAGTTCATGATTGAATTTATCTGCTCAGATTATTTTTCGAAAATTTATAGAATAGGAGCATGGTTTTCAAAGGGTTGCCCGGATTAACCCTAGGTAAAGAAATCAAAATCACAGAAACAAAAATAACCCCATGATGCAAAAACAGAACCAAAATAGAATAAAAGAGAACATCATTCCTGGTAGTCTAAATCAATGAGAAATCCAATTGTTGGAGCTCATTTTCATCACCCGCATTTTGTCGATCAGTGATTAACAGAGTACCCAGCTCAGTTTTATCACCCGCATTTTGTCAATCAGTGATTAACAGAGAACCCAAGTCATTGAGCTACCATTTGTTTATATATATACATATCAAAATCAAGAAAAACAAATTTGAAAAGAAAAAAAAAACAAAAGAGCAGGGATCAAACGTGATGAGAGTACCTGGAGATCTTGAGAGAGAGAATTCTAGTTCTTTCGAGAAGCGGTGGATGTGAGCAAGAGACACCGAGATTTATGGAGGCAGAAAATAGAAAGTTCTGTTACTCAATCACCCACAGTTTCTCTTCTAAAAGTAAAAGTCAATTTTTATATGGATGTTTCTCACAGTGTATCAAAAGATTTTTTTGAAACATTTGAAAAAAAAAATAATTTTTTTTATTTTAAATTAAAATTTTCAGTGTTTTCAGAATTAAAATCGAGATTAATTTTAAAAAAATAAAAAATATTTTAATATATTTATTAAAAATAAATAAATTATAACATCACTCTCAAACCGGCACCGTTGTAGTCAAACTGTGGATTATAATGGATAGTAAACCCTTTCTGTAATTCAATATTCTGTGGGTTTCTCCTCTTGTGGATTTGTGGAGTTGTTTGTATCATAGTTGATGGGTTTTTTTTAAGAAAATACTTTTATTTTTAATTTTTTTTCAAAATAATTTAAAAATATAAAAAAGATTTATTTTATTTTAGAGGAGGCGAATTATCCATATCCTTTTGTTTTATTTTCTAGATACTCTGTGCCTGTTTTGGAGGGCAGTTGCGGTTGTTTTTTAAAGTGTTTTTTATTTAGAAATACATCAAAATGATATTTTTTATTTTTTAAAAATTATTTTTGACATCAGCACATCAAAATGATTTAAAAACACCGAAAAAATTTCATCTAAAATGAAAAAAAATGAATTTTAAACAAACGGCGGTTGTACTGCCGAAACAAACAGGCCTCTATATTCTTTTCCACCTCTCTTTTTCAAGTTTGTACTTGTAGAATCCTACTAAAAAATGATGGTGTTGGTGTTGGTAATGTGATTCTTTACTATTTTGTTTAGGGTTATTACTGTTTTGAATAAATATTTTGATTTTATAATTATTTAATTTTTATTATATATTTAAGTAAAAAAATTAAAAACAATTATTAAATCCAGTTAAAATCACGAACCAAGTCGTGTGTGATCTATATTATATAACATATCATCATCTCAATAGTTTTTTTTTGAAAAAATCTTCATGATTTATAAGGTGATTCATGTCTTTTCCAGTCATCCAGTTTTCTCTTTAACATATTAAATCAACCAATTCATATTGATTTATATTTTATATAGTTTGATTGAAAACTCATGTGAAAAGAAGTAATGTCAAGAATTTTTAAAATTTAACTGTTTGATCGAATTTAATAGCATTATCAAAAAAAATCTCAATATTTTTATGTATATGTTTCAATTCATGGCAAAGCACTACCAATAACTATTGATATATATATATAGGTTTTTATTGCAAAATTATTAATTTTTCTCTAATAATGAAACATGATTTCCCCTATCGGTGTTTGACGTGACATTTAAAAATATTTTTAAAAAGTTTTGAATTAAAAAAATATTAATTTTAAATATTTTTAAATAAAAAATATTTTTAAAAATAATCGGCATGCATCTAATCTCTAATCTCTTGCTAATAAAAAATTGCATGGCTGTCGTCTTACCAAGTAACTACTAGATGATTGCCAAGTAAATCGCACGGACAATGCAGCGAGTGTCAAGCCTTAATTTAGGGTGTGTTTTGTATTTCGGTTGCTGTTGTGGTTGAGGTTGAAAAAAACAGTTTCATAAAAAACACTTTTATTGTGGTTCAAAATAAGCAATGAAGTGTTTGAAATGTGGTTGAGTTTGAGGTTGAAAAAAAGTAGTTTTGTGTGTTTGGTTATTATATTTTTTATATTGCTGTCAACATTTGAAATTACTTTAAAAGACTCTCACACACACACACACATATATATATCAACTGTTTTTTTAAATTTTATATATTAATAATCATAACAATAAAATATAATTAATAATTCATGAAAAAAACAGATATTTGTTTTGGATAAAATGCAATTTTTAAATTATTTTAATATTAAAAATATATTTTTAATATTAATATCCATATATATGTAAACATTATTTATATTTTAATTAAAATTTAGATTATTTTAATATTAAAATATATTAATTTTAATATTAAAATATATTTAATATTAATATATATTTATTATCTCCCAACCCCAGCATGAACCGCAGATTTCAATTGTCTCTCCCAGGATACTCACCGCACGGAAAAGCAGTCATTTGCTGCTTTTCGTGAACCTGTGTTTTGTTAATATTTTAAGTGGTCCCATGATCACAAAATCTGCTTTTCTTATGTAATCAAACGGCAAAGCTACTGCTTTTTTTCAAACCCTGGTGTCACTTAAGCTGGACAGGAAACGTGAAGCAAATGTCGGCCACCGACACCAGTTTTACACAGCTGTGACCGTCACTGGAAAAGCAACTTGCGCGGAAGAGATATGATATGAGGATATTTTTTGTAATCATATAATAAGCACCACAGATTCCATGAGAGGAGTTGGTGGTTTCCTCACGCAAAATAAATGCAATATAAATGTTTTATATTGCATTTAAAAAACGTTTTTTTTAAAAAAAAAAAATATTTTTTATTTTGAAATTAATTTTTTTTAATATTTTTAAATTATTTTGATGTGTTAATGTCAAAATAAATTTTAAAAAATAAAAAATATTAGCTGATGCATTTATAAATAAAAAATACTTTTAAAAACAGTTTTAACCATATTCTTAAATAGTCACCAACTAGATCGGTCAACCGTGCTATACACATGCTGCAGGTACAAAAAATAACTTAATTATAAGAATATATTCAGGAGATTATAATATTTTTAAAAGGTAAAAAAACTTGATATTTAAATTATTAGATAATCCAATTTAAAAAATAACCAGATGAATTATAAAAAAAATGCTAGATAGGTGCAAAACTCAGGAGAAAAGAGAAAACAATGATAGAGAAAAAAGACAAGAACATAATGGTTCTTTGAGTACATGTACAGCCATAAAATCACTTTTTTGCCATTAAAATTAAAAATTATTAAATAAAATACTAAGTTTTCTTACATAAACATAATAATAAGAAAATATTTTTTGACGCAATATGTTAAAATTTAAACTTTAAAGGTAATTAGATATTTTATTGTGTTTTTAAAAGTGAAATGATGAAAATGCCCCTCATTGCAACTTAAAGGTTTTTTAGTGTAAAAGTAAATATTTTGCTTTACTCTTCACTTATATATAAAATTATTAAGAAAACAAAAGGTAGCCCTGTAATTTCTTACTTTCAAGGAAATTTAAATAATTTATGTGCAAATACAGAAAAATCTCCATCTTATCCTTTGTCATTGCTAAAATACCTAAACCATCCTGATACAAAAACTTTTTCCATCCTTTCATTATATAATTATACTAGCCATTTATCCATGTTTTGTCATGGCCGAAACCATATTTTTTCAACAAAAAATATATATATTAAGAGCATGAGATATTAAGATTGTGAGATTTTTTTATTGTGCTATAAATTTGGGCAAAATAATCAATTTGTTTAAAATTTCTATGGAGCGCAATTTTCTAATAAATATATGAGCTTTAAATCGATAGAAATTTATATGTTTAATAAGTTTCAACGAAATCACCAGCATAAGATTATCATCGTCTTTAAAAAGCAAGAAGATTCGGATACCTAAATCATTGAATCTATTGTATTAGGATTAGTTCATTTCATAATCAAATTTAAATTAAATACAATAATAAAATATAAATTGTGGAAACACCTACAATAACTAAATAACAAAAATAAATCCTTGATTTTCTATCTATTAAAAAAAGAAAACAACATTGAAAATCCATTGCAAAGTTATCATCATTATCATGAATATAACAGCTACAATTAGAATCATTAAATTGTCCCAAAGAATAAAAAAACATTTTTACAAAAAAGCAAGCAAGAAAACAATAAAACAAACAATTACTAAAATTATCATTTTTATTGCGCAAACAATGAAACCATAAAATTATCTAAAAAATTAAAAAAAAAACTTTAACAAAAGAGCAAACAAAAACAACATCAAAAAATGACAAAACTAAAATAAATATTATAAGCATAAAAATATCATATGATCAGAAGAACAAATAAAAATAACAGAAAATACTAAAAAAAAATAAAGGGAAAAAGAAATTATCAACATAAATTAAAATTTCAGAACTGAACCTAATAAAAATAAAACCCCAATAAAAATAAAAGGGTTTTATCTTTCATTATTAGGGTGGGACTTCGATTTAGCAAGTGAACTGTCCAGTTGATTGTCTCAGGCCAGAAATCTTTGGGAACCTTCCTTTCAATCATCATACTCCTTGCCAAATTCATAATGGCTCTGTTCTTTCACGTTGCAACTCTGTTTTGTTGGGATGTGTAGGCAGCTGTGAGTTGCCTACCGACTCCATTCAATTGGAAAAAAATCATTAAACTCTTCAGAAGTGAATTCTTATCCTCTGTCTGTTCTTAGGCAACATATATTTTCACTAGTTTCTTTTTTCACCAAAGTCTTAAAGTCTTAAAGGTAATCAGAGCTTATGACTTCTCTAATAAAAATGCACCCAAGTCTTCCTTGTGTGATTATTAATGAACGTTATCAGATACCTCTTTCTGCTATTGGAGACTAGGGTTACAAACCCACAAATGTCAGCATGGATTAGTTGTAGCTTTTGAGTGGCTCTCCATTGTGTCTGTTTGGGAAATGGATCCCTGTTTTGTTTCCCCGTCAAACACCCTTCACATAGTTTAGTTGGGGCCTTCCTCTTCCTCTGCCTGTGATACCCCTAGCAATGTTGAATGTACTCCTGCCCCTTCCCCTAGTTGTTCTCTCTCATCATGGACAATTTTGAGAACTTGATCTTCTTCTTTTGTATTCTTGCATTATATGCTCATGAACTAGGAGGCTGCCATAAAGCTCATCAATACTCATAGTGTCTAATCATTTGAGTCCTCTATTAAGCACACTATGTAATTAAATTTTGAGGTCATGGATCTTAGTATCTTACCGACCACCTCACTCTATTCCATTTTCTCTCCATACACCCTCATTTTGTTCACCACTGTTAGGGTTCGAGAAATGTATTTATCTACCTTCTCTCCCTCTTTCATGCTTAGTAACTCAAACTCTCTTTCATTCTTAGTAACTCAAGCTCATCAATGCTCTTCAATCCTGTATAAACACATTGATGTGAGTTGTTGCACCAGAATCTAACCACCACATGTGTCTAGGTACTGAAGTTAAATTAACTTCAGAACAAACCAAAACATGAAGCATATCATTCTTAGCATGCCAAGCGTGATAGTTGGTGTATTGCTTCTTTTTATGCCCTTCAGCACCATAAAAGAAACAACTAGTACTGATAAAATCATTCAATTTCGTTAATTATTTCTTTTGAGGTACTGTACCTGCAGCTTCCTTAGTGTTCTTTCTTTTCCTTCCATTGTCTTTAAAGGCAGAGGCTAAGTGAGCACTCTTTGTCCTTTTCCTGAACACAGTATGAGATGAGCTCATTCATAGAACAAGTCTCTCTCTCACTAGTAATCAAACATTGATAATAAGAACATATCAAAAAATAAATCGGCCTTTGGGTCGATTAATTATTCACATGTAAAACCAAATAATCATCACATGTTGATTACTACATGTGTACATGCTTTTCCTTTAAATATTGACCTTCCTTTGGGCTGGTCAATATTCACATTAATTGCATGCACATAACCATTTATATTTCAAAATGAAATTAATCTCTATAAAAGAGGTCATTTTGGTGACATATTGTTTTAATTAATTCATTGCAAAATATATATATATATCATTATACCAATATTTGAAAAATAAATTTGCACCGTTTTTTTAACAAAGTAAACGGTCAAAGTCAACTCTTGACTTTGACTATTGACCTTGCGGCTGGACCGGGTCGGGCCGACCCGGATCCTAAACCAGCCTGCTGAATCCATAATTTAGTTTGATGGGCTAAAATTTTCTGCGGGCTGAAGCCTATAATACAAGATAATTTATGTGGGTTTAAAGCCCACAACCCTTGTGTTGCTTGCTGTGGGCCGAAACCCACAGCCCAAAAATACTGCACACTAACTGGCCTGTGAAAAAGAGTGTTGTTGCAGCCGTTACACTGAGGTAACGGCTGCATCTTGCAGCCCCTTTGGCAGCTGTACGTAACAGCTGCCCCCTTAATTATCCCTTAATTTTATGTAATTGCAACAGCTGCCCCCTTAATTATCCCTTAATTGCCCTCCAGTGCAATTGTTTGTTTTTTTAATTTTCCTTCATACTGGCAGCCCGTTAATTTCCCTCATCATGGTTATATATACATATATATACTGGCAGCCCCCAGTTAATTGTCTTGATACTGGCAGCCCGTAGGCTGCTAGTTAATTTCTTACCCAAAACACTGGCAGCCTACAACCAGCTGCCAGTTTATCTCTAACTATTCTAGTTTTTTAATTGGTTTCTAATAATTCAACGTGAAATAGCTCTGTTACCACTTGATAAATCTATAATTTCATAACATATAAAAATTATATTCATGTCGAATTATCAAGAATGCATAAATGATAAAGTGGAAGCGTACCTGAATCCATATCCGAAAGTCGCTATCTAGAGTCGTACGGATGACCTTCCAGATTAACACGTTCTCCTTGAGAGCCTTTTGATTCTCTCTACCTTAATCTTAGTTTTATCTCTGATAATGGGATGTCAATAACCCTTTAATCTCTACATATTAAAGGTCCACACCCTATTAGATACACCAAAAACTTAATTGCCCAAAAATACTTAGCAGATAATTTTAATTAGGCTTCATCTTATTTGACAGTCCATAAACACATAATTATTCTCATATAAGTCCAATGTTGGATTAATGATCCAACAAGAAATTCTCTTGAATAATCATGGCAGACATCATCTTGCTGTTCGGATTTACAAGGGCCTTGTCACTGTTGGACATTTTTGCTTTCTTGTCAAACATAGAAGACTAGGGTTGATGGAAGGGGCCGCAAGGAAAAAACAGCAAGAGAGTGTCAACAATGGCTGCTGGTTAAAAATGAAGATTCATATAAGATCTCATCAAGGGATCGAGTTAGCACCATTAATCTAAAACGCTGATACCAAATTCAAGGATAGAATTAGGTGGGATAGTTTTTTTCCAGATCACTAAGGGTTCTCTTTATCGGATGCATATTAATCATTTAGGTAAGTCAACTATACAATTGAGTAAACTATAATCTAGGAGTCAAGTTAGGCTAAATCTCAGCTGACTAATTGGCAACTATATATGTTAGAGAATAATATAAATCATATTTTAGGATCTCATCTAACAGTTTAAGTCTTTAGGTGAGATGGTTCCTTGATATGGTATTAGAGCCTTGTTGACCCAGCGGTCACGAGTTTGAATCTCACCACCCTCTTCTATTTGATAAAATTCAAGCACAATGTAGTTAGAGCCTATACAAGTTCCAATCCTAAAAGGATTTCACTTGAAGGGGTGTGTTAGAGAATAATATAAATCATATTCTGGGATCTCATCTAAAAGGTTAAACTTTTAGGTGAGATTGTTCCTCGACAATATACACCTAATATATTTTAACAAATTATGCGGCAAGTTATTTTCGTCAAAGTCCTAACTTTGTAGGAATTTCTGCTTAGGAAAATGGCAAGGTGAATATAACTTATTTGCTTACCCAAACTAGATGTAAAAATGAGTTTTCCAATCATCTCACATTTTTATGATATAACTTGGCTCACTGTCCTATTTGTCCACGCAAGCTTTCAAGCTCATGCCCTCACTTGTGCAAATGCACAAACATGTGTATATTTATGATTCACGTGCAATAACTTATTCCCCTTCTGTAAAAAATTTAGACCTAATACTCTGTACATTACAGTTTTTAACTCTAATAATCTTTAGAAATCCTTGCATTTGGACATTTCTGACTTGAGGTTGTATGGAGTTGAAATTATAATGATTAGCAACTAGACTGGTTGTCCTTGTTAGAAAATAATATAAATTATATTTAGGATCTTACCTAACAGCTTAAGGTTTTAGATGAGTTGGTTCCTTAACATAGTATCAAAACTTTGTTGGCTCAGCGGTCACGAGTTTGAATCTTACCACTCTCATTCTATTTAATAAAAATCAAGCACAAGTTAATATGACCTTGTGCAAGCTTCAAGCCTAAAGAACTTTCACTTGAAGAGGTGTATTAAAGAATGATATAAATCATATTCTAGGACCTCACCTAACAGCTTAAGCTTTTAGGTGAGATAGTTCCTTGACATGGTATCAGAGCCTTATTAACCAAGAGGTCACGAGTTCGAATCTCACCACCCCTATTCTATTTTATAAAAACCAAGCAAAAGGTAGTGTGGGTCTGTGCAAGTTTCAAGCCTAAAGGGCTATCATTTGAGGGGGTGTATTAGAAAATGATATAAATCATATTTAGAGACCTCACCTAACAACTTAACTTTTTAAGTGAGTTGGTTCTTTAACAATCCTCGCCGGAACAATGGATGCAGTAGCGTAAAGTAACGGTGTCTTTTGACATGACTGCTACAGATGCACGCCTGGAGTCTCAACTAACTTATAGTAATAATATGTTGAAGCTGGTGGTTTTATAGATTGGAAGTGAGAAGTAAGAAGTAAGAAGCTTACCTTAACAACATATAGGGTTTGGCAATATGCAGTTCATCTCTTCAATGTTGTACTTTTCCCGTCTGAAATTATGGGAATGTACTTTGTCTTTTCTATACTACTGATAAGAAAGGCTTAGCAACTGAGTACATGCAAGGTCAAATTACTGATTCTACACATGAGTTTCTGTCAGCAATCTTTTTGTATTTTCTATCCATGTTTCTGCAATTGTTTTCAATAGGCCAACAATTTTTAGCTTTCTAGTGAACACCTTGCTGTAGAACCAGGAAATTTTTCAATCCCAATTGTCAGAATGAAAAAAGATAACTTTATTTGTGTGGGAAAGTTGTAGAAATTGCAGTTGGATTGCGTTGCAGGCCCCCCTGCAGGTAGAAGAATATGTGCATTGCATGGTCAGTTGTTTAACAGCATGCCTGTCTTCAGCAATTTTTTTTCCCTCTTCTGCGTGTCTATGAAGGAAACTGTTGAGCATCTTTCCAAAATCAATTTGAGGACCCAATTTTCTGAAATTTGAATTGTATTCCAAATAAGTCTTAATTGTTGTTGCTGAAATTCTCCCCCGTTGCTAAATATGCTATCTTGAAATCCCCATGTATTTCTCAATGACTCATATTTCAACTCTTAGTTGTCAATTTCATTCCGTTTCGGCCGAAACGGCCAAAATGTTTCGTATCAGTTAAAAACCAAGACAAAATAGCGTTGTTTCTATCTCGATTTAAATTTTGGCCCGTTTCGGATTTTTCAGCCAAATACTGGCCGAAATGTACTTGTTTCGTTTCGCCCGTTCCGTTTCAGCCAAATAGTGTTTTTTTTAAATAATGAATAATTTTATAATATCAATCATATCTCTTATTCTTGTTGTTAGATTAAGATGAAATTTTATGAGGAGTCTCTTGACATATTTATATATATTTGTTAAAATTTCAGAGCAATCAAAGAATGTAATGGCCTTGCGAGATTGATGATGGCAATTCTCGTAATATTATAGATGTTCATAATTTTGTTCAAAAAATCATTTTATTGTGTCTTTTTTTAGATTAAATTGCACAATTCTAAATAATTTATTTTTTGGATTTAAACTATTTTTTTTTTTGAAATAATATATTTAATTAAATATATACATACATAAACAGTACAACCCTGAAACGGCGTACTGAAACGCTCCAAAACCGAAACATTTCATTCCAATTAAAAAAATAAAGCACCAACCAAAATAGTATAGATAACTTTGGTTTAACTAGGGGATAACATCTGTTTCCAAAGCTTCTGGGAAGTCCTCACGTTGAACATTTCATTTTTAGAAGAAAGAGGGAAAACAAAAACTGTTGCTGAAATATGACCACGTGTACCACATACTGAATTATTTATTGTCAGACATAATTACAAAGGTGGTGTTACCAAACTAGAACGTCAATTGTTTTTGCAAGTTGATGATTCCTGACCCTGTTAGGCAAGTTTTTCCAGTATTTCAGACAGCAGATTCTTAGTGATTGTTTGTAGTGTTGTTGTGGTTGCGGTTGTTTCTGAAAGTGTTTTTCGTTTATAAATGTATCAAAATGATGTTTTTTTTATTTTTTTAAAAATTATTTTTGACATCAACACATCAAAATGGTTTACAAACACCAAATTTACAAACATATGCTTGGTGCCATTGTGTTTATGTAATAGACTTGCTATGAGAAGATTTTGAAAAATGCCAAAATAATGGAACAAATCAATTGTGTACTGTCATCTCATTTTAAAACAAGGTTGTCGATACCGTTTCGGTTGGTGCTTCGTTTTTTCAATTAGAATGGAATGTTTCAGTTTAGCGTTGTTTCAGGGTTGTACAATATATATATATATATATATATATATATATATATTCAAAAAAATAGTTCAAATCTAAAAATAAATTTATTTAGAATTGTGCAATTTAATCTAAAAAAAAGTCACAATAAAATGATTTTTCTGAACAAAATTATGAACATGTATAATATTACGAGAATGTCATCATCAATCTCGCAAGGTCATTACATTCTATGATTGCTCTGAAATTATAATATATATATATATATATATATATATATATATATATATATATATATATATATATATATATATATATATATATATATCAAGAGACTACTCGTAAAATTTCATCACCATCTAATGGTCTGGTTAAGAGATATGATTGATATTGTAAAATTATTTATTATTTAAAAAAACACTATTTAGCCGAAACGGAACGGACTGAATGAAACTGTAACGTTTTGGCCAGTATTTGGCCTAAAAATCCAAAACGGACCGGAATTTAAACTGAGATAAAAACAATGTTGTTTTGTCTTTTTTTTTAACTGGTACGAAACGTTTCGACTGTTTCGGTCGAAACGGAACAAAACAGACAGCTATAGCAGTGACTGGAGTGCAGGATTCTAAATCAAACTTTTGGTTCTGCAATATGGAGGTTTGTTAGGTCAAGATGATATCGGCTGCTAGATGGTGGCAGATTCCACGATGAAGCTTTATTGCTAAAGGGCATAAAAATGAGACTGGAAAAGGAGATGGAGGCGTGTAGACCAGCCCAGCCAAGGATGCCATTTGGATTCTGCACGACAACTTGTGTAAATTAGAATTTGATATAGAAAATGTGCGGGTGAATGCATTGAAGGAAAGGTGACCATCACCAATGGAGTGGTATCTCTATTATTGAACAATTTTTTTTTTTATTTTAACAATAATTTCCTGGGTGATTGCGAAATGTTTAGGCTGTAGTTAGATTGCATTCCCATTTACACCTTTCCGAGAGATGCTCGGATTGCTTTAATTTGTAGCAAGTTTGTCCGTTTCGATTCGTGTTTTGTTTTTTCAATTGGAACAAAATGTTTCGTTTCGGTATACTATTACGGGATTATATTGTTTATAAGTGTGTGTGTGTGTGTGTGTGTGTGTGTGTGTGTGTGTCTATATATATATATATTGATTCAAAAAAAATTAGTTCAAATCCAAGAATAAAATTATTTAGAATTGTGCAATTTAATCTAAAGAAAGACACAATGAAATGATTTTTCTGAACAAAATTATGAACCTGTATAATATTATGAGAATGTCATCATCAATCTCGCAAGGTCATTGCATTCTCTGAATGTTCTGAAATTTTAACATAATATATATAAATATGTCAAGAGACTCCCCGTAAAATTTTATCTCAATCTAACAGTCGGATTAAGAGATACGATTGACACTGTAAAATTATTAATTATTTTAAAAAATACTATTTACCCGAAACAGAACGGGCGGAACGAAACCAGAACGTTCCGGTCGGTATTTGGACGAAAAATCCAGAATGAGCCGGAAGTTAAACTGAGGTAAAACAAAGTTGTTTTGTTTTATTGTTTTAACTGGTACAAAGCATTTCGGCCGAAATAGAATAAAATTGACAACCATCTTTTGAAATGTTTGACCATCTTTCCTATATTCATTGCATCTTGCCTCGTTAAAGACATTTATGTTGCTTTCCTCCTCCAAGACAGATGGTTTACAGCTTATTGCACGTTAAAAGACTTCGATACAGTTTTTTTTTTTTTTTTCTTACAAGGTCAAAACCAGCAACTCTGTACAACTGTAGAGTGGGAAAATTCACGTGTAATGGAAGTCAACTCGATGAAGGATGGCCTGATTATTATTATTATTATTATTATTATTATTATTATTATTATTATTATTATTAAATAATAATCTTCAGCCACCGTGTTGACCTCTTCAACTTGTAGTCAATAATGGTTCCTTGTATTATAAAAGTCCGACTTGATCACTTCAAGAGGGAAAGCTGAAACAAAATTAAGAAAAAAAATGATTTTTTTTATTTTTTATTTTTTATTTTTATAGCTTTAAAAAGAAAACTATGTAAAGAGATAAAATAATATATCTAATTTGAAGATCTAAAAAAATATTTAATATATTTCTATGCAAAAAAAAAATGGTTTCAATTGTACTTGTTTTAGTTATTTATTATTAATAAATAGTTATATCAATATTATATATATTAAAATAAAATTACCTTTTTTAAATGATTTTTTTTCATTGCAGTGCAAATATAAAAATACAATATTTATACTATTTAAAAAGTCATATTACTAATTTGATTTTTTAAATAGTTTTTTCCCTTGAAAATGCTATTACAGCTCAAATGGACGGGCCGCTGGCCGAGGGCATTCCACCGCCCCCGATTTCATGTCATTCAACAACTTATTATCTATTTGGAAGTGTGGTTAACGTTGTTTCTTAAAATACTTTTCTTTCAAGAATACATTAAAATTATATTTTTATTATTATTTAAAAATCATTTTTGATATCATGAAAATGATCTATAACACTAAAAAATATAATTTAAAATAAAAAAAGATTAAAAATACTCTTGAAAATCAATGACCAACAATGAGAAACAGACAATTTAGGGCAGCAAACCTGGTTGAGAGTTGTGGCCAAGACCATAAAAAAGAGGTGGTGTCACGGCATCTGATACCAACTTTGAAAAAGCCTGGTGGTGGTGGTGGTGGTGGTGGGGGTACGTAAAGCAGAGAAGAGAGGGGGAAGAACATGAAAAGGCATCCAAAGGAAGGGAAGGGTGGTGTCATCAAACGACATCACTCTCAACATCAGATTTGGGAGTGAAATTCACGCAGTGACTCCCCCACCCCCCAATCATTATCTTCTCAAAGGACGCTCCGTGCACCTTCTTTCTTTATACAGTGTACACGGTGGACCTTCTTCCATCCTATGAGAGTTTGAAAAATATTTTGTTATAATTTAAAAAATAGAATATATTGGAATGAATTTTATTTTATTCAGAATCTTGGTCTATTTCGGCTGGAACATCCCAGTTTTGTTCTGTCCATTCCGTTTCGGTCAAATAATATTTTTTTAAATAATAAATAGTTTTACAATATCAATCATATCTCTTAATTCAACAGTTAGATTGAGATGAAATTTTACGAGGAGTCTCTTGGAATATTTATATATGTTATGTTAAAAATTTTAAAACAATAAGAGAATGTAACAACATTGCAATATTGATGATGACATTCTCGTAATATTATACAAGTTCATAATTTTGTTCGGAAAAATTATTTTATTGTGTCTTTTTTAGATTAATTTTTTTCTCAATTTAATTATTCAACAACGAGTTTATTACTAATTGAACTTTATAATTGCTTTATTTAAGGTTATCATGGTCTTATAACACAGGTCACACATTTGAAAGGTTAGCATAGGTTGACCCCAGTTGATTCAACATATCATTGTTTCAATATTTTTTAGGATGTCAACTTGATTTTTTTTAGTTCACCCATATTTTTATCAATTCTCCATATTATCTTTGAACTCGTCAAGTCAATCAAGCTATATCAGTTCAACTCTTATTTTATTTTTTTATATTTGAAATTTAAATTGCACAATTCTAATAATTTTATTTTTGGATTTGAATTATATATTTTTTCTTTAATTAATAAATATATATAAATATAAGCAGTACAACCCTGAAATGGAACGCTAAAACACTTCAAACCAAAATTTAATAGCAAAACAAAACATTCACGTGGTTTCAATGCTTTAGAAAGAGTAAAAAACAATCTAGAAAAATAATTAAATAGCTAAAAGTGGTCGAATGTGATCTCAAAGCAATGACTTGTAAAGCAGACAAACAAAATACTATGAATCGATGCTTATTCTTGCAATTAATTTAATTTAATTAAAAAGTTAGATTCAATAAAAGGTGGGGGAAAAACCCTAATTAATTTCAAGATCACATAAAAAACTCATAAAAAAATAAATAAAATGTTGGTGGATTCGGAAAAAAAAAAAACACTCCCATAAAAGAGACCTTCCTATCCATGAAACAAAGCAGAAGACAAAGCAAGCACCACCGAGAACTCTTTTAGCTTTGTATATAATATATAATAACATAATATATAATTGGTTCTGGTTGTCGGAAAATTAAATATTTTATATTGTTTTTAAAATATTTTTTATTTAGAAATATATTAAAATAATATTTTTTTAATTTTTTTAAATTATTTTTAATATTAGCTCATGAAAATAATCTTAATCCCCACGTCATTGACCTCTCTTCATTTCCTCCAGTAAAAATAAAACGATTCCATCTAAAATAGAAAGAATCATAGTGAAATCTGTGCATAGGCAGCTAAGCCATGTCCATGGAACATATGGGAGTCAAAGTCAAAGAAGCCATACCGCCAGCAGCATTTCTAGTCTCTAAGCAAATAACCATGGAACCAGATACTGAGGTTTAAGCTACACTCTGGTTTTCTTAGAAACCAAACAGGAAACATCATGTCCAAAGCCAATCATCTGGATTTGTAATAATAATAATAAAAAGTCTTAAACCTCTACCAGGCAAGAAAGAGGGTGTTTAGATTCTAACAAGGTTTTTCCCAGATTTCAAGTTCTAAGTGGCTTCGGAACGGCATGAGCTTCAAAACCTGAAATTTAGTGCAGCGCAGCGAAAGAGCATGGCCGCAACAGCAAAGCATGAAACAACCATAAAGATTACTCCAACATTATAAATGAATAGAGAAAGATCTATTGAACAAACGAAAACTGAAAGAATCAACTGTGAGAATTAACAAAATTCAGAGCACCTCAAAGAAATATCCACAGAAATGAGCACAAGGGGATCAAGACCAAATCATATGACTTTCAATATCAGTGTGTGGTCAATTATGATCATCTGAATACCTTTAGCAACTCAAATACAGAATGTTACAAATACATAATTATGGGCTTACAATCACATGGTATCGACGCGTCCAGGTTTTCGTCTTGAGAGCAGGCACCTCAAATAAAAAATACTGAAGCATAGGACTGCCTTCAAATTCTTCCTCTCAAGATCCTGCTTCAATGGAATCACAACAGGATAACAACCCATCTTTCATGTTCCATGAAATCAGTAAGCATCAAGACAGAAATAAAATACAAGTTAACATCGTAAAGTTCTCGATAAAAATGATAATGACAAAACAAGTGTCACCTTCCCAATCAATTTAACATTTGGTCTTGTCCGTAAGTCAAAGGTTTGCACCAAATATAGGAATGAAACAGAGCATCAACATCCCATCACAGCACAGTTTGCCACGAAAGCACCCGCTCGCTCCTTGATGGCGAGAACATTCCATTCTGGTCTGTCCGTGCTTCTGTCCTGAGGATCCCAAGTATGTAGCACAATAACTTCACCTTGTGGACCTCTATGTCCTCCAATCACCAACAAGCTGCTACCACATGATTTAAATGCTAATCCCCATCCATTAGAAGAGTCAGCCCTAACTGGCAACCTCTTCACAACACTCCATGAATTATTAGTTTTATTGTAGCTCTTGACCTCATTAGTTGCTTGATCAGCGGAGTAAAGTTGATTATTTACAACGGCGACGAGTGGAGGAGAACGCATGGCAGGATGACCTGCACTGGGAAGAGGGTACATGTTCTCTATCCTCGTCCAAGTCCTTGTCTCGATGTCATACTCTTCACCACAACTTAAACAATCTGTTTGGCTTGACATACCCCCAATCACATAGAACTTCCCATCCATAAAAAAGCCAGAACACAGCTTCCGAGGCAAGTTCATATCCGGCAAAGTCACCCAAGTACCCAGCTCAGAGTTATAAAGCTCGGCTGATCTCATTATGCATCCAATCTTGTCGCTTCCTCCAGCAACAATAGCAATTTCTCCAAGGCTGCTTGAACCAAACAGACAACGGGGTAAGTTCATTGGTGGGCATCTGCACCAATCATGGGAGAGCAAGCTATACATCCAAACAGCAAATCCTGACAACTCACGCCCAAAAACAAGTAGCTGAGTCCCTACTGCGAGAGACTCCTTATCGGCATACGTGAAGCATTCATCACATGGCATCCTAGGTAATCGCATCCATCTCTGCCTTGCAGGATCAAAAGCTTCCCAAGGCATCAAAATACAAGCTAAATAAATCCAGTGTTCAATAACACCAAGCTGCCGCCTCACATTATATAAACACCCACTTTCAATCAATGCTTTGAATTTCTTATTCAGACAAGCAAAATTGGGGTACTCTGATCTACAACTCCAAGCAAAAATATCTATTGCAGCGTCATCATAGAGACCAGGAATGAGACTGTCTTCGGATGCTTGTCCATCACGATTCTCTTCCGTATCCATAGGTTCATAATCAGAATACAAGCTTTCCCTTTCCAACAGACCAATTCCAACATTTTCGGAATGGTTATTATGATTATAAGCCCGAACATGCAAATTCTTCTGGAAAAGTCCGCAGTCATGCTCTTCGTTCACGGTGGGATGCAATATAACGCAATTTTGCAAACCAACCATAACAGATGAGTCACAACCTGCCCTGCCCACCTTCACTTTTGGTTCCCTGATAACATCTCTAAAAACCATTTTTTTTTTTTGAAAAAAAAAAAAGAGAGAACTGGGTTGGGTTTCCTTCTGCAAAACCAATCAATTAAAGCAGATAAGAAAAAAATACACTGTCAAAAACAAGTTGCTATTTAATTAACATAAATTGCAACTAAGTAATAACATCAACTTCAAATGGACATACACAAAAAGAAACACCAAATCTAACATGCGATAAATCGAGATGCAAAGACAAGAAGAACCCAGAAAGGATACAGATCCAATCACGCAATGAAGTCAAAAGCATCAATCTTTAACCGAAATATAAATTCACCATCAAATCCAACCCATGTAAATTTCATTTCAATAAAGAAAAAAAAGTGTCTTTGTTTGTGGGTCTTACCTTAAATAGCTGAATTCTCTCTCTCTCTCTCACACACACACAGATAAAACCGCAACCGATCAGATCAGTTTAAAGAAGCAGTACTCTCTCTCTCTCTCTCTCTCTCTCTCTCTCTCTCTCTCTCTCTCTGAAAAGCTCAAATCTTCAGATTTTCTTCTTCCTTTTCTCTTTAATCTAAAGCGGCTATATCTTTCTCTATCTTCTATTCATCCATGGTTTGGTTTCTGTTTTTCTTTTTATTTACGATGATAGAACATGAAGAAGATTTGTACTTTTCTTTAATGTTTCTCTCAGGAGAGGGAGGGGAGAGGGAGGGGCTTGAGGAATTTTAATGGTGGAATCGATCCATCCATTGATGCTATTAATTAATTAATTTTTCATTATTATTATTATTAATAAAAAAAGCAAAGCAAAGCGAAACAAAGGTTGTTGTGTTGTTGGTTTTTTTTTTTAACGTTTAGTTATGTTTTGTTTTTCATGTTTCACTGCCTTCGTAACTCTCTCTCTCTCTTCATCTTTGACCGAAGCTGCCAGGAAGAATGTGCTAAGTGAAACCGCCTCTTCTCGTCGGCCCTCCCTCTTATTTTGCTTCCCTTCCTTATAGTGCTCTGCACGTGCTTCTTCTGCCCCCTACTTTTTTTTAAAAAATAATATATTATTATTATATATTATATAATAATCTAAAAGAACTCAGTGTTCACTGTAGCTTGTAATAGGACTATTTAGAGTTGTCTTTTATTATGTTTAAAAAGTGTTTTTTTTAAAATTATTTTTATTTTTTATTTGAAAAAAAAAATAATGTTTTTTAAATCATTTGCATGTGCTGATGTTAAAAATATCTTTTTTTTTTAAAATATCATTCTAATGTATTTTTGAATAAAAACATTTTAAAAAGTAACTCATCCAACTCTCATACCATACTTAATAAAAATAGTTTTATATTTAATTTCAAATTGATTCTAGCTAAATATATTTATCCTTTTTATTTGTATGCTAAAACTAATTCCAATCAAATCATATCAAACATAACATAATTTTGTTTCTTATTTTTTTATACTTTTTTATTTTTTAAATATTATTTTTGACATCAACACATGAAAATGATCTACAAACACCAAAAAAATTTAATGTAAATTAAAAGATTTTTTTTCTTCCAAAAACGCTTTTAAAACACAATGTTAAACAGGAAGTAAGTTTGTAATTTCAATTTTTATTTTTTTCATTTAATTTACATTTTAATCCTTTAAATTGGTCCTCGAGAAATTTTATTGTCATCAAATTATATTATAACTCGAAATATTTATCATTTGATTTTATTTATTAGAATATCATGTCATTAAAAATAGATATAAGCAACATAAAAAAAGAAAAAAAGTTTTCTTCCCTCACTTTTCATCCAAAAATGAGAAATCCACATAGCCACCTTCCTCCCTCTCTCCCGCCAAAATCACAGTCGCCCTCATCCCTCTCGCGCGCGCGGCGGCACAACCAACAGCCGCCCTCCTCACTGCCCCTCGAGCGGCACCGCCAGCATCCCTCCCTCTCTCTCGCATGGCGCAGCCACCCTCCTTCCTCTCATTTACGTCAGTCCCAAAACAGTTTCTTCCTCCTCCATTTCAACCTCCAACATGCAAGATTTTGTCTGCACAGAATATCACATTATTACACGGTGTTTTTATCTGGTTTGCTTGTTAAGGATTGTTTGAAATCCAATGCGGATTGCTGTTGAGATTTTAAGTGTCGAGAGAATCAAACTTGATTGGAAAAATTGGGAATTGATTTGATAAAATCGTACTATTTTATATATTGGACTAACATGGGAGAGATCTTGTTCGAAGCTATAATGGAAATCTTATCAAATACATTCACCTGACCCCTTTTTTAAGTTCTGATTAGATGATATCTTAGAGTATGATTTAAATTATTCTTTAACATATCTTTTTAATTGAAATCTCTTTGAATTTGAAACTTGTACAGACTCGCACTATCTTGAACTTGATTTTTTTCAAATAGAATGAGAGTGATGAGATTTAAACTCGTAATCGTTGTTAACGAATCATCTTATCTAAAAACTTAAGTTAATATGTGAGGTCCCAGAATATAATTATATTTAGGTGAGATGATTCATTGATATGATATTAGAATCTTATTGACTCAGCGATCATGAATTTGAATCTCATCACTCCTAATCTATTTGATAAAAAAAAAAATCAAGTATAAAGTAATGTGGGTCCATAAAAGTTTCAAGCTTAAAGGGTTTTTACTTGAGGGAATGTGTTAGAGAATAATATAAATCATATTATGGGGTTTCATCTATTAGCTTAAGATTTTAGGTGAGATGGTTATTTAACAACTGCTGAATTAACAACTGCTGAATTAACAAAGCTTTAATATTATATTAAAGAATCATCTTACCTAAAAAATAAAAATTTTAAATAAAATTTTAAAATATAATTTATATTATTCTATATCACAAAACTCCTTGTTAACATTCTTGTTTTCTTTTCGATGTAGTACGCAAATCTAACACAACAGTCGGACAATTATGATGAAACATAGTGATTTGTTGCATTTCTAGCAAGTGTAGTCCAGGAGCAAGGAATCAGAAATATCTTATTTAAAAGTATTTTTTATTTTTTTATATTTCTGTGCACAATAACCATTATACCCTCGAATAATGGATGGAAATTGATTATATATTTTGTTTTCATTTCGTCCTTTATACTTTTAATTTTTATATTTTAATTCATTTATTTGTATATATATACTCTTAGTTTTGCTTTTTAATTTTTATTATTTTCTCTTTTATTGAGTTGGTATTTTTTTTTAATAGCTCTTAAATTTTAGTTTGTTTTTGTGATAATTTGAAAATTGATATTTCTTATTTTTTTCCTTTTTTATTTCTTTTAGTTTTATTTTTATTTTATTCAATCTTCAAGTCAAATGATTTTTTCCAGTTAATAATATTTATTTTTGTGTATCATTTATTTTCTTTTCTTTTTTTTCTCTTTTGTTTAAGTTCTTAGGTTTTTTTACTCATTGATGTTATTTTGTTTTTTCCATTATTTACACAATAATAATAATAATTTTATATTTTTTTCTTGCTTCCTCTTTTTTAAAATTTTTTGAGTTTTTTTTTATTTCTTTGGGTATTTTAATAATTTTTATTATTTTAGCAGTAACGATAATGATAATTTCAAGTGTTATAATCATGATAATAATAGTGACAATATTAATCACAATGATAATAACAATTATAATTTATTGTGATGGTTATAGTGCTTATAGTGTTAATAATCATGGCTTTGATGATAATAATAATAAAAATAACTCATAAAATAATATAGAAACTATCAATAATGAAAAAAAATTATAATAATGATAAAAATAATGATGTTGATTATCGTAATGATTATTGTTGTAATAATGACAAAGATTATAGCAATAATGATGGTGATAATGACAGTATTGCCAATAATTATCAAGATATTAATTATTTACAATAATAATAGCTATAATAATTGTGACAATTTAACAATCTTAATAATAACAATGAGATAATAATCGAAATAATTCATTAGTCGAAGTTTTTTTTTTTGTTAAAAATTGATTTTTTTGATCTTTTTATATATGATATTTTGGAGTTAATATCATGTTAAAAAATATACGAAGCCACACGTAGACAAAACAGGTGAAAAAATTGAGCAAATTATCTATAATGAAAAAATAAACAAGCCACTTACTCTGTGTTTCGTCGCGGTTAGAACCAAATTTTTTAACATGTTAAAAAATGTTAATTGTCCTAGATTTTTTTTATGATGCTATACATCTGAGTGAAATAATCAACATAAAAAACTTTTGATTATTTAGTTTTTATATATATTCATTTTATTATAGATAATTCAATTTTTGTTAATAAAATTTATTATAAATAAATTTCATTTCGGTTCTTATTCTTTTAATTTTGGGATTGGTTTTAAATCCCTTAATATTTTCGGTGTAGAAGTTTGGATTTTTTAAAAAATTTATCCTTTGATATAAATTAATCATATATTTTGTTTTCAATTTGGTCCTCATACTTTGAATTTTTTATTTTATTTTAATTCATTTATTTTTTATATATTTTTTTTTGAAATAGTCCCTATTTTTGTTCATGTTTATATGTATATATGCTCTAAGTTTTTATTTTTAATTTTTATTATTTTCTATTTTGTTGAGGTTGTATGTTTTTTTTTTATAATTTAGTTCTTAAATTTTAATTTGTGTTTGTGATCATTGAAAAATTGACATTTCTTATTTTTTTCTCTATGAATTTTTTTTAAATTATTTTTATTTATTTTTCAAGTCAAATGATGTTTTTGTAAGCTAATAATATTTTTTTTGTTTTGTCATTTATTTTATTTCTTGATGTTTTTTATGTTGTTTTCGTTAAAAATTGATTTCTGTAGTTTTTTTATGTATGATATTTCATATCTAATATCATATAAATAAAACATTTATGAAGTCACACATTGACAAAACAGGTAGAAAAATTTGGTCAAATTATTTAAAGTGAAAACATATATATGAGGCTAATTATATATTTTGATATTTATTTAATATTTACGCCTAAAACTATATAAAAAATGAATTTTTTCTTTATAAAAGTCTCAAATTAATTTAATCTCAATGTTCTGAAATACTTTTAATATAATAATATGAAGAATAAATCTTAAAAAATAAAAAAAATAATTGAATTTTTTTAATAACAATAATGATAGTGACAACGATGGTACTGTCAGTAATAATTAAAATATTAATTGTTTACAATAATAGTTATAATGGTAGCTATAATAATTGTGATAATTTTAAAAATCATAACAATAACAATGAGAATAATAATAAAAATAATTCATCAGTCGATGTTGTTTTTGTTAAAAAAGTAACTTCTGCATTTTTTTATGTTTGATATTTTAGATCTAATATCATGTAAATAGAAAATATATCAAGCCACAAATGACAAAAATTGGGTCAAATTATCTAGAGTGAAAAAATATACGATCGACTTGCCTTGCGCTTCGCCATAGCCAGAACCAAATTTTTTAACATGTAAGAAAACTATTAATGGCCCTAGTTTTGTTTTTATGATTCTATACATCTTAGAGAAATAATCATCCTACAAACCTTTTGATTATTTAGTTTTTTTTTTATATATTCATTTTATTTTGGATAAAGCATTTAAAATAATGAGAATGGTTATTTTTAATGTTTTTTCTCTTTAAAATAATTATATATTTAATATTAATGCCTTATATATATATAATGAACTAAATTATTTTTAGAAAAAAAATCTCAAATTAATTTAATCTCAATGTTCTGAAATACTTTTAATATAATAATATGAAGAATAAATTTTAAAAATAAAAAGATAATTTAATATTTTTCTAAATAAAAATAACTTTAAACTAAAAATATATCATGCTATCCCTAGACAAAAAAAATACAAAAACAAATACAAAGATAACAATTCACTAACAACATAAGATTCACTATACATGTATAAAACAAAGTTTCACTCTCATTTCGCGTCACCAAAGATGAACAACAATTATATATAGTTTCATTACATGCTTCTGAAATATTTCTCAAGATTTTAGTATTTAAAAAAATCTCAAACATCAAATGAAAATCATAAAATCATAGTGTCGCTTTCTCAATATTAAAACATTTCTAGTATATAAGAAAATCACAAATCATTTGTTGCACTTCTTCAAGCTTTATTTTTCTACTCATTCACTTCCGTCTTTTATTAAGCAAATATTTCTTTGAATTTAGGCTAAAGGATCGTGTGATAAACAATAATTTTATGAATCCTTTTAAGAAAAACAATTAAATTAGTATTTTCTTAAAAAAAAAGATAAAATAGATAATTGAGATCGAGAAGAGATTTGCCCCAAAGTTTCTTGTCATCATTTGTGATTGTTGGAAACACACTCCAAGTGTTTCTTGTAGTTGCATGTGTGATTGTAGTGCAATAAAGCTATTTTTTAGATTATATTTTTACTTTTCTTCTCATATCTAGACTTAAGTTTGGATTTTTTTTTTCTTTGGCCATAAACTTACAGGATCAAATTTTATAATATCATTTATTTTCTCAATCTCATCACTAAATTCACCTAAAGAACTTTGTAACCTTTTAATCTGGATCTCGATACCATCCAAAATACTATGAGACATCTTTGGGGGGTGTTTAGGAATGCGTTTGGGAAGCGGTTTTGCAAAAAAAAAAAAAATATTTATTATTTTTTACTTTAAAGTGAAAAATTTTAGTATTTTTAGATTATTTTCATGTGCTGATGTCAACAATAATAATAATAATAATAATAATAATAATAATAATAATAATAATAATAATAATAATAATATAATTTTGATGCATTTCTAAATGAAAAATATTTTCAAAAACAACCCCAATCACACTGTCAACATACGCTCTAAGCTATTTTCATTACCAGCAATAATGCTCAACACAATAAAGGCTCTCCTCATTAACTAATTCAAATGTAGTGTGATTGATGGTGATAAAATACTATCTTTTTGATAAACAAAAATTCCAAACCCAAGTCCTAGCTTCTCATTATTTGTTCAACTTTTTATATAATGCGAGGGGATAACAAAATATTTGTCCACCCAAACCCGGGGCAGGGCGGAGCGTGAAGCGTGTAAAAAATTGTCGTCGCGACAACAAGGTTAATAGCCAAAAAACTAAATAAATAAGGTATTTAATGGGATAATTCAAAATATTTCAGACAAGTCAAAGAGATGATTAAAATTTTAATTAATATAATCCACATAATAAAAGTAGTTATGAAAACATAGTAGCTTGCATATTGGATATGAAATGCAGTTTTGGACTTATTTTTTCTAATGTACAGTCTTACGTTAACAAGAATAACTTTTAATTTGACAATTGAATCAAGATAAAATCTTATGATAAGATTTTAAAGGTCTTGTTTCCTATATGATTAAAATTCTATAGTAATCATACATCTAAAAGAGTTTGCAATAAAGCTTATAATTTACTATGTAGAAATTATATTATTTCCTTTTTATATTTGATCTAAAACTCTATATATAAATATGAAACTTTACCTATTATAAATAATATTATTTAGCTTGTATTTTTATTTTATTTTCATACTTGGATTATTCAGAAATAATATCATATATGCACAAGGCTACTCATACTTTGATTCTTCATTGAACTCTCTATAACTTATAAAAAATTAATTGTTTTATGTTATTCTTTCTTATATTTTTGGTTTTTTTCATTCTTTATAATAATAATAATAATAATAATAATAATAATAATAATAATAATAATAATAATAATAATAATAATAATAATAATAGGGTCTTTCATCCACTAACATTGGTTCCTTAGTTCAAGTAATAATTAAGTCAAATTTTCTATTAATCTGATTTTAGCTTTCTTGAGTTATTTTCCAATTTGATTGTGAGTTCTAGAGTTCTTACCCTTAAAATTTGCATCAAGCTCTTCCACAAATAAAACATTTGTTATATTTTATAGGAAATTATGTCAATCTTGTTCAATGAAACTTACATTTTATGCACCTCCACTTTTATTAACAATACAAGTAAAAGCTTTCTTTGATTTTATACCAACATCTATCATATAACCAAGAATATTTTTACTAGGTTGGGGCATGTTTTTATTTGAGATAATGAAGTGTCTTTGGCTAAGTTCAATCATCATGTAATTATGATCATAGTTAAACAAAATAAGTGTGTATATTTCTTTAGTAACCTTATATTAAAATAGATAAACAGAAATAAGTTCATATTATTTTTAAATTATCATACAATAAAATTATAGGTTCAAGCTAGATTTCATATTCTTTTGACCAAGATCTTTTCTATTCATATTGCACAACCCACTTTAAGATTTGACCAAAATCTTGAAGGTTCATGCTAGATTTCATATTTCTTTTCTATCCATGTTATCACGTTTGCAAGTAATTACAATTTATTGTTTTTATAAGTATTTTTTCGTTCAGATCTGTATCAAAATGATATTTGTTTTCAAAAATTATTTTTGAATCAGCACATCAAAATGATATAAAGTTACTAAAAAAACTTAATTTAAAATAAAAAATAAAATGAATTTTTTTATAAAAAAAATTATTTTTAAAACGCAGTGTCAAATACCTTCTAAATTCATCGACTAATCAAGCTCTATGGGCTGCTACACGAGAGAAAGGGGTTGTTGGCTGCATCATGTAATAAATAGAGGTCGATGGTGCTGTGAATTGATTTTTTGGGGAGAGAGGGAGGAGTGTAGGTTGTGATTTTATAGGGATTTCTCATTACATGGATGAAAAAAAGATAAGGAAGAAAAAAATAATTAATTAAAATGATTTTACTAATTCCTTAAGAACAACATAAATAATTTAATTATAATATTATGCATATAGTTTCATTTCATTTTATTTAATTTAATTTAATTTAAGGTCAGTTTTTCCACCCTTTTCTTTCTTAATAAAATTAAATAGACGAACATTTTGCTTATAGTGGCAACACATCATTTGCTAGTTTAGATTTTGGGTATCAACCTTGGTCTTATCTTTTATATCTATATTAGTTTTTAAAATTTGCAAATCTTATACTAAATTCAATAAAAAAAAAAGTCCAATTTCAAATAAATTTAATACTAAAAGATAAAATTAAAAAAAAAATAGATTTAAAAAATTCTCTATAGAAAAAGGGTAATAATAAAAAGAATGAGGATCAAACCTAATAGTGAAAAAAATGGTGGAGGATAAAATTGCAACCAAAAATCATTTTGGAAAATAATCTCTAACAAAAAAAAGAGAGTATAAAAGAATAAAAACCAAATTTAAGAGATGAAAATAATCAAAAAAAGGATAAATTTGAAAACAATTTGTAATTTGAAATAATTAATTAAAATAAAAGGAAGTGCAATTAAAATAAAAAAGGATTAAATCTCAAGAAAAAATAAATGGAATAATTGTTGTGATTTTTTTATGTGTAACGCACCATTCAAGGTGAAAAGAGAGAAAACAAATTCAATCGAACTAGCTAGAATGATAATACTGACGTTGCTTACACAAATAATTATTGTTAAGATAAATAAATAAAACATCTTGAAGAATTATTTTTAGCTAGTTTAATTTGAATGCAACAAAGCGACTGATTTTTATTTATTTTATATATGATAAAAATAGTAATGTGCCTTTTTATCACATGACAATTAAAAACAAGAGGAAATTACTAATAACCAGGGTTGTCAATATCATTACGTTTTGGCTGGAATGGCTGGAATGTTCCGTGCCATTAAAAAAACCGAGACAAAACAACGTCGTTTTTGTTTCAGTTTTAATTCTGGTCCGTTCCGGAAATATCGGCTAAATACTGGCCAGAACGTCTTGGTACCGTTCGGGTGTGCCGTTTCGGCCTTGAAATCCTCCTTATTTTGATTAACTTGTGGTTGTGTTTCTAACTTTGAGATTATGTTTGTTTGATTTTGTGTTTGTATTGTATGATTTAAAATTAATTTATCTTGAATTTTAATTATACTTGTTAAATTAATATTTTAATTTGTTTCATATATATAATTAATTATATATGAGCAGTACAACACCAAAACGGCACGCCAAAAGACTCCGAAACCGAAACGTTCCGTACCAATAGAAAAACCAGAACGATGACCTGAACTTTATTGACAACCTTGCTAATAGCCCTAAAATGAAGGCTAATGTGTTTTTCAAAATCTAGCAATTATATGGTCATAACACTATGCTTAAAAAAAATTAAAAAACTAATGACCCTTGATTGGAGCTAACCATTTAAGTGTTTGTTTAAAAGTGTGGTTGGAGTTATTTTTAAAATGTTTTTCGTTCAGAAATGCATCAAAATGATATATATTTTTTTTAACAACTTATTTTTGATATTAGCACATAAAAATTATCTAAAAACACCAAAAATATTTAATTTAAAATAAAAAAATAAAATTAAAAAATTCATTGTTTTTAAAGCACAATGCTAATTCAATTATATTAGTCACATATGAACAAAATATCGGTCAAATATTAAACTTATTTCTATAATAAATTATAGCTACAAGTACGCAAAGAATTTACAAAAAATAAGGATCTGACAAAAAAATGCTATAACTATTAACTAGATAGCCTCTTCATCGTCAGATGGGCTAATTTTTTTAGAGCATGAAAAATAAAAGATATATATGCACAATAAGTGTATTTAACAAAATGGGAAAACAATTAAGGACTACATCAAACTAAATTTATATTTCAAATTAGCAATATGTTAAGCTCCAAACTCATGTTCAATAAAGAAGGTCAAAACCTAATAAGTTTAATGTTGAAAAATAAAATTACAAAATTAAATCAAACTAAATTTTACAGGAAAAAAACCCTGAGGATAGTAAAATTGAAAAACAAACCATTTTAAATAAAATAAATAGAAATTAAGAGAATAAGGACCAAATTTAACATATAAAAAATCCTCGAGGAATGAAATAATTTTTTTATATAAATTATTTCAAGTAAAAAAAATATTAATCAAAAGACAAAAAAAAAAAAAAACCAATTGAAAGGTTGTATTGAATTTTGTAAGGATCAAATTTCAAAGATAAAATCCCATTAAGGATGAAATTTAAAACAATTTGTGAATTCACTGGACAATTAATTCTAAAAATGCTAAAAATACCTACAAGTGATATATATATATAAAAATTTACTCCATTGTGTAAGATGAAGATTAATTGATCTTCAATGTTTTTTTTTGTCCCTATAAAAATACAAAAATACCCTTAAGAACCAATATTTGTTAGTTTTGTGGAAAAAAAAGAGACATGTAACACTTTTGTAACCACAAATTTAAAGCCACAATAAACTGCTATTTTTTTTTAATATTACTTTATTGAAATGGAAATCCCTATGTAGGAATTACTAGTGGAAGCATCTTAGTTTTTGCCATCAAGATATTGACTTATCTAGAAACAACCATCCAATGGCTTGGTGTGTACTTGGAAATTGTTGGAGGGCACATGGTTTTGAATAGGTTGAAATAATTGTTTTCAATAATTTCTGGTTGAAAGACAAGTGAAAGTGAAAGGTATTGAATATATTTAGAGAAAAAATTGCAAACAAATTTTTATTATTAGTATTTTTTTTAAGAATATATTAAAATAATTATATATATAATAAAAAATTAAAAACACATGAAAAACAATCATTGCCATTAAGTGAAATCCATTAGTTCTCTCTATTTTCAACAAATGAAGAATGATTCACCACCTTAGAAGAATGTGACTAATTGACAAATAACACTAAATGAGTAGGCCTCGTTGAGTAGTTCATACCTCTAAGGATGTCATCCTCACTAACATATATGTTGCGAATATAAAAATAATGACTTACCAATAGGGGTGAGCATTTTCGGCTCGGTTCGGTTTTTATCAAAAAAAAGTAACCAAACTGAAAATTATGATTTTTTTAAAACCCGAAACCGAACTGAACCTATTAAAAAATGACCATTTTCGGTCCGGTTCGGTCCGGTTCTTATGATTAAAAAATTGAAAAAAAACTGAATTTGATTTTTGGGCCATCTGATGGGCTTGCAATTAATATAAAGAAAAACTGATTTTCTTGTAAGATCCCAAAGTATTTTTAATTTTTTTTAATAACTAATACAAATATTAATGTATTAAATACTTAAATATAATGTTTATTAAGTTTTTTTTTTTCCTTCCTAATACTTTTGTTTTGTTTAATTTAACATGAGGTGAACTAATTAAAACTACAGAAATAAACAAATTTAAATTTAAATTACAGAAAATGCCTTCAAAGGGCTTCAAAATAAAGAAGCAACATTAACATAAAAAACTTCAAGAAATACACCAGATTTTGAACTAATTATCATCCGTTGCACCAACATATATGAATTTATAGAAAATTGATGGTGGGAATTCGATATCATTGCCCATTGTGTATGTATAAGATGACCATCTTCCATTCAAAAGTATGTTCAAAACATAAAACAAAGAATATCAAGGTATTATATTTATATTAATAAAATAAGAACTTTTAACAAAACTTCAAGATGATGATTTTTCTTACAAAAACTATTAAGATAATGAAAGGTTTGATTTTTCAATATGATGGCTGAAAAAAACAAGATCCGTTGTTTATTTTATCCAAAAACCTAATTTCATCTTGTTTTTGGTCAAAAACACACCTGAAAAATCCCATATTAATTTATTCAAAACACAAATCAAATCTGCCACCTACACCACCTTATATTTTCACTTCAATTTTTTTTTTTAAAATTCAAGCATTCCTTACACAAAAAAAACATGTAATTAAACTTTAAATTAGTTTTAGAAAAGCTTAATTATGCACAAAATAATCAAAAATCAATTTTTTTTCTTAAAAAAAATGCAATGTTATAGCTCACAGTGAAATGCAAAAGAACAGTAAAAACTCTATTTTTTAAGTTTATGAAAATTAAGAGTTAAATTACAGATTTATAAATATACAGGACTGCATCATAATAATATGAAGATTAAAATTAATTGACTCAAAGCTTTTCCAGAAAAAAGTGAGCGATCAGAAGACTTCAGTCCTTGTGGGTGTGAGAAGAAGATACATAGAACACAGACACAGAGGGAAGCCATCGTAAGCAGAGAGAGAGCATGAAGAAGTTGATTATGGGTTTTATTAGTATTTTTTTAAACCAACCATTTAAATATTTCCTTTCCAGATCATAGAGAGAGAAAGTGGAGAGAGAGAGGGGGAGGGTTTTAATAAATTAAAATAATTATAATAAGTAAATAAATAGCAGGTATGCGTGTGTATTAATTAGATCCTCCTGTATGATTATATATATATATAATCTGATTGTTGTAGTTATGTTCTGTGTTTAATATTAAAAATAAAGTCAGAAAAGAGAAATAATAATAATAACAGGTGAGAATTATTGTGAGATTTGGAGGGAGAAAGTAGGGATTGATGGTGTTAGATTGTGGTGGATTGTGTCCGTGGAGAAGGGGATGAAAGCCAAGCGAAGAGGAAGAAACGTTCAAGAGCTATGCAATGCGACGGACATAATTGGGGAACCGAAGGCATGTATGCTATTTTAACTCTTAGGGTTTCTTTTCTTTTTCGTTTTTAATTTATGTTTAATCGATTGTTTGCTATGATTTTGGATTGTTTGGGGTTACTCAGTGGATTAGGTCCCCCCCCGGTATTTTGCTGTGTTGATTGATTGATTGTTTTTATATTTACTTTGTGTTTTTGGCGTATGTTTGCAAAGTCTTAGTTTTTGCTGATTCGATTGTGGTTTCGACGGTGCTTGTAGATCACTTCAGTGTTGAGAGGGAGTCATCGTAGGCGAGGGCCATTAAACGAAACTCTGAAGAATGACATGGTGAGGAGAAAGGGTAATTTACGTTCTGTTTTTCTTTATCTTGTTTACAATTTTCTTCATTCCCTTTTCCCATAGGGTTTACTTTAATGGGGAGCACCTTCCATTGAATGAAAATATGAATCTATATAGCAGAAATTGATGAAATTGAATACCGCAATTGGGTATCTCATCTGTATTGGTAGAATTTAAGATGCTTTGATTCTTTTCTTCAATGGAAGTTGTTCAAACGGACTGTTTGGATAATAACTAGCTGTAAGTGTTATCTATATATTTCCTTGAGCCATGGTGTTTTTCTTTTTCTTTTTATCATCTTGATGTGGACTCTCATTACCATTGATGGAACATAACTGTATAATCTATCAAATGCTGTATTCTGAATCAACTTTGAATTCAACCATTATTCTGAAGTCCTACAAGATTCCATATATTGCTGTTACACGTATACTTGCCAATGAACTTGTTCATATGATGACCACCGTTGCAAAACTAAGCTTTTGGAGACGTATCGGGGCTAAGGAGAAAACACCTGTAATGATAATACTTGGGGTGCATTTACTTTACAGTGAAAATTTTACATTTTTCAATTTTGTTCTCTGCTATTGTCTGCATAACAATTTGTTTTCTTGTTGAT
The DNA here is from genome assembly GCA_027405865.1 of Salix purpurea. NCBI lineage: Eukaryota > Viridiplantae > Streptophyta > Magnoliopsida > Malpighiales > Salicaceae > Salix > Salix purpurea. The sequence goes on along the minus strand of JAOWLH010000006.1, from coordinate 7,028,788 downwards.
TCCTTTTACAACCTTCTCAGGTTAGGAGTTATGGGTTGCTTGATCTAGTTTTTATTTCTTCTCTTTTTTCTGTCACATCAATACATCTTGTTGGAAAGCTTCTCCTTGATGGGAAGCGGGTTTTTAAAAGGAATGATCTTATCAAGCTCAATGTCTGTTTTCTATTTCTAGTGATCAAGCAAGCACAACATTGTATTTTCCAGCTCCATCTTATTATTTCTATAGATATAAAGGTACATGGTAATTGCAAAACCTCTCACGACTAGAGCTCAACCAATACATACATAAAGACAAGAAATCCTAGAAAAGATTGAAGGTACTCTCAAAATGGGTTGCACTTTTGATAAATAATTCCATGCTTTAAGTAGCACTGTCACTATTCAGTTGCTTTTGTTGTATTGGTAAGACTTGATTGCTGATAAAGATGATTATTACAGCACGGTCAGCCACAGGCAGCATGCACGTAAATTATTTCCCACCCTGACATATGATAATAAAACTGCAGATAAAGTTCTTATTTGCTTAAATGAAAATCTTATAAAGCCTGGTTTAGTTTTTAAATGTATGCACATGCAAATTTACTATTTGAGGGATAGTTAAAGTGCCCTTTTTTGGTTTCTTCATTAAAAAGGTGTGAATTCCCCACCCTTTTTTTTCTTATCTGATTACATATATTCTGTTTTATTTTTACTAGGAATCATCACAGGCTAAAAAAGGATTAGGCAAACCTTCCATGAGACGGAAAGTTCATACCAGCACTGAGTCCGGGACCTGTAATGTGTGCTTTGCTCCTTGTTCATCTTGTATGCATCTTAAGCTAGCCTGTATGGGATCAAAGGGTGATGCGTTTTCTGATGAAACCTGTCATGTAACTGCATCAAGTCAGTTTTCTTATAATGATGGTGATGGTTTAGTCTCTTTTAAAAGTAGAGCATGTGACAGCTTACAGCATACCACCAGTGAAGCAAGCAACCTGCTCAGTGTCAGTTCAAGTCATGATTCTCTGTCTGAAAATGCGGAAAGTAAAGTAAACAGAAAGTCATCTGATGCTGATGCATCAGCTGAGTCTCATATGCATCCGAAGATGACCTCTGGTAGAGCTGTTGCAGACGATCAGTTTTCTTCGAAAGCAGAGAGTTTTCCAGATCAGAAAACTTTCTCAAAGACCCATGTGGATTCTAAATCTGAAGAGGGCCATGATGATAACATTTCATGTGTTAGTAGAGCTAATTATGCAAACGAAGTGGTTAGTTATCATAACAAGAATTTAGACATTAATAATTGTTTGCACAGTTCAGCTCTCGAAGCGGAAGGATCTGGAAAGGCACTACTTTCTCACAAATCAGGTTCATTCGAGACTCCTTCAAATGATGTTGATGCTGGCAGTAGCTCGCCTAAGGTCCAGACTAAGTGCCTTTCCTCAAATGCAAATGGTAAACATTTAGATGAAGATCCATCTTTACATGACTATGGAAAACAGTTTGAATGTCTAATAGAACAAGTCGATCTGTCATTGTCAAATGAAGCAGCAGCTACTATTGATTGTGTTGGCAACTTGGCTGCACACAACATTGCTGATAACCAAGCAAATGGTAAAAGTACCCTCGATGCAGATAGCTCCAAGGTTTCATGTAAAATTAATTCAAAATTAGAATTAGATGCTGACAAGGATAGTGGGGACCAAGCAGATGAGGGTTTTAAATGTTCTGACCAAATTGAACGAAAGGAGAAGTTGAATGAACCAGATGGGCTAGCAGATATTCCTATGCTGCAATCTGCCTCTGGAGATGAAAGTGACGAGTCTGAAATCCTGGAACATGATGTGAGTAACTTTTCTTATACTTGTTTAGTAAGAAGGCTTGTGCATGCATCTGCTTAATGGGTGCTTTATGAATGCTTACAGAACTTGTTTTTGCTATCTCTTTTCAATTTACACATCTTGCATTCTGGTGGTCTGAAAGTATTTTCTCCCATCCAGTTTATGTCTCAGGATCTCATATATGTGTGTGTTGCCTTCTTTCTGTTTTTTCTATTCTCTGTGTCGCGCTCCATATTTTCTGCCCTTGCGGTTTCCCCTCTGTCCTCTACTGAACTATTTGCTTCCCTGAAACAGGTAAAAGTATGTGATATTTGCGGGGATGCAGGGCGGGAGGATTCACTTGCAATATGTAGTAGGTGCGCAGATGGTGCAGAACACATGTAAGAATATACAACTTTGGTTTATATATTCAGTTGACAACCCAAACTGGTTATTTTTTAATTTATCCTATCAATTGTTACATTGCATTTTAACATGGCTATTTCTACTAACCAGCTATTGTATGCGAGAGATGCTTCAGAATCTTCCTGAAGGTGATTGGTTGTGCGAAGAATGCAAGTTGATCGAGGAAGCTGAAAATCAAAAGCAAGGTAAAGCTGAAGTAGCAGTCCAAACTATCTTTTATTTTGGTGATAAAAACCCACTTCTTGGACACAAGCATTTTCATACTAGTATCTTTTCAAAATTAATTTGAGGGTTCAGATGCTGAGGAAAAAAGGATGAATGTAGCAAGTACGCAAAACTCTGGCAAGAGACATGCAGAACCTGTGGAGCTGGCTTCTGCACCCAAAAAGCAGGCAACTGAAACAAGTTTGGCATCACCCAAGTCATGCAGTCCTAGCAGAATTGCTGCAGTGTCTCGGGATACTTCATCCAAGAGCTTAGATAAGGGAAAAGTAAAGATAGGTCATCAAACATCTTTTGGCAATAAATCCTGTATTGATATTCCAGAATTTGCACGCCCTTCTGTGAATGGTCCACGTGTTCAAACTCTCAAGGGTAAGAATCAGAACCTTGTTGGCTCATTTTCCTTTTTTGTTCATATTCACATTGTACTATATATAGAGGTTTTGAATGTTTGGCAATTTGGTTTTGCACCATTTCACAACTTTCAATGCAGTCCACAATTTATGTTTAGAATACCATACCATTTATGTGGATCTAAGTTTCAATTTCAGATCCGTTGGACAGCAATAGGTTAAGAAATCAATATCCTTAATTCAGATTTTTTTTATATTCTTGATCAACAAAAATGTCCACATAATTGGAATGCCTATCAAAATATGATTGACACGTGATAAATTGGGATGGAGAATTAGGATGTGATGGTTGGTCTGATAAAAACTAATTACATAAAGAATTCATAAGTGGTTTAAAAAAAGAACTGATATGTTTGTACCCTGCATAATATAAGGTTGTTTTTGGTCCGGGGTAAAACTTTGGAGGTCAAGTGTCAAGTGGTGAAGTATTGATGGTGTAAAAAAGTAGTTGAAGGGTCAGGTGTTAATGATGTTTGATAGGTGCAAAAATATGTACAATGGTGGGACCTTATAAATTTTAAATTAAACATTTTAAAAATTACTAGTAAATAATGTCTGTTGGCGTGGCCTAATAATGATGTGCAAGTGTAAGTAACTAAATGGTGAGAATCACCCCCCACTAGGTTAACATTTGACCCCATTATGGGAGTTAAAGGGGTCAAATGTTAACCCCTTAAGTTTTCCCCCCTTCAAATATATTTTCAAACAAGATTAACCTTAAATTGATATGGACAGCTGAACAGACTCCATAGCTTTGCTCTATCTAATATTTTTTAGAAACTTGGTTTTATAATGACAAGCTGAGTCAAATTTTTTTTTCCCTACAGGGGCCTTATTGAAGTCCAATTCATCCAACACCTTAAATTCCAAACTGAAAGCGAAACTTGTTGATGAAGTTCCTCAAAAGCGTAAGGGCACTAGAGAGAGTTCTTTTGATATGGAGGAGCCTGGTAGAATGATGAGGAAAAGTATGTCATTTAAATCTGTGAGCTCAGGCCGATCCAGCACTAATGAGTTAAAAGTTAAAATGCTTTCTTCCAAATTCTCTCAAATTCAAGATTCAAGAGGATTGAAACAAGTGAAAGACCGGGATGCTGTTGATAGAAAAAAATTGTCTCGATTGGATCGCCCTTTAGGTAGTTCAATGACAAGTAGTGCAGTTGTTTCAGCACCTAAGGTTGATCAAAGGCTCACTCCTCGTGGTGAAAGTGTCATCGCACCATCCACAGGCAACCCTAGAGAGTTGAAGTCTGCACAATCTGATGGAAAATTGGGTGCCCTATTAAGATCAACTAGCAATGTAGGCTGTAAAGGTGCAGATACTCCAGTTACTTCAGGTATTTCTTGATTGATGGGTTTGACAAAATATAATGTTGTCAATTTTACCTGATTGTATTTTGTGACTCTTAATTTATTTTTTATTTTTTGGTAAGATAAACTAAGCTGCAATTTTATTTTTGCCAATTCAGTTCGAGCCTCGTCTACAAATGGAATAAGCAGTAATTCTATGGAACAAAAATTGAACCAAATTAGCCCTAAGGATGAACCCTCGTCTAGTTCTTGGAATGCTGAGAGACTATCCTGTAATGCTACTGAAAATTTGCAAGATGGTTTACCTCAATCACGGGAATCATCAAATCAAGGTGAAAAGGCTAGGGAAAATTCTCTCAGTCACTTGAGACCTGTTGGTATCACTGGGTTGAAAAATGTCATTTGTAAAAGCAAGGAAATTGGTCATGCTACAGAAAATTGCACTGTTGTTAGTCCTTTGGCTTCTGGTACTGATGTATCTACTTCTAGAATTCCTAGAGTGGAAATGAGCAAAGGTAGTAAATTGAAAGCTGTTGTGGCTGCTATGATTAAGAAGCCTGGAATATACAAAAAGAAAAAAGAAATTGATCAATCCAATGGGTTGTCCTCATCAAATGTGGATGAAAGTGGTGAGATAGCTTCTCAAGATCAGCTCTCAGTTTTAAATAAGATGAGTGAAGGAACAGATGAATGGCAAGCAAACATTGGTGCTTCTACATCTGAGTTCTGCAAATCAACAGACAGTAATAATGTGAAGCAGCCTAATGAGCACTCCAATGATGATGCTTGTCCTTTCAAGGCGGGGTCAGATTCCATTGCCCTTTATTCAGGAAAGTCTGTTCATGCTTCAGCAGAAAAGTCTGTCCTTACAAAGATGTCAGCTATCCCAGAGCATGAATATATCTGGCAGTAAGTTTGTGTTTCTTAAAGTGTGTGCATTGACATTGCCTTTCACTCTGCATTCCTTCTTGCATGTCTTAAAAAATGCAATGTAGGTAAGCTTCTGTCATGTAAATACAGGGGGGTGTTTGAAGTGCGTAGAGCTGAAAAGGTTATTGACTCATACAGTGGAATTCAAGCACATCTATCGACTTGTGCGTCTCCTAAAGTCCTTGACGTGGTTAGCAAATTCCCCCAGAAAATTAACTTGGATGAAGTACCTCGCTTAAGCACATGGCCAAGACAATTCCATGTCACTGGTGCTAAAGAGGAAAATATTGCTCTTTACTTCTTTGCAAAGAATTTTGAAAGGTGAATATTTGCCTTTTCAGATTGAGTGTTTTTTACTTCATCTCTTCATCTGTTTTTTTTTTACACTGCTCATGATACAGTTATGAGAACTACAAGAGATTGTTAGACAACATGATTAAAAAGGATTTGGCCCTCAAAGGATCATTTGAAGGTGTGGAATTCTTCATATTCCCATCCACACAGCTTCCAGAGAACTCACAGCGTAAGATTATTTGAAAATTGTATTACAAACATTGATTCTGGTGCACCATGATTATTTCCTTGTAGCATTTGTGTTTTAGACCATGAGATGTTCTTAAGACCCTATACCATCAAATATTGCTCCATGGATGTTGATGGAGCACCCTATAACAGAATGGTCTGAATTGCCTGCCTCTCATTGAGATTAGCCTTTCATTTATAGGGAAAATTGTCTTGTACACAATAATTACAAAGAGTAATTCTAAGATGCTATATATGTTAAGCCTGATTGATAAAGCCTGAAAGAAAGCTAATTCTCTATGCATTATAAAGCCTGATTTCTGACCTGAGTATGTAACTCTGCTTTACTCCTTTTCACTTTCGTTGTTGCCTGGTATGTTCTTCTTGGTCATTTTTTCCTCTTTGTTTTTGTTGCTTCAAATCATTTCCTTTCTTGTGTGCCTGCTGCTCTTGGTTGTACTGGCTCCTATTTGACACACTTATTCTGGACCAAGTAAATGCTATCATATAATTATTTTGGAACTTGCTTGTGTTATTGTTTACTTGGTATTCTAGAAAGCTAACACTTCATTACCTGTTGGAAGATGCATAAAAGTTTTGATTGCTTTGAGTTTTATGAAGTCTAAGAATGTTGTCATCAGAGGTTCATATAGGTAAAAAAAAACAGTTTTATGAATGTACCAACAGCTATATGGGCAAAAATGAATGAACTGTATGCACATAAGAAATGATCAGCTAGCAGTTAAAATACACTAGGTTGCTGCTAGCTTATCATTTCTAAAGCATGACTGCTCTTTTAAAATGTCAGTTATAGGTATTATTCTCCTTTTAAGAAGAGAAACAAATGAGATAGCCTAGTGAATTTTGAAAGCACTTTCATGCTAGCTAATAATGTGTAAGTCAGCTGGCTAGCCTTCAGCTGCTTTTCAGGTAGGAATTTCTAGAGGAGCTTGCTTGTATGCTCAAAAGTTTTGGAACTAAAATAATATAGTTTGTGACTATTTTTTTGCAGGCTGGAACATGTTATATTTCTTGTGGGGAGTGTTCAGGGGAAGTAGATCTGATTTTTCCGATTCATTCAAGAAGTTAGCTATGCCCAGTTTGAATGGTGTGCCCAGGGACAAAGACATTCCTGCTGCTGTCATGACTTCATCTGAGAATCTCTGTGTGCCTGAATGTATAGTTAAAAATACATCTGCATGTGACAGTTCTTCTCATGTGTTTCTTGTAGCAAATGCTCCTGAGAAGCCAAGTGTTTCCTTAAATGGGAATTCTGATGATAAAGTATTTAATTCACAAACCAAACTAGAGAAGCAAGATGGTAAAGTTGACTCCAGATCGTTGACAAAGATTCCACGAAGCAGTACCCCATGGTACCCAGAAACTAGATGCAACAGTCGTTCTCTGGTAAGTTTTTTGCCTCACACATGGCAAATGACAAAACACTTGATTTGGTTGATATTACTCCATGGCTTTATCTATGCTGGAGTCTTTGTGGAATGGCTACCCTGTCTGGTGGCTAGCACACTATAGTGCTAACAATAAACATATGATGCAACACATAAACAGATTAGTTTTGGATTTTTTTTCTCATTTAATGTGACTAGCCATCACTGATCAGCAATGTAGTAATCTTGTAAGTTCATCAAGTTTTTCTTGCTTTGTTGTTTTGCCATATATTTGAAAAATAAAGCGGCAGCAACATTCTGGTTTTCTTTTATCTCCACAATCCAGTCAGTCCATTTAGCACTCATGCTGAATTTTGACACATGCTACATCAGCAAGGTGGAACAGATGACCTGCTTGGATGTGTTTTTGACATTTGCCTTTCATTGCAGCTCTATAAACCATCTGGCTTTAGATTATTATTTTCTTTCTATTCCTAAAGTATTCCTTTTCCTCTATATATTATCATTAGATTTTTAAATGACATTCTCTTTTCTGAAAAGCCTAGCGACTTTTAGGCCTGTTGAGCCAAGTGATTAAGTTCTGACCTTCGATATTTATAACCTGGATGGATTTAGCATGGCATGGGCCAGTTGGCAATGCTTAATTATTGGAATTTTTTTGCTATAAGGTAAATTTAATGTAGTATGAATAATTGCACCTGTATTTTCCTGATGGTATGCATATGAATGATTTTGTTATGGAATGTGGTTATATTGCCCAAGGACCGGGATATTTTGTGCTCCTAAAGACTGCTTCCCACAACCTCTCATACAAGATCAACATGCTATTTGCTCTCCCCACAATACTTCATTGAAATCTCAACATTGTCTTCAAAGTCTCTGACTGCATTGAATCATGGGCAGCTATTAAAGACAAACAATTGTCAACCCTTGCAATGAAACCCTTGACTGCTTCCATATTTCCTGGCATAGCTTCTTGATTCGATGCTAGTTTAGTGAGAGACTTGGAATAGTAGGGGATTTTGTTGCGGTTTGACTGGCATGGTCAAACTTGTAAAACTTTTCGTTTCATGTTTGCTTGCTTTGATAGTGTCCATTGTGCATGACTATGGATTTTATATTTTCTTGCTCTTTGAGGTCCTTGAGGCATTTCCATAAAAAGGATAAGAAAGAAAACTTAAAACTCAAAGATAGTGAATTAACTTTAGTGAGGTTCAAGCTCTTCTGGAACAATCAGTAAATAAGGATCATTAGGTTGCCCAGTTCTGCCCTTTTAGGTTCAGGAAACAATGCTGGAAAATCCATAACCAAAAAAATGAAGCTAATCTGTACTGTTGAAATTTTTTTTGTAGAAGAATCGTGAAAAATGTGTTTTCTGCCAACTTTTTTTGGAAATACATGATTTTAAATTTTATATTCCTTAAAGTTGTTATCCAAATTCGCTACTTTGGAAGGGAAGGGCCTTGTTTAGTTCTGATATTCAAACTGTCGTTCTTTGTTTTGAAGACAATCCAAGCAAGGCTCATGTTCTCTCAGATTTTTTATATAGGAATGATTTTGGAATAAAGATGCATGCTGGATTTAAATATTGAGAAATTGTTTTCTAAAAATGAAATCAAACTAAGTCTCTAGAAATATGTTCCTAAATATTTACTTTTGTTTTTTGTTTCTGTTCTCTCTTTTCCTGGGTGCTTGCTCATATTTATGTGTTTCAGTGAAGCTTGTTTCAAACTTCTTCACTTAACATTACAATTGAATGATACTGACCCTTCTTTTTACAGGAAGAAGTTGGTCCTCCTAGGTGCACTCTGGATGTGGACCCGAAACCTTTTACTGAGGTAACTCAAACCAATTCTGGCTCTGATATGAAGGGGATACAAGTTCATGAAGGTGCTTCACGTCCTGGAGAAGACATGCAATCCTTCAAGATTTTCGGTGTTGGCAGTCAAAATTCAGGTTGCAGGAGGATTTTTGGTGAGGATAAAATAGTGGATAGAACATTCAGTGACAGGGATAATATTATAGTTGAAAGAGACTTGAATGAAGATATCGTGAATATGGATGTGGAGACTTTCTCAGAGAAAGGTCCAGGGAAACGACCATTTTTGGATTTGTCAGATACTGCACCACTGATTTTGAGTAGCATGACTCAAAAGGCTCCATGGAATAAGGAAGATAATAACAGGTTAGTGGATGGAGAGAGCATCAGTAAGAAGCTGAAGAAGGGTTTTAGTGGGCTATATGGGGGTAGTGGTTCAAGAGATGAAAATTCTTTGAGTGGTAGTCTTACTTCGCCGACATGTGATCTGGGTTCCAGCTCCTCCATTGAGGAGAGGAGCTATGACAAAGCATCTGTTGAAAAAGTTATCTTGGAGGAACTGGGAACTAGTGAAAGGTACTTCTTTCCCGTGGATTCACATCCTGTCAAGGATAGTCGGTTGCCCGCAACCTCCATGCCCTGGAACTCGTCAAACGACGAGGATCCAAATCTCGAGCTTGCCTTGGGGGCCGAGACAAAACCCCCGAACATCCTTCCTTTCTTTGGAATGGCTGAGAAAAATCATAACCAGAAGAAGCCTCCCGACAAGGTAATGAATAAGGAAGAGGATGATGATGTCTCTGCTTCCCTCTCCCTTTCCCTCTCATTCCCATTCCCAGACAAGGAACACACTGTAAAACCTGTTTTGAAAACGGTGCCGCATGTGCCTGAAAGGTGTGATTTGAATACTTCACTGCTCCTTTTTAGGGGCCTTCCAGATAAATAGGGCTATGGTGATTCTCACTGTGTACACATTGTGCCCCCACATGGATGTGGTATATGTGCCTCGTACACGCTGATGGTCTTCGTAGGGAAATCAATTTCCTCCATCTGTTCATAAACCCACACAGGATTTACTAATATTTCTTCCCTTTTTAACTTTTCTGAGCTCGTTGTTTTTGAGTGCAGAGTCACGGCCGTTTGTATATAAAGAGATTTTAAGCCGGCACAGGTTTAAAATGCCATAGAATATTCGCAACCTCTCTCGAGTTTCTGATTTTGCTTCTTGGTATTGGTGCAGTTGTTAATTTTGAACTGTTTGCTGCCTGGAAAATGGTATGAACAGATGATGCTTGTGACTATAAAAGCTGTCCAGGCAGATGTTTACGAGTAGAGTAGTGCCGGCATGTTTCAAAGAATGTCTTGTGATTGCTGGGCTAGAACGTTTTGGTGCATCAGTAAGGTGGTGGATCCCTTGGAATCAAACTCCTGCCCGGCAATCTCCCTCTCCAGCCTGAGAAAAGATCACAACTCCTTACTGATAGGTTTGCTCGATCTTGTTTCAGGTTCGAGTCTTATAATTTCTAATACGATAGTAATTGGAGATTTGCATAATCGTTAACTTCAAGGCCCGTGAGATGAGGTGACCTAGATATCCATGGTAGTAATAAAAAAAATCACAACTCATCATCCAAATTACATTTTAGTCACTCTAGCAATCAATTCTTCCCTTGATTATCACTTTTGTTGACATCTTTCTATATTCTCTTAGAAAGCCACTAGAGATTTACATAATCGTTAATTTTGTTAATTTTGAGACTCGTGAGATTAGTTATAGAATTAATAGAGATGACCTGGACGTTCATGTTAATAAAAAAAAACACAAGTCATTATCCAAATTACAGTTTAGTCGCTCTAGCAATCAATTCTTCTCACGATTATCACTTTTGATGACATCTTTCTATATTCTCTTAGAAAAACCACTAGAGACTTGCATAATCGTTAATTTTATTTGAAGGTCTGTGAGATTAGTCATATAATTAATAGAGGTGACCTAGATATATGTTAATAAAAAAAATCACAACTCATCATCCAAATTACATGTTAGTCACTCTAGCATTCAATTCTACTCGCGATTATCACTTTTGCTGACATCGTTCTCCATTCTCTCAAAAAGTCATCCATGTTAATTAAAAAAAATTCACAACTCATCAACCAAATTACATGTTAGTCACTCTAGCAATCAATTCTTCTGACTATTATCACTTTTGCTGATATCTTTCTCCATTCTCTCATAAAGCCATTAACACTGCCAATCACTAAATTTCATTCCCTGACCTGTCATAGGTCAGAAAATTATGAAAACCATATATCTCCCCCTCGTCCATCAATTAGAGACATAACCGGAACTAAAACTCTTTGGTATAAGAATGGCATTAATCATTAGACCTGCCCGTCCAAGCCTGTTCATCTTGGAGAGGAGGGCTACCTAAATATTTCTTGTCTATACTAGGAGCTTGTATATAATATTCTTAGATTAACCCATCAAAATCAGGGAATGTGGATATAATAAATAATAAAAAAATAAAATAAATTTCATGAATATCTTATACTTTGTTTCAACTAAATTGATTTTTCTATTTCAAAATCAATTGGTGTATTGAGTCTAAATTATTTATTACAATTTTTAACAGTTTTTTAGTTAAGTTATTAAAGCTAAATTTCAATTTTAATTAAATCGAATCTATCATTATTACCAATTTTCTCAATATCAATCTCGTATTCTTCATTTAATACCCCCTCCTCAGATGTGGCAATCTTTTTAGCAGAAGTGAGGAGACTTTTTTGTGCATCTTTTCCCCTTCACTTTAGCACTATTGTGTGAATCACAATTACGAAAAAGTTCCATTATTTTTATTATGTTATGAATATTATTTTTTAAAATATTTTTTTACTTTGTTTAAAATTAAATTATTTATATAATTTCAGATATCCAACGAGTATTCATTATCTACTATTATAAATTATACAATTAAAAATAAGTTAGTTAATATATATATATATATATATATATATTTGGACTGTGCATATTTATGATAAATACTATTTAAATGTGTTTTTTATGTTAATATTAAAGTATGTATGTATCATATTGTATTAAAAAAAATATTCTACAAATATATTTATATAATATAAATATATATTCTGGGTCAGGTTTAGGCAAGTTTAGGGTCGGGTTTGATAATATTCATGTCTTACCTAGTATTCATAAAATCTAAAAAGATTGGGTTGGGTTGATATCAATCGAATTCAAATTAAATTGTCATCTCTAATCACAAGCACCCAGGACTTATACATATTTATATTAAATAATAAAATTAATTAATTATTTATATATGTGTGCTTTACGTTAATATTAATGTATGTATATATTATATTGTATTAAAAAAATCTAAATATTCTATAAATATACTTATATACTATAAATATACTTATATATAAGTATATAAGTATATTTATAGAATATTTATATTTTTTTAATACAATATAATATATACATACATTAATATTAACATAAAACACACGTGTATTTTGGGCTAGGTTTGAGCAAGTTTCAGATTAGATTTTATAATATTAATATATATTAGATCTAAAAACTCATACTCATTCAGATTGGATCGGGTCGATATCCCCTTGATTTGAATATGACCTTAAAGTGTGATTTGTAATCCAACTTCTTTTCTAATTTGTTGGTTGATAGTGAGTTTTTGAAGACTTTTGTTTACCACCATATTTTTTAAAATCTTACCATTCACTACCTCATTATGATACATTGAAATATATTTTTAATATAATTAAATATTATTTAGTGGAGGCTAAAATGAATTCATGGCCCTTCAAGTTTTAAAATTTGATTATACTTGCCCCTCTAGTTCAGATTTGGTTACACAAGACCTTAGACTTTTAGTTATTGGTTTCTCCATTTGTGTCCATGGCTTATGATTTTGGCTGAGCCATAGAGAAAGAGAAAATTTAAAATTTAAAATAAAAAATAAAAAACCCAAAAATTAGTTCTTCATTTTATATAAAAAAAGAAAATATCATAATAAGAAAAGAGATTATTAGAGAGAGATGAAACTTTATTGTAGTTTGATAGGGTTAGATTTCTTAAGTATTTTTTTCTACATTTCTAATTTTTGAGAATTTGTTTTATTTATTTATTATTCTTTTAGAATACATACAATTAATTTCAATTGGATTAGTAGGCTTCTAACTTAGAGAATAAAACCATGTAAATCTAGTCTTAGCTAGATTAAAATGTTAATAAATCTTGACTTTAACCTAACCTTCCAACTCCTTGAATCCGATCTAAAATCATTATATCAACTTAATAGTTTGTGTAGCTTAAAGTCAATTTTTTTTTTTTTTTTTTATAATGTGTCAGAGAAATATATAAATTATATTTATCAATTAAAAAAAAACATATAAAGATGAGATTCTAATATTTTTGAAGATCTAGTCAAGGATATGTATAGTTTTGGGAATTTATTTTTATTAAAGTAGGTGTCCATACCAGTTTGGATGCACCTCGACTAAATTTACCATTCTTGAAGTTAATGACAATGTAAATCTCTAATGGTAATCATTTTAGCAATCATAAGACTCAAACCTAAAACCATAAGAGGAGCAAACATCTTAATTTCAAACTCTTACCACCGAGTCATCTACTCGATTGTTAGTTTTGGGAACTTATGTGAGAAATGGAGTGTTGTGTAAGAGACTAATAAGATTTTCCAATATTAAATGTCTGTTTTGGAATATATTTGAGATTATTTTTTTGTTCAGAAATACATTAAAATAATATATATTTTTTATTTTTTAAAATTATTTTTGATTTCAAACATAAAAATAATTTAAAAACAAAAAAAATTAATTTAAAGTAAAAATAAAAAATATATTTTTTTAAAATTTTCTAGAAAGGTTTTCTTATATATATATATATATATATATATATATATATATATATATATATATATATGTTAGCTGAGGGCGGACAACCCAAAGCGGAGCTGCTTTGGTCTCAACTCTCAACTGCTGCAGAACTCTCTTATCTGGATGAGTAGGGAACTTAAATAATGCCCACTCTTTTTTATTCTTTTTTTTTTTTAAATTGTTTTGATTGGTTGATATTTTTTAAATATAATACAAATATTGTTTTGATGTATTTTTAAGGAAAAAAACAACTACTAATATAATTCTAAATATTTCTTTTAAAACCAGAGTTAATATATTGAAGAATTAAAATTTAATTTTTTTATATTATATGGTAAAAGTTATTTTTCAAAATATTATATATATATATATATATAATTATTTTAATTTTTTAAAAGTTATTTTAAATATCAATCATATAAAAATAATTTAAAAACACATCAAAAATATTTTTAAAACCTATCACCAAACCGGCTATTCTTCTTCGTCTTCTTCTTCTTCTTATTGATTTTGGGCTTAAATAGTAGATCTTCTAAAAACTACTTGTCATTTAGTTTTCTCTCTAAACTATTAGAACTCCATGGCTGCATCCTGTGCTCCTGTTTCAATCGCATCAGGTATAAATTATAACTTCTTCCTTCTCTTCCGTTTCGTTTGTAAAGGTCTTTTTTTTCCTTCAGCTTATAATCTTCCATGGGTACTTATGAAATCTTTTTTATTAACACAATGGAAGTGCGATAAGAGAATTCTGAGAGTTTATTTAATTTTGGGTCCATGTAGGTGGATCTCAACTCAAGGCACGTCCACTTTGGTCGTCAAAATCCAATTCATTTGCCAAATCTCCAAGACTGGCAGTTGGAAGGAAATCAAACCCAGTGGGAACGAGCCCCAAGCTAGCAGTTCGTGCCCAATACAAGTATGTTTGTTGTTCTTGATTCCCACGTACCTATGATTTGATATCACGAAGTGATAAGCCGTTTGAAAAATAGTCATGATGTTGATATTCCTATTTCATGCCAAGAAATGCACGAATATCCTCATTTCCAACTGGGAGTTAAAGGTGTTTGCCCACATTTTGAGGGTGAAACTTTTGCTTACGAAGTTGTTAATATTAAAGGGTTGTTGACTCAACTAGATCAGATCTCTGAAATCCATTCTAACTAGGAAGAATTGAACCCCATCAGCACCCATCTCATTTTTCTTATCTGAGCCGAGCCCCTGGTTGTGTGTATTAATCATTTATGATGTTGATTCTTTTCTCCCTTAGTCGGCTTTTGTTTAAAGTAGCCCTGTACTCTTTTGCTGATTTAACTCATCATAATCATCTCCTTTTGTTTCTCTCTGTTATATGCAGTGATGGTAGCAGCGGTGGCGGCGGTGATTTTGCAGCTGGTTTTCTCTTAGGAGGTGCTGTATTTGGAACTCTGGCATATATTTTTGCTCCTCAGGTGATTAGATTTCCTGCCTTGTAATAATTATGGGTTACAAAGTACTTAAATGTTTCGTATAAAGGACCTAAAATGTTGGCTGTTCATTGAAATAAATCATCCTGCATCTCAAATTGTTCAACCTTTGCACAACAATTGGTAAGCACATGTTGCATCAGGTCTAGTCTAGCTCTGGATGTCTAAATGAAAGTAGATGAATGTTCAATCTTCATGCTTCTCAAAAGGCTTTTGCTTGTTATGCAGATCTAACAGTAGAATCTGTATGGCTGCCTGTATTTTTTTTTCATTTTACTTTTTGATAAGAACGTATCCATAGCCTACTGCCTACTATTGCAATTAAATAGCATCTCATACTTCATGGCATCTATTCAATATGCTTCATCATGATATTCTCTTTGCTCTGCTGTTTGCTAGCCTTTTAATGCTTCTATTGTCCATTGTCTGAGACGGGCTTTCCCGTTACCTTCCTGTTAACTGATGTAATGATCATGCAAGAACATAATTTCAGTTCGTCATTAAATAAACTATTAGAGTATCACTAGTGTTACCTTATTTCATTACTTGTAGCTGTCTGTATATATTGCTGTGTATTTTTCTTTTATTTCATGATGCTGCATATTTCGCCATGATGAGTCATTATTGCTGAAGCTCTTTCCAGGAAGAAAAAATGTTTATGTTTGCTTTATCAAATATATTGTTGCTGGATGGAACCAAAACAGATTTTCTTTGTTACTCTTGTTTGAGAAATGCCTATGGTTTTACTCTTTTGAAGTAAAGGGTGTTTTTAGTAAAGAGCTGGTTTCATGTTTATTTCCTTGTATTGTTCAGATAAGAAGATCCCTGCTAAATGAAGATGAATATGGATTTCGGAGGGCCAAGCAGCCAATATACTATGATGAAGGTTTAGAGGTAATTACATTTTATTTACCGTGCATCTTTTCTGCTTGCTGGATACTATGACAGGAATTTAACATTGGACTTCCTTCCCTTTTCTGCAAAAAGCAGAAGACCAGGAAGACCTTGAATGCAAAAATCAGCCAACTGAATTCTGCTATTGACAAAGTATCTTCTCGTCTGAGAGGTGGCAATAATTCTCCTCGTGTGCCTCTTGAAGCTGATCCAGAGATGGAAACTACAATGTGAGACTCGTTTCTGTTTGTTCATAATAATTTCTGAGACCACGTAATGTTTGAAGATCAGACATGCACCGTGTGTTTATGCCGTTACTGTTGATTAAAGGTTGCTTTTGTGATGTTTAAATGAGAATATGAATGATGTAGTTAGCTGTTTTATTGGTCTAAAAGCTTAGGGAATATGTTTGAAAGCCATATAAACAGCATTCTATACAGCTTCCTTGGATTATTTTGTTTTTAACATCCATTCTCTTCCGGTCAACGCTAGAACGAGTTCAAAAGTCTTGTTTATGAAACTAGATGACCTCTTTTATTGAGCTGTGACAGCATCACGGATATTTGAATTGATCCTCAGGAATCATTTCATATTTGTGATAGCACCATGCTGGGTTTTTTTTCCTTCTAGTTTCGTCCTGTTTATTCAATTGGTGCCCAAATTCTTGGTGTCCCTTTTGGGCCCTGGTTTTAAGTTCTAACAAAATATTTATGCATGAGCTGAAATGAACTAGCTGCAAAAGGATCCTGGTAGGATGAGACATTAAACAGTTCTAAACTCGCAGTCAGTGTCTGTTTCCTTGGCAATTTTCAAATCTCGACTCTAGCATTCTGAAATTCTTGCGTTTATTTATTGATTATGAGGTGTAGTTAATATTTGATTACTCAACTTCACATTACATTCACTCACCATTGATTGTGAAAATTTTTCCACTTGATTGGGGCTTTAAGAGATGGGAACACCGAGCAGGGTTCATGCATAATTTGTTTTTTGTATATTATTTGTGTTGCTGCTGACGCTTGAGGGTGTTGGGGCAAAAAATGAGTAGCAGAGTTTCAGAATAGGAAAACACGAGCGAACTTGCCCGCGCGTTGCGCTGGGCTTTTTTTCTATGTAGAAAACTAATTAATTTTATGCGTGTTATAATTGGTTATTTTAATATCTAATTAGTAAAATTATAATTGATAGAATCTATTAAAAACGGGTTATTTTTCCCTCCTAAAAGTCATTGAATGTTGCTACTGTTAAAAGTATTTTGATAATTATTTAATCGGTAGATTGTACAATTGGAATAAAAAAAATTCTGTTAAAATGAGCCACGTGCTCCGTGTAACATACTGATTGATTGTTGTGTATGTTTTATTTGTTTCATGAATTCTTTCATTAGCAAATAGTAAAATTACAATCGTTGAATTGTAGCACAGATGAGTGATTTAAACAACTTGATTGATGGTTTTGTTTTTAACTACTTTGATAATAATTTAATTGGTAGATAGCAAAATCGCAATTGATCAAACTACCTAAAGATATATTATTTGTCTGCAACATATTAATTATTTGTTGGACATGTTTTAACTATATGCTTAATAATTTATTTGACAGATAACAAAAATACAACTGCTAAAATTTATCAAGGATTATTTTTTCAAATTTTTTCTTCATATTATTATATTAAAAAAAAATTAGAATATTGAGATTAAATTAATGTGAGATTTTTAAAGAAAAGTCAGTTTTATTTTTTATATATATTTTAAGATGTTAATATAAAAAAAAAATATCACAATATATAATTAGTCTCTCTTATTTTTTAATGTATATAAAAATTTAGGATCATTAACAATTTTGTTACATGTTAAAAAATTTGGTGCCGACTGTGGCGAAATGCAGGGCAATTTTTTATTTTATTATTGTAGATAATTTAACATAATTTTTCTACATGTCTTGTCTATGTGTGGTTTCATATATTTTTTTTCGTGATATGAGATTTGAAATATCATACATAAAAAAGGACGTGAAAGTTATTTTTCACAAAAATAACATTGACCAATGAATTTTTGTCACAATTATTATAAATGTTATTAGAAATATTATTATACATAATTAATATTCTAATTATTATTGGTTATACTATCGATGATACCGTAATTATTGTTTAAAAAAGAAATTATTATTTTTTCAAAATAATAAATAGGTCATTCATATATATATATATTAAGAAGCTAATATTAAATAAATATCAAAATATATAATTAGTCTCAATAAATGACAAAACAAAAATAAATATTATTTCATTTAAAAAAGTTATTCGACTTGAAGAATAAATAAAAATAATTTTAAAAAATAAAGAGAGACAATAATAAATATTAATTTTCAAACGATCACCAAAATAAATTAAAATGTAAATATTAAAAAAAAATAATATTAAATAAATATCAAAATATATAATTAGTCTCAATAAATGACAAAACAAAAATAAATATTATTACATTTAAAAAAGTTATTCGACTTGAAGAATAAATAAAAATAATTTTAAAAAATAAAGAGAAACAATAATAAATATTAATTTTCAAACGATCACCAAAATAAATTAAAATGTAAATATTAAAAAAAAATAACCTTAAAAAATGTGGAAATAATAAAAATTGGTGAGACCATAATTAGAGGTAGAAAAAAATTCTATTATTTTTTATAAGATTTATTTATTATATTATTATATTAAAAACATTTCAGAACAATGATATAAATTTTTTTTCCAAAAAATTCTTTGTTAAGTTCTAATGTACAAATTATACTTATATTATTATGTAATTTCACTATTCCAATCCACAGTGCATCTGAGTGTAGATGAACAATGAAAAACACTGTCTGAAATCCTGTTTTGTTTTAGCTATATAGTAATTTAACGAAATTATCCCTTTTCAAATCAAATAATTTTTTTGTGTTGGAAAAATATGGTTCCAGCTGCGGCAAAATACGGTTAAGTGGGTAGTATTATCCAAAGTTGTAAAATCCGTTCCGGGCGCCGTTCTGTTTTTTTGATTGGAACGGAACGTTCCGGTTTCGGTGCATTCCGGTGTGCCGTTCCTGTTTTGTACTGTTCATATTTAATTAATTATATATATGAAAAAAATAAAATATTAATTTAACAAGTATAATTTAAATTCAAGATAAATGAACTTTAAATTATACAATACAAATATAATCTCAAAATTAGAAACATCTCTAATTTTCCAAAATATTATGAAAGTAAAATGTTCTAAAATAAAAGAAATATACATCAAACATCTTCTACATCATTAATATAAAAATAAGGATCTTGATCTTGCTGTGGAGCATAAGGAAAGTCATCAACAAGACATTCCAATAGTTGGTCATTTCCACCAAGCTCATTCTCCTTAGTTACACACGTCTCTTTATCATCTAAATTTAAAGTAGAGAAAGGTGCTTCGATACTCTCCCAACTTATGTCCTCTCCATCAAGAAGATTGGGTTCTTCACAAATCCATTCATTCAATAGATCAATGTTATCAAGGCTAATGGGATCTAAAGCATCTCTTGTTCTGCTCAAATTCTTACAAAGAATAAACACAAAAGAAATTAAAAAATTAATAGCAATGTAATAGAAAATAATTATTAATATAATAGTATTGATATTGTACCTCTGTTGAATCTTTAGATTATAGCGAACAAATACTAAATCATTTAATCTCTTGTGCTCAAGCCTATTTCGCTTTTTGGAATGGATGTATTCAAATACACTCCAATTTCTTTTGCACCCAGTTGCACTATAGCATTGACTAAGAACTAGAATTGCAAACTTTTGAAGTTGTGGAGTATCATTGCCGAATTGCTCCCACCATGAAACTATATAAGAAAATTTGAATAAATCAAATATTATAGATAAAAAAAGACTTTATATTGTAAAAAATAAAAGTTATTACCTGGATTTAACTTTTCTCTTTGACGAATAGCTAGGGAGATTCCAAAATCACCAGTTGCTTTCTTATACTCCTCAATTTGGGCACTAATGTTATCTTGAATATCACAATCAGGAACCAATCTAATAATTGTGCTAAGCAAAACTCGAGTTACCTCCTTTTGTTTTGAAAAAGAAGGCCTAAAAAATATTCCAGGATTAAGAAAACATCCTGCTGCATGTAATGGACTATGAAGCTGCTTATCCCATCTAGCATCAATTACCCGAATATATGGTCCATATTGAAACATTCTATTTTTCAACCTTGTTTTGATGGCTTCTTTTGCTTTATCCATTGCCTCATATAAATATCCCATTGATGGTTTTTCTTCACTGTCTGCTAACCTTAGAGCTCGTACTAAAGGCTCGCTGACGTTGATTATATGTGCACATCTCGGCCAACCCGACTTTTGCCATGACTTGATTCAACCCATTTTGTGCAAGTAAACATCTGTCGAAGCTCATTCTTAAACTTCAGTAAACATTGGAGGCTTAAGAAATGGGTAGCAAACCTTGTTATGCCAGGACGACATAAATCATTTCCATTTGTGAATTCTTTCCTCATCAAAGCTAAAACCCATGCATGATTATATATAAACTTGGTTATATTTCTTTCATTTTTAATGGTTGCATCAATCATTGGAAAATATGTTGGATCACAAATATTTTTTAGCATTAAATCAATGCAATGGGCAGCACAAGGAGACCAAAAAAAGGTGCCATACCTTTGCTGCAAAGCTTTCCCAACAGCCTTAAATGAAGCCTCATTATCACTAACAAATTGGACAATATTTTCTTGTCCAAGTTCTTTGACAACTTCATCAAACATCTCCAACAATGTCTCTTTATCTTTTCGAAGTCCTAAAGTGTCAACAGACTTCAAGAATACGGTGCCTCTCGGAGAATAAGCAAGGAAATTGACAATTGGTGCATTCCTCCTATTTGACCACCCGTCAGCCATAATTGAACATCCATAAAGTCTCCAATCAGCCTTGATACTTAAAATGTATTCATGGACATCATGAACTACATCTCTCAAAAGTGATCCTCTTAAATCATGATATGATGGTCCTTTAAAACCAGGTCCTATTGATGTTACGACATCTATCATTGGCGGATAATAATATGACCTCGCACTGTTAAACAATATATTAACATCAAACCACCATGTTGTTATGGCTTTTCTTGCATTGTGTTCCATCTCTTTAGAAGCCATTGCACTTCTAATACTAGGTTGCGAACCTGGGGTAGTTCGTGGAGCAAATAAAGGCATCCTTCTTCTAGCTGTACTTGTTCCTTGCACTGTCAATCTTCTATTTGTTTGTGAACGTGTATCACCCGAATGAGGATTTGCAGCATCACCCTCTCCAACTTCTTCATCATTGGAAACTGATTGATAATTTCCAATATCACTTCTAACTCTTTTTCTTTTCTCTTTCTCCGTTGTCATGTCATCTAGCAGTTGTTTCATTTGCCATTTAACATCCGGAGGGACCTTTTTACAAGGTTCAACCTGACCTTTAATACCAGCAAGGTGATACTTCAAACGAGTAACACCACCACCATTGATCCGTTTGTTACAATGAATGCATATACTTGCATTCTTTGAACCAGCAACCACCTGTCCATGAGCCCATGCTGCATCATCTGATCTTGCTGGAGCTGAAGAAATGGAAGTCCCACCACTACAATCATTTTCAGCCATGTAATTTAATCTGTTGTAATTAATAGAAATTAATTACACAAGTTAGAAATTAATAGAAATTTCAGTTCAAGATTACATGTTGTCATATCCTCAAGGAAGAAAATTCATAATCAACGACAATCCAAGTACTATCATACATAAATGTGTTCTATACATAAATGCCCAGTTTTATAACATGTTATCCAAACAACCTTACACATATATAATTACACATGCATCCATAACTTTACTATTATTTTTTCATCCACACAGCTTCTGATTTGAACCTACTGGGCATGACAAGTGTTCCTTCTCTTTGTCATGATCTTATTGTTAATTAATCAAGGGAAGTTTCAGCACAAACATATGATATCTTGATTGAAAATTGTTGGAAGTGGAACTGACAGGACTGGTTCAATTCAGTGTGCTAGTTTGTTTAGGTTAGAAGACAAAAAATTTGGTGCTGCATCATTAGAACCTCAAAAATACTCCACATGTAAAGATCCTACTGTCCTCTATAGGGATTGATAATAATCCAACCGAAACATAGTAAATTGATATCGAAAATTAATAACCCAACAATTGTCATTTCAAAAACCCCAATCAACAGAATCAGTTCAGCATTAATAGAAATTAATAGAAATCTGTTGTAAAAACTAAAAACAAACCCAATAATTTTACACCCACAGAAATTGATCAAGCAAAGCTAATAACAATCAATCAAACACAAACCCAGTTTCAACAATATCATTTATGCCCAGTTTCATTATTCATCAGTTTCAATATCATAATAAATTCAAGGATTTGGGGACTGGAATGTGTACCTTTCACTTGAAGTTGCTACCGTGAGATGATTTGGGGAAGAAGTGAACAACCGTTGCATTGAAATTTGGGGAAGAAATGAAGATTTGGTGCTACTGTGTGGATGAAGAAGAACAGGTTCGATGTGGAAGAAATTGAGAGTTTTTCAGGTGAGAGTTACAGATTAGGTGAGGGAACAGATTAGGGTTCGAACACTTGAGATTTGAGTTGAGATTTGGGTTGATTTTTGAGGGATTACGGATGATTTGCGGTTGAAGAAATGAAATTGATTTGGGAATTATGGACGGGGGTTGTTTCTTCAGTGTTTTTGTAAGGGACATGAAATGACATCGTTTTGATGAACCCGGAACGGTACGCCCGGAACCGAACCGAGGCGTTCCGGCCGGAATTCGCGGAACGACCCGGAATTAAAACCGACACAAAAACGACGCCGTTTTGTGCCGGTTTTATGTGTGGAATGGCACGTTCCGGTCGGAACGGAACGACTTTGATAACTTTGGTATTATCTATAATTTGAAAAAAAATGTTTCTTGCATGTGCGGCAAAACAATTAGTTATTTATAATTTTAAAAAATTATATTTTTTCCGATCAAATAATTTTTTTGTGATGAAAAAAATATGGTTCTAGCTGCGACAAAAAGTGAGTAAGTAGCTAATATTATTTATAATTTTAAAAAATATTTATTGCATGTGCAGCAAAACAATTAGTTAATTATAATATATATATATATACACTTGCATGCGCAGTTAATTGTTTGTTTGTGTGTGTGTGTGTGTGTATATTGACAGGTCTCATGCATTCATGCTCTTTGCATGCAGATCCACGCACGTTTATTTTATCAAATAGTCCGAGTCCGAATAATTTATTTGAAGGAATGAAATGCTTGTAAAGTCAGCAAACTCATGCTGGAATAGAGTATTTAGTAGCTGCCCTGCTGAAACAGAAGCCGTTCATGCCGACGATGATCTGCGGTCGGGGCAGCTCTATAAATTGTTCATAATTAATTAGCATGAATCAGTTATAAAAGAAAGCAAATGAGGTGTGAGTTTCACTGTTCAAATCCACAGTGAATTCAGTGTGGGTGAATAGTGAAACCACGACCTCATTTAGCTTTTAGTATAATAATAATGGCGAGAAATATACCAGGAACATTTCTAAATGTATATATTTTTTCCTTTCTTTAAATGAAAAGTTATATCTGTATTTTCTATGAAAGAGCTAAAATACTGTTGAAAGCACAAATGACACTGCTTATCTGTCATTTGTTTAGGCAATAGAGTTTAGAAAAATAATTGATTTTAAAAATGAATATTTTTGAAAAATCATTTCTGTTAGAGAAAAAGAGAATAAATGCAAAACATATCTTGATATTTGGTTGAATATTATGAGATGCATAAAATAGAGATATTATCTAGACGATGTAATAATGGTTTTCATCAAGGTTGTCAATACCGTTTCGTTTTTTTATTAGTACGAAACGTTTCGGTTTCGGAGCATTTCGGCGTATTGTTTCGGTGAAAAAACTTAAAAAAAAAAATTTAAATATAATTTTTATTTTTTATAAAATTAAAGTTGACACGATTTTATTTTTTTATAATATATAGTTTTTAGTTTTTATTGTTTTTATTTTTGCATATATATATAAATAGCTCAGTGGCGGGATATATATATCATGACCTATTATATTGCATTGCATTGCATCTTCGCACATCTTGCATTGCATCTGCACACTGCCAAAAGCTGCCCCGAGATATATGTCTATCTCTATTCAACTGCCCGTTACCCGTCCAATAGCATTTTCACATTTGGCTTCAGAATACATTTTTTACTTTTTAATGTAAAGTTAATGGAAAAAAAAAAGAATTAGCATGACTCATTGGATTTGCACACTGCCAGAAGTTGCCCTGGATGCCGATGGGTGTCTGCCGAACGAAGACAAATCAACATCCAATACATTTTTTACTTTTTTATGTAAAGTAAAAAAAAAAAATTACCGACAAATAAATCTTTTTTAGCATAACTCATTGGCAGTGCGTGTAGCAACCTCCAATTTTTTTTTATTACTTTAATTGTGAATCTTTCCTTATAGAGGGTAGATGGACCATAATAATATTTTTTTTTTGCTTTTATATGGGGAGATCTCAAGTTATCGACAATGTACCCTGTACATATTTAGAATCACATCTCATCCAAAATCACATTCATGATTAGTACAATCAACTACATAGTTCATTTCAGATTATGTTCAGGACCGTATTTATTCCCAAACTTCATCTTATATCACACGCATAAGATAATAATGATAAAAAGCCAATTTGCGCACGAGGATTTCATACATATATTCATATATACATATATATACATGATACAATTTAATATTCTAACATAATCTAATACATTCTAATATCCCGAGTTTAGGCTGATACATTTAATATTTCAAAACAAAATATTATGAATATAATATTCTATACAGGTTACATGTTTACTGCATGACAAAATTACATCACAAATCCCTAATTTCCTAACTTATACAAAAGGGATCAAAGAACCTAAAATCTATTCCTAATGTGAATGGGAAGAACCTGCAAAATATAATTTTTCCATATAAGTAAAAAAAACAAGTAAATGCAAACAATTTACAGAAGAAAAAATAAACAACAATTCTATCTACTTCAATCATATGGGATTTTAAATACAACCATAAACCCCTTTTAAGGGTTATAAAAAAATTATTTCTTTTGAATACTTCTCCCCCCCTCCACATCAAAATGACGATTGTCAAAACTAATAACCTCCATTACTGTCTTTAGTTGCCCGTCCTGGAAACAACTAATCAGTTTCATGAAAATCCCAAAAATGCCGACACGAACGTAGCCGTTAGTGTCATTAACTATTTTTTAAAACTAAAATAGTTAATCACTGTTCCATATTAACTTGGGAGGTTCTCAGGTACGCCGATGTCAAGAATTTTTTGACATCATTAGCTTTCACCTAGAAAAACTAATCAAATTTATAAAAAATTTCTGATATCGACGTTACCCGCCGATGTAATTAACTATTCCAAAACCAAATAGTTAATTAAGTGTATAATTTTTGCCGATATCAACGTCGCTCATTGATATGATTAACTATTATCAATTTGAATAGTTAATTAAGTTTATAAATTTTGCCGATATCGACATCACCTGCCGATATCATTAACTATTCTGAACCCGAATAATTAATCAAGGTTTATATTTCTCCTCCCACGTATTGGTAATGCCGATGTTAAGTAGCTGTGTTAACATCATTAACCTCCCAAACCAGGTACAAACAAAATCAAATTCAAGAAACAATCATTATCAAAATTCATAGTTACTATTCATTTCCTCCAAAAGAATCCATAGATTAAATCTAGTCCTTTGTTTCTATATTTTTTTTCTTTCTTCATTTAACCTTTCCTTTCCCCCTTTTATTTTCCTAATTAATAAGCACCAAATTGTTTTCTTATAGTTCAATAGTTAGTTAAAATAATCATTAACTAGAGAAGATATAGGTACCAAGTACCTATCTGCTGTAAACACTCGACTTGCGTTCCCCTGTTGTTGTTGTACTCCTCTCGCAGTTCCTCCTGAAACCACAAACACCCATCATTATTCCATATTAGTCCACATATCACACACAACAACAACAATGGCAATAATATATATTTCTCTTTTACCAATCCCCCTTTTTTTCACTTACATTCCTCATTATTATCCTTTAATTTTCCAGCTCATTGGTAGTCCAAGTGAACCTCATGAATTCAATTTTGATCACGACTTGTTTTTTTGAAGATCAAGACACACTTTATGTAGGGAAAAAAAATCTACCCTTAATTTAGCTAAATTTTGCCATTTTATCAACTTGGCTGAATTTGCCAACAGGGGTGACAACTCGACCTCTCCTCAGATTGTTATCTGTATCTGGAGTTCCAGGACTCCAAATTAGACGGGGTTAGACTCGTTGGAAAGATAAAACTCCTGGATACAAATTCTATGAAGGGACCCTCCCTGAATTTTGTAGTTCTCAGGTCCAAATTCTCCCAGGAAACAGGGCAACGAATCTGCCATGTTTTGCAAATGGAGAAAGTATTCCAATTCATCTTCAATCCCTGCTTCCTCATCAGTCACAACCATGCCTTCTATTTATTCATAGAAACCCTTGTCATTTGTTTCATGTTAAGGTTATTTGTACCAAGTTAATTAGTTAGACAATTTCATAAATTCTCATTCCTTCTGTGCAGTGTTTCTGCCGAGACATGCTCAAGAGAAACAAGAGTTCCCCTCCTCTCTTCTATGCAATCATTACTTCCCCCTCTTTAAGGTACTTAGATTATTCTAGTCCATTTATCACTCATTTATGCATTTTCCCAACATTTTGTGTTAAAGAAACCTAATTCCTAATTCAAGAAAAATCATGAACTTCTAATCAAATTGAAGTTCATTTCATAGAAATTGGAATTAGAACTCCTTACTTGGATGGAATCTAAACTTTAATTCACATATTTTGGAAGAATCTTAGCCTTCTTCTTCTTGTATTTAGCCAACCACTCTTCTCCCTCTTTTCTTCCCCAATTCTTGACTTTTCTTCTTGTTAATTCTCCACCCGATTGTGTTCCTCCACTTTAGAATTCCAAGGCTTATATGGGTTTACTATTTTTGGGTCTTTACTCCTAGTTTTATGAAGTAAAAATATGAGATTCTCCCCCCTCCTTCTTCTAGTTTCCAACTGGCCTTAGATGAGAGAAGGGATGGGTATTTATAGTTCCATCTCTTCTTAATTCCATTTTGGCCCCATCTTTCTCCTTTTTTATATATATTTCAGCTCCTTTTGTTTCTTTTTTCTTAAATTTTGTATTATAACAACATTTTAAATTACTATAAACCTCCTTTTCTTTGTATAATTTATTCTCGGGCTTCACATTCTTCCCTCCTAATAAAAATTTCATCCCCAAAATTTAAACTGCATACCTGACTCAACGAATAGGTGGGGGTATTTTTCCTTAATCTCTGATTCTCTCTCCCACTTTTCTTCCTCAGTCTGTGAGTTCCTCCACAACACTCTGACTAGTGATAATCTCTTATTCTTCAATGTTTTTTCACTGCGATCCATGATCTTAACTGGTCTGGTTTTAAGTGTTAAGTCTTCTTTTACTTCAATAGGAACTGGAGGTAACACTTGGGAAGGATCCATGTTTGCCTTCCATAATAGTTATACATGGAATACATTGTGAATCTTCTCTAGGTGTGATGGTAGCTTCAAGCGATAAGCTACTAGTCCTATCCTAGATATCACCTCAAATGGGCCAATGTACCTCGGAGCAAGCTTTCCTTTCATTCCAAACCAAATGATTCCCTTCCATGGTGCCACCTTTAAGAATACTTTGTCTCCTATTTGGAATTATAAAGGTCTCATCCGCTTATCTGAATAACTCTTCTATCTATCTTGAGCTTCCTTCATTCTTTGCCTGATTACCCTTACTTTATCAATTGTTATTCATACCATTTCAAGACCCAGGAGTTTTCTTTCTCTAACTTATCCCAATATATCAGAGTGCGACATTTTCTCCTATAAAGGGCTTCATATGGAGCCATCCCGATAGAAGCTTGGTAACTATTATTATACGTGAACTCTACCAACGGTAACAAGTCTTCCCAATTTCTCCCAAACTCTAGCACACATGACCTTATAAGGTCTTCAAGTGTTTGGATAGTTCTTTTAGATTGGCCATTTTTCTAGGGGTGAAATGCCATGCTCAAGTTCACCTCGGTTCCCAAAGCTTGTTGTAAGCACGACCATAACCTCAAGGTAAATCTCGGGTCTCGATCTGACACCATTGATTCAGGCTTCAAAGTGTGTTTCCCTTTTTCCTTTTATTTTGTTGAAAATGCAAGGGAAAATAGCTATAGAGAGGGCTTTAACCACCATTTGAAGAGCACATCAACCACACTACATCTCTCTCTCGCTCACTCCTTCTCTCCCCGTTACCATTAGCAGTGTTTCGTCATGCCCATTGCATTTGCTTTGCACGAGATGTTGATGGTGGTTGGTGCCCGAATGAGAAATCAGTAAGTTACTCCTACTATTCATGCCATCTGCCATCTAATTACTATTAACAAGACATAAAGCTTGCTAAATGCCCTCATCATCTGCGTTGAGAAATCAGTAAGTCACGCACTTCTACCGTCACCTGCCCAAAACTCCCCAAAAAAATCAACATCTGCGTCTAATTAATGCAGCCTTGCATTTAATTAATGGGTTTTGCTTTTGTGTGGTCGCAAATCCACCCTGTTACAATTGGGAATATCTCTTACGGCAATTTACGAACCTTTGTTGGGTCAAAAGCCTGCGTAGGATGAGGCTGCCAATTTAGAATCCTTGCTGTCATGGAAACGACGGCGTAGTGGCTTTATAAAAAAAAGGTCTTCTAGATGCTTCACATTTATCTCTGTCAAAAGGTGAAGGCTGCTCAATATCAAGAAAACTCACCAATTACTCCTCATTTTGTCACCATTGTGTTTCTTTGCAATTCACTTGGTGCCTTTGCTTTTAGGTTTTTTTTTTCTTCTCTCTGTTTACTTCACCTCTGATATTCAATTTGATAATTCATTGTCTACCTCCTTAATCTTTTTCATTTGGTTCGCTGTCATTCTGCCAATTGTGGTTCTATGATTGCTTTTGTGTTTTTTTAGTTCCCCAAATTGGTTGTTGTTTATATATGCATAGCGCTAAAATCCAACCATTTATTTTATATTATGGTGTGATATTGTTGGGGCAAGAGTTTGCAGGGAAATCCTGGACTGTTAACTTAATTAATCAATTCTGCCCTCCAATTAACACAATCTTCCAAAACTTTCAAGTACAAAAATCAGAAATGTCATATTCTGCACTTGCAAGTCACAAATGATCTTGATGTTCGGTAACTCCAAAGCAGTTTCTCCGTTTTTTGTTCGTTGCTTTTGGTTCCAGTTATTATTACTGATGTAGTTATAGTTATGTTCTTACTGTTGTGGCTGCTATGTTTTCTTAAATGATTGTTGCTTTGGTTTCATGATTGTTTTACTGTTGCTGCTGCCGTTGCCCCCTATGATATTGTCACCTCCTGTAGTTGTTGCTACTGCATTCATTGATTTAATGTTGCTGCTGTCATTGTGAGCTTTTTTAAATTGATTTTTATCTATATACATAGCACATGAAATTCCATGCACCTTGCTTTTATTTGACTATACTATCATTCTATCAACATTGCATTTATTGTTGCTGCTGCATGAATTGTTTAGTTATTGATGCCGCCATTGTGATTTTTTGAAAATTGATTGATATATATCCATGACGCTTTAAATTCCAACTATTTCACTTCAATTTTGCCATAGTATTATTCTTTCAAGATTGCGTTAATGGTTTTGTTGTTGCTGCGTTAACTGTTTTATTGTTCCGCTGGCATTGCAAGCTTCTTAAAATGATTCATATATATATATATATACATGAAACTTTAGATTCCAAGGATTTAAATTTCTTGTCGTTATATTATTCTGGCAACATTACGTTAATTGTTTTGTTGTTGTTGTTGTGCTAATTTTTGTTGTTGCTGTTGCCTTTACAATATTTTCTAAATTGATTGTTGTCAATATACATGAGGCTTGAAATTTCAAAGATTTTGATTTTATTGTAACGTTATTTTATTATGGGAAGATTGCATTGATTGTTTTGTGATTGTTGCCGCACTAATTGTTTTACTGTTGCTGCTACCGTTGTGAGCTCCTGCAAATTGATTGTTATATATATACATGGCGCTTCAAATTACAAATATTTTTCTTTTATTTTTCCATGGTATTGCTCTAACAAGATTGCGTTAATTGTTTCGGTGTTATTGATGTGTTATTTTTTTATTGTTGTTGCCGCCATCCCAGGCTTCTCTAAATTGATGTCTACATATACATGACACTTTAAATTCCAACCATTTTGCTTTAATTTTGCAACTGTATTATTATGGCAAGATTGCCTTAATTGTTTTGTTGTTGTTGTTGCGTTAATTATTTTATCCCAAGTTTTTCTAAATTGATATATATATGACGCTTGATATTCCAACCATTTTGCTTTTAGTTTCAAATTACATTATGTTATCAATATTGCATCAATTGTTTTTTTGCTGCTTCCGTGTTAATTATTTTGTTGTTGCTTCTGCGTTAATTGTTTTTTTGCTGCCACAACGAGTTTCTCTTAGATAATTGTTATATATATAAATGAAACTTCAAATTCCAAACATTTTACTTTTATTTCACTCTAATATTATTATAGCAAGATTGCATTAATTGTTTTGTTTTGGTTTTGCGTTAAATATTTTATTGTGGTTGCTTCCGTTGCAAGCTTTTTTGAATTGAATGTTAAATATATGCATGACAATTGGAATTCCAAACATTCTGCTTCTTTTTTTTAACATGGTATTATTCTACCAAGATTGCATTAATTGTTTTGTTGTTGTTGTTGTTGTGCTAATTGATTTGTTGTTGCTGCTGCCATTGCGAGCTTTTCTGAATTGATTGTTATAGTTATGAATGACGCATTAAATTCCAAGCATTTTGCTCTTTTATTAATTCAATATTATTTTGGCAAGATTGTGTTAATTGTTTTGTTGCTGCTACTGCGTTAATTGTTTTGTTCTGGATGCTCCCTTTGCAAGCTTCTCTAAAATGATTGTTATATATATACATGACGTTTGAAAATTCAAGCATTTTTCTTTTTTTCTGCTTTTATATTATTCTACCAACATTGCATTAATTGTTTTGTTGCTACTGCTGTGTTCATTAATACGTTTATTCTTATGTCTCTGTCTTGGTTTTGCTTCGTGTTCTTTTGACAGATCATTTATTCATCATCAGTTTCTGCTTGGTGTTGCTTATTTCTTAGCTGGTTAAGTTGGGCTACTACTTTGTTGGAATTAGGGTTTGCTCAATTTACTTTCTTTGTCTCCTGTCAATTTCTTGAACTCGAACATTAATTTTTGCCCCTTTGATGTGTGATTATTTTTTAACTTTTTCCACTACGATCAAAAATATTTTTACGTTGAATTTAATTGCACTTTTGTTTTGATGTTACTACACTATTAACCTTCTTGTTGGTTTGATTTCTATATAGGTTCAATTTCACTCTGCTTGCTTTCCTGGTATGTACAAAAAAATATGATATGCAACATCATTGTCTCCATTTCTCTTGCTTGGTATTTTTTTAAAAAACAATTTCTTACGCTACCATCAAAATCACTTCTTACACTGATTACACTGTCATCAAAATTACTATAGTTGCACTCTTCTTTTTTGTTGCTGAATTGTCAGTTGTTTTTGCCTTCTTGCTGGTTCGATTTCTGGTTGGGTTTAATTTTGCTTCACTTACTTTCCTAGTATGTGCAAAAATTATGATATGCGACATTACTGTCTTCATTTCTCTTGCTTGGGTGTTTTTATGGTATTTCCATTTCTTCCACCATTACTCTATAAATTCCCAAACACAAAATTTCATATATATATCAAGGGTTCCTTTAACTTTCTTACAAAAAAAATCATCGACATCATATTAATTATCAAGTTACAAATATAATGTTTCAATTTTTTTTAACTTATGCGCTATTTGTTTTTAGCTTAGGTTATAGGCCACCAACATTTTGTGTTTAGTTAATGTAACCCATCAATAAACAAAAGCAATATGGATAGAAAATATGCATTAAACCATTTTCACATATTTGCAATAAATTAACAAATATCTTTAGTTTACTAAAAAATAAATCATTATCGTTAAGCAAATCTCAAGAATTAATTAAAGCTACTTCTTAAATTATTTATTACTTTGTTGCAAAGTTCAAGAGAATTCAGAAATAATCATGCTGGGTAGAAAAAATAAAATGCATTTTGCGCTGTTTTTTTTGGCTTCATTATCGGCCTCCCAGACTTTTCAATTGTTTTTTCAAATGCCATCACCATTGCTTCTTATAGTGATTTAAATTTTTATTGTTATTAGATTGTTAGGTGCTCTTGCTTTTTGGTTGGTTGGGTTGCCATTTGGAAATAAAATTGACTTCGATTATTTTACTGGTATGTGCCCAATTTAATGACATGAAACATTCATGTCATCCTCTTTCTTGCATTGTTGTCGTTTCTTATTGGCTTCAAGAGTTTTTCCATTACAATTTTTGTTGCCATAAAAAAAATCTCGACTTTGTTTGGAAAAAATGATTGAGCTTTATGTACATCACTTTTGATTGTTGTGATACTTCTGCCGTAGATTATCATGTGTTGCTTTTCGCTACATCTGTTTCTGCTCCATTTCTTCGCTTGATATTGATCTAAAATCATTTACCGCTTAATTACAAGAAGCAATAAAATTCCAAACAAAATCCGCTTACATATAGATATCAAAACCTCCTTTTAAGTTGTGAGATCACAATAAAATAATATCAACAAATATATACAAAGCTCGATTCTAGAACATGACCATATAAATTATCAATGTAGAGATATAGTGTATCAAAGTTCTATCATTTATGTTTTCAATGTATTTTGCTCACTTGGAAAGCAACTATTTTTTATATGAAACTTATACAACCTAGCAATTAAGAAATGCATGGTCAGAGAAACTATTAACCAAGGCATTGAAACATTATGATATATTTACAGAAACTTTGTAAATCAAACTTTTAATCATGATTATCAGAATACCATTGCTAAAATAATTTATTGTCCAATCGCAGTAATTGTGGAAGAACAATCACAATATTGATCAATCACAATAATTTATTCTTAATCAAATAACCCTTTGTGGATGAGGACACAAAGCTCATATTCAAATAAATTTAACAACAACTATTGCGTTGCTTGCCACATAGATATATTGAAAAATTGTTAAAACATGCCCGGGCGTGATATTGCCTACAAAATAACAAAAGAATTATTACAAAAGAGCGAGGGCGTTAAACCATAATGTCATATTTGTAAGAAACTCACGAACATCAAAAATGGACCAAACCTCAAATTGTCATCATAAAATAAACCTTGGATATTCATTGCGATCACTGTTGCAATTATATATTGTTTCGCTGCAAGATCCACAAATATTGGGAAAAAATATTGATGCTTGCAAAATAGATCTAATTTTGCGGTATGAAATCAGATAACACTAGTGTAACAAAAACAAATTTGACACCAACTTCAAACCACTCCACCTATTGATCAAATATTTGGAAAGAAAAAATCCATAAAATCTCTCAATCACATCTAAAAAAATTTGTTGATTCAATCATTATGCTGAGAATTAAAACAGTAGCAAATATAAACTAAATTTAGAAAAATAAAAAATAATTAATTTTTAATAGATTTGAACAAATGCAAACAATATCGATGATCAACTAATTTCAACGAACAATATACCTAGATACCCATATCAAAAGTTGTGGTCATGTTAAAAAAGCAATATACAGTAATGAAATAAAGAAAATTTGATACAAAACAACGACATATAAATGATCAAATAAAATATATCATGACTTGAAACAAAGAGCAAAATTATGTGGTCATGCACAATTTATGTAGATCATCAAAATTAAACTCTGCTACTAGAAGTGTTTCTTGGATTCTCTTTATATGTTGCCCTATTGATCAACCTTATTAATTATTTTGTAAGATATTAGTCAACTTTGTATATAAGTCTAACTTTTTATAAATATTTGTACATTCTGGGTTGCACTTCATTTGTATTTATAATTAGTGATTCTTATTCTGTTGCTTATATTTTTCCTCTCAAGGTCATGGCGCTATCTATCCAAAGCATAAAGAAATAAAACTTCTACACATCCTTGAATGGAAGAGTTTGCCGTGTTTGGATTTCTAAGCTCAATGGACAAACAAGTAGTTTTAATTGCTTTTTGGTTGATGGCAAAGTAAGCTTATATTTGCACTACATTTTTTTCCCATCTACTTTTCCTTGCTTTATACTACATTTCCCCCCATCTATTTTGCCCTGCTTTATACTCTGTTTGTTTTTGTTGAATGTTTTTAATCTCATTAGTAATGTTTCTCTTTTCATCTAATTGGGTAACACAATTCAAGCCTTTGCTAAAGGCAAAAATATACAACCATTTGGTGCTACTATTATTGAAGGTGAAAAATTATACCTTTGAAAATAGGTATACGAACTCTATTGTTGCCCACAAAGCAATTATTGATCTAAAGTCTGACACGAAAGTAACAAGGCTTAATCCACTGACACCCCCTGTACCGTGTCATTACTTTAACTTCATCGACTTTGCACATATGTTGACTATAGGAAAAAGATCAGGAGTGCTAACAAGTAATATCATAAAATACCATTCTTCATGCATTTTCATTGTTTTATTAAATTTATTTTCACTGCTAATTTTTAAATTTGTAATGATTGTTATTTACACCTTCCATATAAATCACCTTGACTTCTCTATCTTCTTCTTATTACCATTAACCAAATTGTTGCACATATTTATTTTGATCATTCATTTATTTTTATGCTTTTATACATTTTATGCTTCATTCAACTCAATTTATAATAATCTCAATATATATATTTCTTTTTGTTGTTAGGAAACCGAACCTTACCAGCACTGTTACCTCATTATGGTATTTCAACCTAGACATTCCAGAAGTTCTTTCATACAAACATTTGTGAGCTTCTTCTCTTTTTAGTTGTCTTATATCAAACATTTATTTTCATGCTGAGGTCAACTCCCTTCTTCAACAAATGCTCAAACCATTGATCAACAAATAAAAGAAATCTTTTGCATGGATCCATACCAATATAGAGTATGTCAACAATGATCTCCACCTTTCTCTTAGCACATTAGCTTTGATTTATTGTTCTAACACCCGTTAAAAAAATATTAATTTTTAATTCTAATTTTAAAAAATTGTAGAGCCAAAGATTTACATGTAAGGCCTCAATAGATGGCTATGATCTTCATCGAGGTTGGTGGTATAATAGTTGCCCAGTATGCATGAAATCGCTTTCTAACAAAGGCATGGGTTTCAGATGCATTGAACATAATGAAGTAACGTCGATTCCATGGTCAACAATATTATATTAATTTCTTTTCATGTCCAAACCTAAATTGTTCATTATATAGCTCATTTTCTTTTTCATTACGCCTTATATTTAATTATTTGATTTCTGATGTTTTCTTACGTTTAAAGTTGATTGCATTGTGACTTATAGCACTAATGTAACAGTTTATCTAATGGGGGAGAAAATTGTTGAAAACTTCTTTGTCTCCTCTGCCCACAGTTATGTTTATGATAAAGGGTTCATTGATTCCATTCCACCTCCCATGATTGATAAATTACAAAAAAACAAAAGTTTTTCAGCTCAAATTCGGAACCTTTTGCTCAATTATGAACCATTATGATATCATTGTTGCCAATGTTTTTTATGACATTATATATGTTGAGCCAAAACTTCATGATATTGATGTTTCTTTCATCACAGAAGTTGTTGCATATGCCTCTAACCCCCCCTTCTATTAAACCCAATAGCTCTAGCACATATTCCACCGTGCAGAGCTCAAGCTGATACTCCTTCACTTTCATAAACTGTCAAACATCTACTATTTGAAGATGATACACCTTGTAAAAGGCAACATATTTCTTCCTTTCTTCATACCTATTACCTTTGAAATTCAATAATATCGTCTATAAATGTTTGCTTTATCAATACTAAATGCACAATTTGTTGGTTCTTTTTAAATTCACAACTCTGCAACAGATGCTAAAGTCGGACCTCCAAATATATTCCCATTTCTTGATGAAAATGCATAAGCCATGTCTAAGGAAAAAGATCCACCAAAAAAACGCCAATGCTGATCTAAATCAAAACATGATTAGGTGATTTTAACTTACTCTTCAATTATGTCATTTTGCAATCTATAGCATTTTTTGAAAAGCCTTTTCCCGCCCTATGAAAAAACAATTATGCTATATACTGTTTCATGCAATGTCGTTTATAGATTTTTACCAAACACTTCATATACAATTAACTAGACATCTTTATTCCTAAATTTATTATAACTTTTTTTCAAACCAAAAAAATTTCTTTCGAGATACAAAATATAGAAACAAGGTGTTAAAGATCATAAAATCAATTCATATGCTAACAAAATACAATTACCTTATGTAGGTATCATAGTTTTTTTCATAAGCATCACTATCAATGTCAATTATTTTTTCATTGACAGGAGCTCCCGATCAACATCATCTCTGCTCATTTTACATGCCTTCATGCGCTATTTCAAGGTCACTATCCTCTCTTGAAAAACAATGATACTTTATGACATTGCTATGACATCATTTTGTTATAATAAATTAATATGTTTCTGTTAGTGTGCTTTCAACTCTTGAATCAGTAAGCTAATCCATTCGCTATTTTGGATGTAAGATATGATGAATGGAATAGTTTAGAGACTGTAATCATGTAACTGTTTTATCGCATAATAGCTGTACGCTTTCAATGTTTTGGTTCTTTAAGAAAAAAACTCCGATGAATTCTTTATATTGATACACTTTTATTAGATTGACAATTCACTTCAAAAAATAGGGATAACATGTTAATTTATTATACGAGAGCTTTGTTGGTACTAAGCTCTCCAACTTTTTGGAAAAATAACAACAATATTTTCCAGCAAAAACATGTGAAAATCTTTTATTGTGCCAAATAGAGCTTAAATTGATTTTTTCTATCTCCTTTCCATTAAGTATACACATTTATGCAAACAATGTAGAGTTTTTTTTTTTTTTTAAATAACATAAAAAAACCTTATTCATGTTAGGTCCCTTCCAAGAATTGTTGCAGCATGCTTTTAAAATTGCTAGAAAAGAAGCACGCAATTAAAATTTTTAAATGAATCATTGCTTTAAAATAGTGCTTATGATAGAAAAAAAAAAGCATTATG
Organism: Salix purpurea; assembly: GCA_027405865.1. Lineage (NCBI taxonomy): Eukaryota > Viridiplantae > Streptophyta > Magnoliopsida > Malpighiales > Salicaceae > Salix > Salix purpurea. The sequence continues at coordinate 6,991,186 of JAOWLH010000006.1, read as the reverse complement.
CATGAGAAATGCAAGGGGAATCTTTAGTGAAAATATTGGCGACCAAAATACTATATTAGCTTACCTTGGGCGGTAAAATTGAGTAGAGGAGGTAGTGCTCGCCCATTAGGCAAGAAAAAAATATTTCATCTTTAATTGATTGCAATTTTGTCATCTAACGATTAAATAATGGTCAAAACAATTAAAATACACCTGACAATGAATCAGTTATAGCTTTGCACTCTACGAATTAAATTAATTGACAAATAGTTTAATCAAGCCCAACCATTGATCTATTAGCTGCAAAATACATTTAACTTATCTTAAATGAATTTTATCAATTTCAATTTTGCGAGTTGCCAATTTAATTATCATCCCAACAGGTCAAATGATGACAACAATCAACCAATTCAATAAAGACAACAAATTCCTCATTTAAAACAGTTTTGATCGATAAAAACACGCAAAACAATCAATCAGTTTATTGCATCAAAAAAACCAGGCGCAACGCGCGGGCAAGGCAACTCGTTTATACTATAGTAAAATAATGTGTTATTAAATAATAAGAACATTCATTATTATAATTTAAAGCAATCAACAACATAAAATAACTTAAAATTAATTATTCATCTCACATATAATTTGAGTAATAAAATATTCATGACAATATATTTTAGAGAGCATAGATGTAATCATTTTTTTTAGAGCTAGCTAAAATGATTTTTTAGCTACAAAATAAGAAGAATGGACGCAAATGCTCTTACATTTTGCTAGACTTGATGTTTTCTAGCCTTGGGAACTTCATTTCAATTGCTGTTTTATGAGCTCTTTTATTACTTCGACATAACCATGGACAGGCTTTATTAGCAGCTTAATCAATCAAATCTTGATGAGCACCTTCACACAATCTGGTTGCTTTAACAGCTCAAATGCTTTCTCGATATCATCCAATGTAACTTCATGAGTCAGAAGCTCATCAAGATGGAATTCCTGTGAGATAACAGACCCGTCATCAGTTTTTCTTAGTTTATGGTAAATGATTTTCTTCAATTAATACATATATTCTCATGAGATTGATGATGACATTCTTGTAATATTATATATGTCCATAATTGTGTCTTTTTTTAGATTAAATTGAACAATTATAAATAATTTTATTTTTGGAATTTAACTAAATTTTTTGGAATCAATATATTTAATTATATCTATATATACGTAAGCAGTACAACCCCGAAACGGCATGCCAAAATACTCCGAAACCGATTGAAAAAACAAAGCATCAACCGAAACAGAATTGACCTTGATTAATACATATTTTCCACATGCTATGCCAGTTGAAGTAAAATATGGCTGGAACAAGTGCATACCTTATTTTTGCATTTCTCAAGCACGATGGGAAGATCAGATTTTACTTTGAGCCCTCCAAAAATGGATCCCTTCAGGGTTCTACCACTCAGGAGAGGAAAGTAATCGATCTTCACGCTCTTGATTCCTCCACCAATAACTATTGTTTTCCCTTTTCCCTAACAACAGAATCGAAGGTGAAACTCTTGTTAATGTTAAATTCATACCATCCTCAGAAGAAGAAATGATCAGCTGAATTTATTGCTTCATTACAGCAGAACAAAACAGAGCGCACACACACCTCTTTTGTGGCCTGGATGGCTTGATTAATCAAGTACTCGGCACCAACGCACTCAAAGCAATAATCCACCCCCATTCCACCAGTCAAGTCTTTTATGATTTGTGAAATAGATTTATCAGGATAGTCATCAGGGTTAATGAAATCAGTCATTCCAAAAGCTAGCCCCTTGTCTTTTTTCATGATGTTCTTATCAATGCCGATTATCTTAGCTGCCCCTTGCATTCGAGCTCCTTCTGTGACCTGCATTTTTTATAGACGATTAAGGCCATCCGCAAAAAAAAAAACTATTTTTGTCCTTAAGGAAAGGAAAAGAACAAAACAAACCCCGAGTCCAACAGCACCAAGGCCTAAAACAGCCACAGTTGATCCCATTTTAACCCGAGCTTCCTTCCAAGCTGCTCCAAATCCGGTTGAAAATCCACACGATAATAGACTGGCATGAGGCAGAGCTATACTTGGATCGATCTTGCATACAAATTTGGAATCAATAACCATGTATTCGGACCAGGTGGAGCAACTAAACATGTTATACAGTTTATGCCCTTTGATAGACATTCTTGAAGTGCCATCTGACATTAGACCACCAAGGCTAAAAGGGTATGTCAGGCAAAAATTGGTTTTCGCTGATGTACAATTCTCGCAGGCTCCACACTCTGCTAACATTGTTGGTATCACGTAATCTCCTTCTTCAAGACCTTCTACTTCATCCCCAAAGCTCTCCACCGCTCTTCAATGGCGGTACAATTCAAGTTATAGTAAGATTAGCTCTTCATTCATCAAAAGCTAGCTAGCCCAGCTTCTGAGTGCTAGTTTTTTTATATATATAGTAAAAAGAGGACTTACCCAACGCCTTCGTGGCCCAGGACTCGAGGAAAAAGTGGCTGGAAAAGGAGATAAAATGGTGAAACAAAGTAAGCTGGAAAGACAATAATAATAATAATTCTGCAGGGATGATCATGAAAATCAAGTAAAACGTATTACGAGAGGATCTTCTTTGCCCTGGGCACGTATGATATCAGTGTGACACAAGCTTGCATATAGCATCCTCACTCGAACTTCAGTCGATTTTGGTGGGTCTATTTGTATGTCTTCAACCTTCAATGGCTCCCCGCATCCCCATATTACTGCCGCTGGCAGACGAATCCAAGATGAGATTTTAACAAATTAAAGACTGAAAAAGCAAAGGAAATATCACAAACATGAATCAAACTCATTCATCAGCATACCTTTACATGTAATGATCTGTGAGCTGCTACTCTTTGACATTGCTGAGGAATGCTGATGCTGTGCTAGCAGATCTAAAGTAGAAGATGGACTCCTGAATCGACTGGAATCCACTCTCCCAGTATTTTCTTTCACGTCCTGAACGTTGTACAACTCCTCCCTGCCTTTATTGTCACAACTCACATGTCTTATGACAGTAATGTTTTTTAAAATATTATTGATACACCAACTTGTGCATAAAAACAACTAATGTTTTTTAAAATATTATTGATACCTAACACGTATTTAGATTACTTTTGATACCACATGAAAACCATGGTGCAAAGACAGCCTCACAATTGAGTCATTTGTTTTATAAAAAGTTTATACATAATAACATTCCAAGATAAATAATGCAAAAGAAAACCTGAACAAGTTGGTTCCGAGATATTTTTAAATAAGCTAAATCCCTTTATATATATACACACACACACACACACCTACTTGTGCATAAAAACAATTGAGTTTCTCGTGAAAAACTAAGTAACGTGTAAAGATAGATCCTTTGCAAGAGTGAAAGAGTGAGATTCGAAAGAAAGAAGTTAGTATTTGGTAGAGGCTACTAAATATTGAGGTAATAATAACATGACATTCAGCATACTCAAGGACACATGGTGAAGATCAAGCGGTTTTGTTTTGTTTAGGCAATAGATTTTAGAAAAAATAAATGTTAGAGAAAAAGAAAATAAATGTGAAATTGACATAGAATAAAATATTCATCTCACATATAATTTGAATAACAAAATATTATTGACATTAAAAAAAATGGCATGCTCGTTTTACTGTGTACCTACACATATTACTATGGATTCAAACAGTAAAATTGTCATTTTACCCCTCAAGCTGAAAAATTTAGCACTCGGAATCGGGGGTATTTTGGACATTTCCAGGGGACATATATGGTATTTTCAAATTTTTGGGGATTTTCTAGTATTTTTTATTTTAAATTGCACAGTGAAACTACCATTTTTCCCTGGGAGCTGATAAAAAGATGCGAAATAATTGGTTTTTTTTTGGTTTTCACATATTTGTGCACACTGAAACTACGCCAATACCTCCAGAAAAGACAAAAATGAAGGCCTGAAGCTTGGAGCATTGTGGTATTTTCATTCTCGGTTTTTTCGTGGTTATCGTTGGGTCTAAGGGTTTATAGGTAATTTTCTATTTTTTTATTATTTCTTTTCAGATACATTGCAGGCACGTCGTACGAATGCACCACTAGTGTTTCATGCGCACGTGCCTTTAGGCAGCACATGCAGCGGTATTTGGCCATGTAAATCGTCATGTCACCTGGTGCGCCGCCATGTCCTCTATCAAATAATGCAAAAGACAACTTGAATAAGTTGGTGACGAGACATTTTAAATAAGGTAAATCCCTTTATATATATATATATATATATATATATACTTTCTTCACCTCACCATTGTTTGCCTGTCAGCTACCGTTTCTATATATATACCAGTCACGATTGTCTGCTCGTTAACACAAAAAATATTAATTTTATTATAATATAAATTTGAGTAAAATAATAAATTTGTGCAGAATTCCTAAGAAGTGCAAGATTCCTATAAAATATATGAATTTTAAATCGATATAAATTTATCTGTTTAGTAGGTTTCAATGAAATAACTAGCATAAAATTATCATCATCGTTAAAAAAGCAAGAAGATTCGGATATTTGAATTATTGAATTCACTGTATTAGGATTAGTTCATTTTATAATCCAATTTAAATTAAACACAACAGACAAAATATAAATTGTGAAAACACCTGCAGTAATCACTAAAAGAAATCATAAAATCATCTGATCTGAAGAATAAATATAAATAACACAAAACACAAAAATAAGAACAAAGGGAAAAAGGGAGAAATATTAATTTCAAAATTATCACCAATATAAATTAAAATTTCAGGACTAAACCAAATAAAAATGAACCCCCAATAAAAAATAAAACAACAAATTAAAAACAAAAACTAAAAGCATAGATGCACGGATACGAATAACAAATAAATATTGTCCAAGAAGGATCGAAAAAACCAAAGGAATTAATACCAAATAAAAAAATTCAAAGAATAAGGACCGAAATGAAAAATAAAATATATAATTAATTTCAATCGAAGGACAAAATTGAAACAATTAAAAACCTTGAGACCAAACCAAATGAAGGTATTTTTAAAAAAAATGGAGTGTAGTTTTGTTAAAAAAAATAAAAGAATAAAGACCGAAAAGAAAAGTAGCATATATGACCAATTTCAATTGGAGGACATAATTAAAACAAATTAAAACCTGCATATCAAAAAAATTTAAGCAACCAAAAATCAAAAGAATAAGGACTAAAATGAAAACCAACATATATAATCGATTTCAATTGAACACAATTGAAAAAAAAATCAAAATTTCCATTGAAGAAATTAAGAATAAAACCAAAATCAAAAGAAAAGGAACTAAAAAAAATAATCACAAACATTAAGGACTTACATGTATTTTTCGACGGCAGGAGAGAGAAAAGGGAGAAAAAACTAAAAAAAATCCACCAGTGATTCATCAACAACCGTAACGCGACTTGCGCCGCACCGAGAGGTAGAGAATATGGTGGCACACCAAGTGACACGACTTACGAGTAGTTTCCAAGGCCAAATTATGTCGCACGTGTTGGCTGAAAGGAGCGTGCACATGAAACATTATTGGTGCGTCCGTACAACGCGTCTGCAATGTTTCCGAAACGAGAAAATATAAAATTCCAAATTACCTATACACCTGTGGGCCTAAAGATAACCATGAAAAAACCAGGGAGGAAAGTACCACAATGCCCCCAACTCCAGCCCTTCGGTTTTATCTTTTATAGGGGTATTTGCGTAGTTTCACTATGCACGAGTATGTGAAGAAAAAAAACACCCCTCATTGTGCCACATCTTTTTGTGAAATCTAGGGGAACTGGACATGAAAGAGTATCAAACCTTAAATGGAGTTGAAAATAGGGTCTCTTTCTTCTATAGTAGTTGAAGACGAAGCACGAATATGTGGGGAAAAAACACCCCTCATTGTGTCGCGTCTTTTTGTCAGCTTCCAGGGGTAAAATGGTAGTGTCACTATGCAAAGAATTTGAAAATACCATACATGTCCTCTGAAAATGTCCAAAATGCCCCTGGTTCCAAATGTTAATTTTTTCAGCTCTAACAGTAAAACAAGTAATTTTACTGTTGGAATCCATGGTAATCTGTGTCTATGTACACAATGCAACCTGCACAGTAAAATGGTCATGACTTTTATATTTTAGTATATATATATATATATATTTGGCTAACATTAATATTTGTGAAGGATGATTTTTAATTGTATTTTAAATATTTCTTGCTTAATCTAAAGTTAAAATATTGTTGAGGGATGAATTCTTCTAGCTATTCATGTTATTTATTTAATATCTTATTTCTTGTTTAAATCTACTTCTTTCCATTCTAAAAGAATACTTGATTATTAATATTAAATAAAAAGGTAAACCGTGTGAGATAAATACTGTAGCATTAGACAGATATTATTGTGGATTGCAATAGTACAATTACCATATTACCCCTCAAGAGCTTAAATTTAAATCTTGTAATTAAAGGTATTTTCGAATTTTCCATGAGACCTGTTGGCATCATCTAATTCTTTGAGGGTATTTGCGTATTTTCTAGTTTTGCATAGTAAAACTACAATTTTACCCTGCCAGCAGATAACAAATAGTTGACTTCCCAGGGGTCTTTTCAATTTTTTACATTGTTGTGAACAGTAAAATAACAATATTACCCCCAATAAGAGAAAAACCAAGAGTTGTAGGTGGGGTGTATCTGGTAATTCAAATTTTTCTAAACAACAAAACTAGGCATATGTCATTCGAAAAGACAAAATACAGGCGTTGGCTGTAGGGGTGTTTAGATAATTTTAGATTTTTTATTACTTTTTCCATGAAAAATACCAACACACCTCTTCCCGACGCATAAACGGTTTTCTTCCTTACGCTCCCTTCAAGCGACGTGTCTAGAGCCGCTCGGTGGTTAAAAATGTTCATCTGGCATATCACCATGATGATACGCGTATCGTCTCATGTTGGTCGTACAAGTGACGGTAGTCGCTTCATCATTTTTTTCCTATTTTCTCTCTCCTGCAGCTGCAAAATGCAAGTTCGTCCTCTTTGTTTATGGTTGTTTCCGTTTGGTCCTCATTCGTCATAGTTTCTGTTATAAAGGTTTTTTCTGTTTTGATTTCATCCTTCATTTGAAATTATATTAAAATAATATTTTTTTATTTTTTAAAAATTATTTTGCACACATGAAAATGATCTCAAATAATTTAAAATAAAAAAATAAAAGTATTTTTGAAATGCAGTGACAAACATCTCATATATATATATCATACCACGGGAAAATGGGAGGCACAAATCCAAAGAGTAGCGTTGTGGCAATCAAAGAATCTCACCTTCCATTCCATTTCAGGCAAATAGTGTTTTTTTTTAAATAATGAATAACTTTACAATATCAATCATATCTCTTAATCCAATCGTTAGATTGAGATGAAATGTTACGAGAAGTCTCTTGATATATATATTATGTAAAATTTCATAGCAATTACATAATGTAATGACCTTGCGAAATTGATGATGACATTCTTGTAATATTATACATGTTCATAAATTTTGTTCAAAAAAATCATTTTATTGTGTCTTTTTTTTAGATTAAATTGCACAGTTCTAAATAATTTTATTTTTCGATTTGAACTAAATTCTTTTTTGAATTAATATATTTAATTATATAATTATATATATATATATATATATATATATATATATATATATATATATATATATAAACAGTACAACCTCGAAACGACATGCCGAAACTTTTTGAAACTGAAACATTATGTTCCAATTGAAAAAATGAAACATCAATCGAAACAGAATTAATAAACTTGATCTAAGGGTAATCTGAAGGCAATCGATTGGTACGGCTGACGCTTGAGGGTGTTTGGGAAAAAACTATGGTAATAATAACATGACTCTAAGGACACATGGTGAAGATCAAGTGGTTTTGTTTTGTTCAGGCAATAGACATTGTTGAAAGAAATCGATCACACAAGCTCATCGATTTTAGCGGCTTCCAAATAACATAAAATTAAATATTCATCTCACATATAATTTGAATAATAAAATATTCATGACATTATAATAATGAATGGATGCAAATGCTCTTACACCTTGCTAGACTTAGAGCCTGTTTAGCATTGTGGTTGAGGTTGAAAAAAAGCAGTTTCATGGAAAGCGCTTTTAGCTGCGATATGTAATTGAAATTTAAGCGTTTGGTTAAAACTGTGGTTGAGTTTGAGTTTCATGAAAAACAATTTTGTGTGTTTGGTTTCCATCCTTTTCATATTGTTGTCAACTTGTGAAATTACTTTAAAGAACACATGTACACACACACATACATACGTACATATATATAATTATATTGTTTTTTTTAATTTGGTAGATTTAATCATTATAATAACAAAATGTTTGAAATAATTCAAGTAAATTAGACACTTGTTTTTATTCTCCCATCAAACTACTTGCAATTCCATCATGAGCTAAATCCATACATGAACGCGTCTACGATCCCTGACTATTTGATTGAGGAACAACATCTGGTAAAATATCTTCAAGAACAAACTTAGGATTGCGATCATATTCGGCAAAAGTCATATCATCTTGTGATCTTATTCTAATATAGTTATATAGTGCCATTGATGCAACCACAATCTTCACTTGTGTTTTGTATGTATAAGCAGACATGTTTTGTAAAATTCACCTTCCTCTGTTTCCATACTCCAAATGAGCGTTCTATCATATTACATGGTGATGAGTATGCGCGATTAAAAACTTCCTCATGACCACTTAGTTCTCCACGACGCCTAAACTCTTGGAAATAAAATTTGTGACCTTTATAAGGACCTAAGTACCCATACTCATTGGGATATCTAGCATCAACCATGTAGTACTTACCTGCAAAAAAAAGAAGAAAACACCAGTATATATTAAGAATTAGAAATTGACAGAGAATGTTATTAAACTGAATTGACCAACTCTTAAAATGTATATGAAATGTCAACCTTCTGGTGGTTTAGGAAATTTGATATTATTATTGTTAATAGCCTCTAGAAAAATATGTGTATCGTGTGCACTGTCTTCCCATCCTGTTCACACAAAGGTAAATTGCATGTCGAAGCTACAATCAACCATAACATTTTGGGTTGGTACACCTTTTCTTCCAATAAATGGAACTTGATTTTCAATTAATATGCAAGCACGAACATGCATTCCATCAATTGCACCCACACAGTTCTATATGAAAAAGGTGAAAAGCCTCATTATTTTGTCAATGAATAAAAGAATAAAAATTCATTTTCACATAATTAAAATAAAATCATCTGACCTTAAAATATGGCATATATCTTGGATTTATTGCAATTTCTCTTGGGGTGCTCGTAAATTCTGGATCTGTTGATTTTATGACGTCTATAATGAACAAACATACTGCTTTAAGGACTTCATTTATGCATATACTAACAGTTTCGCCCGAATGTTAGAATCTCTCTTGCACTTCTCTGTTAGACGCGCCAACAACTATCATAAATAGAAACATAACAACCTTTTCCATTACGAACATGCGTCTTGAAGGCTTCAAACCATATTGTGTTTCTAAATCTACACACAAACTCGTCAAAGTGCTCTCGTCCAACCTAAACATGTTAGCACATTGTTTTCAATGACCACTTAGTAATTCCATTAGTCAGCGCATACATGGGTCCTATGCATATAATTTATGTAATACAAGTCTACAGCTGTAACTGTATATATAATTAATTTCTCCTTCTCAAACTGTCTCCTAAAAAATTCCATTTCATCGGTATTGTCATCATCATCATCGGTATTGTCATCATCATCATCATTGTTGTTGTCGTTTCCATCATCGTTACCCCATCGACATACTAGCACCTTCAGAAGCATGATAATTAATTTATTCTTCAACGTGGTTCATAACATTTTCATAATCACCATTAAAATCTTCGTTAAATATATTGTTATACCAAGGACCATTCATATCTTCAAATTTCATGAAAAAAAAACCTTTAAATACACCTTAAACAAAAAAAAAATTATAAGGTTGAAGAGAATAAATTAAAATTGCAAGAACTTAAGACAAAAAGTTGAAGCAATCTGTAAATTGTAAAATGATGTTTCTCTTGCAAAATTGCTCTTCAAAAGATGTTTTTGAGATTTTTAAATGTGTGAGACTGTGAATGTGTTGGAAATCACTCCCACTTATATAGAAAAATTGATTGAAGAATTATGTAATTTTGTACATTTTATTCTGCAACTTTTGGCTTTTATTTGCATTTTTTTCTTGTAATTTACCCAGCAATAATTCAAATTTTCTGCACATTTGTATTGTTTTTTTCCTGCAAAACATGTGAGTGAACAATAATTTTGTTACAATTTTAGATTTCAGTTTTTTCCTTTACGGGAGACCTGATTTCCATTTCATTATGGGTCAATTTTGTGGTTGCATGTCAGTGCAGTGCTCAAATAAGCAGAAAAAATATCAGCACAAATTAACCATATTTTTCTATATAAGTGCAAAAAACTGCCAAGAACTTGATCATAAAAAATTGACAAAAACAAAAACTACTGAGCAGAAAAAAACAGATTAAAAATTGCGTAACAATAATGAAAAATTATGAACAGGTGCAGAAAAAAATTAAAATATGCATAACACATGCAAAATTATTAACAGGATCACAAAAACATTAAAATATGCAAAACACATGACAAAGTATTAACAGGATCAGGAAAAAAAAATTACCGATAAAAAAATAATCTCACTCATGCATTAATACAGCAATACAACTAATTTATATATCCCTAAACAATAACGAGGGAATTAAAATTCAAATACAAACTTTTATAACAATTGAAATACAAATTCAAATAAAGAGAAACTCATTAAACCCAATGATTATATCATATCGATTAATACAACAACGAAACTCATCCTCAACGATGCGCAGATTGCAAACTAATGTTACCAAAACTGTCCGCGCAATAAATTTGTCAATGTAAACGTATGTATCAATTATCAAGAAATTATTACAATAATATCACACATTGCATTCAGCTAACAATGTAAAATAAAAAAAAAGATTTACAGTGTAAAAAATAGTCATACCTTCTATTAATTTTATTTAGTACATCCGTGCATCCTCTTTAGCTAATTGTATTTTTCTTGAAGACTTCCCATAGTAGCCCGCATTTCTCTCCTCCTACATTGGATCATAAATTCTGATGCGAAGTCATGGAAATCATAGTCAATTTAGATTCCAATAATGGAATGGATCTCAGCCATCATCTCATGAATGATACACCCTTGTTTATCTATATGCAAAGAAGTCGAATCACTCCTCGTCGACATACTGTCAACTAGTTGGTCCCACATTGACATTAGCTGAACGCAAATGCTAGTCATCTTCTTCTTCTTCGCGCGACCCTCATTAGCCTCCTTCTCTTTTCTTTTTCCACTTGTCTATTTGTTGTTGTTACTTGATATGTTCAACCCCCCCCCCCCCCCCCCCCCAACTAACCGAGCAATTTCATTGTTAGACACAAGATTTTTGTCATCTTCCGAATCACCATTTCCTTCCTCCAAATCAATCGCGTCAATGTTCGAGTCGTTAGTGCTAGGCTAAAAACAATTACCACCACCTTGCACTCCTAATGATGGTGCTCACTCATACCCTCCGGTAGCCACAATGTTGGAAAACATTCTATCATATTTTAACTTCAATATAGCCTCAATTTCAGCATGCGTAATTTTTTTGAGATACTTTAACTCCTATATAAACACATAATTCATACAATTATTCTGTTATAAGATATTCAGAAACATGGAAAATAAATTTAAATATATTACATAATTAAACTTAACCTAAATTGTTTTCCAATCTTTTCTGCAATCATCCCACCTGTTATTTAATTGTGCTTTGGTCAATGAATGACCATTTTATTCTTTGAATGATGTTATCAGAAATTACCATCCTGTTTTATCAAAATACGGTGTAGATTGTATTCCCAAATCAATTGCCCTAATACATATGTTGCAAAAGGTATGCAACATTTTCTTTGTCCATGCAGCATTATCTATATTTTCACTACCTTTCATTCTATAATTTAAATTATTTCGCAACAATTAACAATTTGTATAACAATAAAAAGTGCAGGAATTATACTTGCTAATTAAACAAACTAACCTAAAAAAATCTTAATTAACAAAATTTCACAACAGAAATTAATTAACAAAATTACAAAACTTCAACACGCATTTATTCATGAAAAACATGTATTTGTATCAATTTTTATGAAATTTATCTCATAAATTTAACAGAAATAGTAAATGAACAACAATTTCACAGAATATACAATTATATTTTGTAGAAACAAACAACAAAAATGAGCAATAACACATGGTTAAGCTTCTATCATAGCCACGATTCATAGCCTTTCCAACCAAATAATTCAAGTCAAGTCATCAACCACACAATAAAATCCAAGAACTATTATCAACCATTCAACAATTCTACGAACAATCATCAATCATCCAATAATTTTATGAACCACTAACAATCATTCAATGATTTTAAGATTCATAAACAACCATTCAATAAGTCATAATTATTATGAAATTTATCTAATAAATTTAACAAATATAGTAAATGAAAAGTAATTTCACAAAACAAACAGTTATAATTTGTAGAAACAAATAACGAAAATGAGCATAGGCACAATTGAGCTTGTTTGACAGCCATTGTTCACAACATTTTCAACAAATTTCAAGCCATTACTAGATATTTTCATCCTTTTAATTTCAAGCCTAACTTGTAACAAAATCAATTCCTTGGTATGATTTTCATCTCAAATTATTGGTATTTGTTCAATTACTAGCTATTTGTTCTATTTTTTACATCATTCACAAACATGTGCTACAATATTACCGAGTTATACAATCAAAATCTTAGGTTCTCTATTGTTCATAAGAAGAAAAAACTGGGGGGGCAATACACATACCTTCGATGTGCAGAAATCATTGCCTCCCCTTTGTGGTCAACGTTGATCTGAGAGAGAAGGTTGGACTCCGTACAAGTTTGGCTGAGGGAGTGTTGCAGGTTGGTGGCTGAGGGGGAAGGGATGGTGGATGTGGGTGGTCTGTGTATTCTGAGGGAGAGGTTCTGTGAGGGAGAAGATTGAAGGATGGACTTCTTTCACGGTGTGGCTGGAGGAGTGTTGCAGGTGGGTGTGGCTAAGGGGGAAGGGACGATGGATGTGGATGGTTTATGGGCTAAGGGAGAGGTTTTGTGAGGAAGAGAGGGCGGTGAGGGAGAAGACAGAGATGCCTGTGTGTGTGTGATGATTAGCATGTGGTCAGAGATGCCTGTAAACTGCAGTGTGAGTGTGTGGTCACTTTACGCCGCACCTGCAACAACATCTCTCAGCTGCTCTTGCAGCTACAACCGGACCATTAGTTTTTTAGTGGGACCCACAATAAAAAACTGGGGTCTCATTTGATAAAGGTTGTATTTGGCTCTACGGTTCAACTCAACATAAAATTAAATATTCATCACATATAATTTGAATAATAAAATATTCAAGACATTATATTTTAAAGAGCTTTATTGTAATTTTAAAGAGCTAGCTAAAATGATTTTTTAGTTACAAAATAAGAAGAATGGATGCAAATTCTCTTACACCTCCCTAGACTTGATGTTTTCTAGCCTTGGGAACTTCATTTCAGTTGCTGTTTTATGAGCTCTTTTTATACTTCGACATAACCATGGCCAGGCTTTTTAGCAGCTTAATCAATCAAATCTTGATGAGCACCTTCACACAATCTGGTTGCTTTAACAGCTCAAATGTTTTCTCGATATCTTGCAATGTAACTTCATGAGTCACAAGCTCATCAAGATGGAATTCCTGCCAGAAATTAAGCAGACCCGCCATCAGTTTTTCTTAGTTTATGGTAAATGATTTTCTTCAATTAATACATATATTCCAAATGCTATGCCTGTTGAAGTAAATTATGGCTGGAACAAGTGCATACCTTATTTTTGCATTTCTCAAATACGATGGGAAGATCAGATTTTACTTTCAGCCCTCCAAAAATGGATCCCTTCAGGGTTCTACCACTCAGGAGAGGAAAGTAATCGATCTTCACGCTCTTGATTCCTCCACCTATAACTATTGTTTTCCCTTTTCCCTAACAACAGAATCGAAGGTGAAACTCTTGTTAATGTTAAATTCATACCATCCTCAGAAGAAGAAATGATCAGCTGAATTTATTGCTTCATTACAGCAGAACAAAACAGAGCACACACACACCTCTTTTGTGGCCTGGATGGCTTGATTAATCAAGTACTCGGCACCAACGCACTCAAAGCAATAATCCACCCCCATTCCACCAGTCAAGTCTTTTATGATTTGTGAAATAGATTTATCAGGATATTCATCAGGGTTAATGAAATCAGTCATTCCAAAAGCTAGTCCCTTGTCTTTTTTCATGATGTTCTTATCAATGCCGATTATCTTAGCTGCCCCTTGCATTCGAGCTCCTTCTGTGACCTGCATTTTTTATAGACAACTAAGGGCATTGGCAAGATAAAAACTATTTTTGTCCTTAAGGAGAGGAAAAGAACAAAACTAACCCCGAGTCCAACAGCACCAAGGCCTAAAACAGCCACAGTTGATCCCATTTTAACCCGAGCTTCCTTCCAAGCTGCTCCAAATCCGGTTGAAAATCCACACGATAATAGACTGGCATGAGGCAGAGCTATACTTGGATCGATCTTGCATACAAAATTGGAATCAAGAACCATGTATTCGGACCAGGTGGAGCAGCTAAACATGTGATACAGTTTATGCCCTTTGATAGACATTCTTGAAGTGCCATCTGACATTAGACCACTACGGTTTACAGGGTATGTCAGGCACAAATTGGTGTTCGCTGATGTACAATTCTCGCAGGCTCCACACTCTGCTAACATTGTTGGTATCACGTAATCTCCTTCTTCAAGACCTTCTACTTCATCCCCAAAGCTCTCCACCGCTCTTCAATGGCGGTACAATTCAAGTTATTGTAAGATTAGCTCTTCATTCATCAAAAGCTAGCTAGCCCAGCTTCTGGGTTCTAGTTTTGATATATATATATAGTAAAAATAGGACTTACCCAACGCCTTCGTGGCCCAGGACTCGAGGAAAAAGTGGCTGCAAAAGGAGATAAAATGGTGAAACAAAGTAAGCTGGAGAGACATTAATAATAATAATTCTGCAGGGATGATCAAGAAAATCAAGCAAACTGTATTACAAGAGGATCTCCTTTGCCCTGGGCACGTAAGATATCAGTGTGACACAAGCTTGCATATAGCATCCTCACTCGAACCTCAGTCGATTTTGGTGGGTCTATTTGTATCTCTTCAACCTTCAATGGCGCCCCGCATCCCCATATTACCGCCGCTGGCAGACGAAGCCCAGATGAGATTTTAACAAATTAAAGACTGAAAAAGCAAAGGAATTATCACAAACATGAATCAAACTCATTCATCAGCATACCTTTACATGTAATGATCTTTGACATTGCTGAGGAATGCTGATGCTGTGCTCGCAGCTAGCAAATCTAAAGTAGAAGATGGAACTCCTGAATCGACTGGAATCCACTCTCCCAGTATTTTTTTTCTTTTATGTCCTGAATTGTCTGAATTCAGAGAAATATAAGGATAGGATGGGACGACTCCTCCCTCCGTCCTCTATTATTATTATTATTTATTTGTTTTTGGATGAAATGAAATTTTAAATTATTTTTTAATTGAAAAAAAAAGAAGTAATTAACATATAACTAAAAGAATACGGAAAATACTGTTCATTTACTGTTCATTGTGTCTAAAAACACTGTGGACGCGAGCTTTTTCGTCCGTGTGTCGCGCGAGTTCGTCCACCCTATTTTTTTTTGTCTTTTCCGCATGTGAACAGTGCATTGCCGATTAAAGCCCTCGAAAAAGACAAAATAGTGCACAGTTGCAGGGGCTCTCTCGGGTTTTCTCACTTTCTCGGAACAGTGCAGTTCCGAAAAAGGGCCCAGAAAACGACAAATTAGCTAACAGGACACGGGGGCAGCGCCGTCCTTTCCCTTCCGGTTTTTTTGTAATTACGCGTGGGGGCAGGGGTGATCCAGTAATTCGCCCATTATTTTATTATTTTTTCCGCGGGCGACTGGCGCGTGTCCGTCCCGCGCCAGCGAGGTTCCGTGCTTACGCGCCACTGTGGCGGCGCGTGCGACCTCTTCCCGCCTTCAAAAATTCACTTCCGCCTCTCCAGACGATGCGCCGGGAGGTGCTCTATCCTCCGGCGCGGCGCGTTCAATAGACCGATGACCGGTTAAGCCGCGGCGGACGGGTTTCGCTCCCGCGTCCCTTTTCTCTCTCCTCCCGCCCCCAAATGCAGATAAGGTCCCTGATGTTTGCGTGAAGTTCCTTTTGGTCCCTGAGGTTTTTATTTCGTTTTTATTACTGATTTATTCAAATTAAAGTTTTATTGTTTTCAATTGTGCCCTCCAATTAAAACTGATTATATAAGAACGTTTTATTTCAGTCCTTATACTTTTAATTTTGTATTTATTTTTTATTCAGTCAATTATTCCGGTACAGATGTTTTGATTTCTTTGATTTGGTCCTCCAATTAAAATTGGTAATATATACAAAGTTTGATTTCAGTCCCTCTTCTTCTGATTTTTTTAAAAAAGGCAGCAGTTTTCAATATTTATTTTTGGTCCTCCGAATTTGTTTTTCTTTAATTTTATCCTTTAATTGGAATTAATTTAATATATGTTATTTTTCATTTCGGTCCTTATTCTTTTAATTTTTTATTTGTTATTAATTCATTGTTTTTTTTTTTTGTTTTTCCTGTATTTTTAATTGATTGATTTTTTTATTGTTTTTTATACAAATATTATGTTTTTTTGTAATAATTTCCCTGGGCAATTTAATTATTTGAATTCCTTTTTTATTAATATTGCTCATTTTTTCTCTTTGTTCATTTATTTTGTTTTTTGCTTCTCTTTTTTTTCTTCTTTAGATTTGGTGATTTTTATGATTTGATTATTTATGCAATAATCATGATATTATTACTTTTGTCCATGTATATATAAGTGTGTTTAACACAATAATAATAATAATAATAATAATAATAATAATAATAATAATAATAATAATAATTTAATTGTTTTTCTTGCTTCCCCTTTTGTTAATTTTTTTTCCTTCATATAATTTAATAATTTTTATTGTTTTGACAGTAATGGCAATGATATTTTTTTTTCCTTTTGTTAAAGTTTCTAAAATATTTTTAGTCTTTCATTAATTATATGTTCTAATATTTATTGAATATTATCTCATAGAAATATATATAAAGCGAAAAAAACATGACCTAAAATTTTTTAAATAAAAAAAATTAATATCAGTATTCTTAAATACATGTAATATAATCATATAATGATAAATCAGATAAAATAAAATAAAAATTGTCTTCGAATTTTAATTTTGTACTTAACACAATAATAATAATAATAATAATAATAATAATAATAATAATAATAATAATAATAATAATAATAATAATAATAATAATAATAATAATAATAATAATGATAATAATAATAATAATTTAATTATTTTTCTTGCTTCCTCTTTTGTTAATGTTTTTTTTTTTCCTTCGTATAATTTAATAATTTTTATTGTTTTGACACTAATGGCAATGATTTTTTTTCCTTTTGTTAAAGTTTCTCAAATAATTTTAATCTTTCATTAATTATATGTTCTAATATTTATTGAATATTATCTCATAGGAATAAATATAGGGCGAAGAAAACATGACCTAAATTTTTTTAGTAAGAAAAATTAATATCAGTATTCTTAAATACATCTAATATAATTATATAATGATAAATCGGATAAAATAAAATAAAAATTGTATTCGAATTTTAATTTTGTACTTAACACAATAATAGGAATAAGAATAATAATAATGATGATAATAATTTAATTGTTTTTCTTGCTTACTCTTTTGTTAATGTTTTTTTTTCTCTATATAATTTAATAATTTTTAATCTTTTAGCAGTGATGGCAATGATATTTTTTTTTCCTTTTGTTAAAGTTTCTAAAATAATTTTAGTCTTTCATAATAATAATAATAATAATAATAATAATAATAATAATAATAATAATAATAACAATAATAATAACAATAATAATAATAATAATAATAATAATAATAACAATTTTTTCAATAATAATAATAATAACAATAATAATAAGAACAATAATAAGAATAATAATAACAATAACAATAATAATAACAATAACAACAACAATAATAATAATAATAATAATAATAACAATTATAATAATAATTATTATTTTTGTTAGTAACTCTTTTGTTAATATTTTTTTTGCTCTTCATAATTTAATAATTTCTATTGTTTTGGCAATAATGGTGTTAATTTTTTATATATATATTTTTAGTCTTTCGCCTAAGAATATATATAGGGAAAAGAAAACATGACCTAGGATTTTTTTAATATGAAAAATTAATATAAGTATTCTGAGATACATTTAATATAGTTATATAATAGTAGATGATCTGCCACACAATTACAAATAACCGATTAAAACACATTCACAAATTTAATTTTTTTTATTTATAGAATAATGTCTACTTTTGTCCATGTATATATAAGTGTACTTAACACAATAATCATAATAATAATAAGAATAAGAATAATAATAATAACAATAATAATAACAATAATAACAACAACAACAACAACAATAATAATAACAATTATTTCAATAATAATAACAATAACAATAATAACAATAATAACAATAATAATAACAATAATAATAATAACAATAAAAATAATAATAATAATAACAATAATAATAATAACAATAATAATAATAATAATAATAATAATAAGAATAAGAATTATTTTGTTAGTAACTCTTTTGTTAATATTTTTTTTGCTCTTCATAATTTAATAATTTCTATTCTTTTGACAATAATGGTGTTAATTTTTTATATACATATTTTTAATCTTTCGCCTAAGAATATATATAGGGAAAAAAAAACATGACCTAGGATTTTTTTAATATAAAAAATTAATATAAGTATTCTGAGATACATTTAATATAGTTATATAATAGTAGATGATCGGCCACACAATTACAAATAACCAATTAAAACACATTCACAAATTGATCAATAAACTACAGCAAAAAAATATCACACCAAACAATCAAATAATTCACCATACAGATGGATACAAAAAATATTTTCATAACCAGTAAACACAACTGAATAAAGAAAAATTAGATGATCGACCACACAATTACAACAAAACCAACCACCAACAAATTCCCAATTGACTACAGCAAACAAAAATCTCTAATCAATATAATCTATTACATTTTTTCAACCAACTGATTATATAATTATCAATCCAATTAAAACACACCAGATAATCAAAACATTGCAATTTTGCAATCTATGAGTTAATTAAATCAACACACAATTCAAATCCAAACTGTGACTAAATTATTCTCCAAGACAGTAAAATAATGTCAACAACCAACTAAATCAATGCAAACAAAAAATAATCTATCTTTAATACATTTCAGCGATTATAATATTGGTATCAACCAGTTAAATGCTTAATAACTGTTAAAAAATATTTAACAATCAAAACATTCAGTTCAAGACAACAAAATATCATCTTTCATTCATTTTATTGATTACAGATTTACATCAACCAATTAAATAACCATCAAAACAATCAATACATACTAAACAATTAATCAATTATGGTCTTGCAATACTCAAATTACAATTAGTTGATCTTTCAAAAAAAATTTCGCTAATAATTTTTAAATTTCGCAATTGAATTATTATCTGAGTATTTAAGCTTATAACAATAATCAACTAATTCAATACATAAAAAAATGTTATAGCATTATTTAAAATTTACAATTCTCTATCTATCAACTAAAAAATTCTCTGCTTACCACATAAATAATCAGTTTGCTACATATAAAAAGCCCGGCGCAACGCGCGGGCTACCAAACTCGTGTTTTCTAAAATATTATTGATACCTAACACGCATTTAGATTACTTTTGATACCACATGGAAAACATGGTGCAAAGCCAAGTCATTTGTTTTATAAAAAATATATATAAATAATAACATTTCAAGTCAAATAATGCAAAAGACAGCCTAAATAAGTTGGTGACGAGACATTTTAAAATCAATCAAGTGGGAGGTACCCACACCTTCCACCCTCTCACACAACCAAGAGGTAAAGTTTCACTGTGGATGTTAAGAAACTGTGTATGAGCAGACAATGGTGAGGTGAAGAATATATATACATATACATATACATATACATATACATATATACTAATATTGTTGAAGGATGATTTTTATTTGTATATAAAATATTTCATGCTTAATCTAAAGTTAAAATATTATAAAATTAGACACGGATTATTGTGTGAATTGTAATATGAAAATTATCATTTTACCCCTCAGTGCTCTTAAATTTAACTCTTTGCATCAGGGATATTTTTTACTTTTCCATGAGACCGGTTGACATCATCTAATTCTTTGCGGTTATTTGTGTTTTTTTTTGGGTTTTCTGCACAGTAATGCTATGATTTTACTCCTGCTAGTAGATAACAAACAACTGACTTTCCAAGAGTATTTTTTGAGTTTTTACATTGTTATGAATAGTCAATAAGAAAAAAAAACAAGAGTTACAAGTGGACGTGTATCTGGCAATTCAAAATTTTCTAAACAATAAAACTGGGGATATGTCATCGGAAAAGACAAAATACAGTAGTTGATTGTAGGGGTGTTTAGGTAATTTTTTATTTTTTATTTTTTTCTGCAGAAAACAACAAACACATCTTCCCGACATGTCAACGACTTTCTTCCTTACCCCCTTCAGGTGATGTGTCCGGAGCCGCTTGGTGGTTAAAAATGTTCATCCAGCATATCACCAGATGCATTGTCATGTCCTTTTCGACATAGTGGTGTGTGTTGTCTCACGGTGGTTGGATATGTGACGACAGTTGCTTAATCATTTTTGTCCTATTTTCTCTCCCTTGCGGCTGCAAAATGTAGGTTTATCCTCTTTGTTTATGGTTATTTTTGTTTGGTCCTTGGTCTTTTTATTGCATTTTTTCATCCCGATTCTATTATAAAAGTTTTGGATTGTTTCAATTTCATTCATCAATTGAAATTAATTAGAAATATATGTTTCATTTCGTCCCTTATTCTTTTGATTTTTTTCATTCCTGTTATTTTCGGTGTTGAGGTTTTAATTGTTTGAAATTTATCTTTCAATTGAAATTGCTCATATACTTTGTTATTCATTTTGGCCCTTATTCTTTTATTTTTTTAATTCTTTCAATTAGTTAGTTTTTTTATACATTAATTTTATTATGGATAAGGTGTTGAAAATAATGATAACAATTATTTTAACAATATGTTTTCTTGAAAAATAAGTTAGATTAATTGTAATATTAGGCTTTAAACACAATTTTCACCAATTAATCCTCTAATAAAATTAATTCAATCTATTGAAAGTATAATTAGGTCATTTAATTATATCCAAATTAATTTTTAAATATAATTAAACTTTAATTTGATCTATGATTAAATTAAATTGGCCTATTACAAATTTAGTTATGCTATTGAAGTTAATTTTAATGCAAATTTGTCCAGTAATAATGTATTTTGACTTTGAATATATATTTTTTCTCAATCTGGGCATAATAAGAGTATGATTGAGCTCTTGAATTTGTTCAAAAAAAATTATTTGATTTTTACACCACGCTAATCCCTTTTATTCTTGTTTTTTTTTTTTTTATTTTAAATGAATTTTAAAATAATGTAGAAGTAAGTTATGACATCCTCAACCATATCCATATGACTTAAAATCAATCAAAACCTATCTTATGACATGAATAATATCTTGTTATTAAGATGACAATGATTACATTAAGAAAATATCTTTTTAAGTCTTTAGTTATAGTAAACTTATAAATTGTCCAATTATCAAGCGCCAAGTGGTGATGCATGCAAGAACGAATGTCAATCTCTAGTCTTAAGATTTTTTTGTATTAAAGGAAATTTATTTTGGATTTAATGGTATCTTTATTTTGATTTTAATTTACTTAATAACTTAGAGATTATTAAAAACATTTTTTTTATTAAAACAATTACCCGTCTTCGTCTTTTTAAAATTTTACTTCACATTTATTATTTATATGGTTAATAATACCTTACAGACTGAGGTAAGCATGCAAACCTGGTCAACAATATATATATATATATATATATATATATATATATATATATATATATATATATATATATATAAAGTACGAAGGAAAAATGGGAGACACAAATCCAAAGAGTAGCGTTGTGGCAATTAAAGAACCTCACCTTCCATTCCATCCTTGCATTTTCCGTTTCCTCAAAATAAATCTACCACACAAAACCCTTATTCTTTTTTCTTTTATAACTCTTCAAATATCTCACCTAACTGAATTTCATTGTTTTTGAGAAGATCCCATCAACATCCTCTGTTTTATTTTTATTTAATTTTTATTTTTGTTTGGTTTTATGAGATGAAGTATGCGCAAAATCGTCTCCACAACAAACCCATCACCGTAGCATATGGAAGGCAATGAAAACACCGCTCATAAGGTGCACAACTGTTTATCCCTTATACCTTTCGGGGTTTCATTTTCATGGTTTTTCCCCTCATCTTAGTTTCTTTGAAGGCAATGATTTCCGGGTTTCTTTTCTTTAATGGTGAGAAATGGTTGGGAATAAATAAATAAATGGAAAGGGTTGTCTATAATTCATGGCGTCTTATCCTTGGGAATAGCTTGTTTACTTAAATATGATAATTGGTTGAACGGATTTCTTAATATTCTTTGATGTACATGTGTGTTTATGTTCTCTTGTTTAGACCACAATGAAAGTTATTTTACTGTTAATTTTTTCCTTTATTCATGATTTGAAGTACAGTTGAAACTTGTTTTCCAGTGAGTAATGGTCAATGGGTAAGCTTTCAGAAGTTTTGTTTGATTACTTAGATATTACACAAAAGCAAGGATTCATAATTTTTATTCACTTCAGGCTAGCTGATTGGCCTGATTCGTGTAAATTTAATCTCTTTTTGATAATGAAGTTATGCTTGCTTCAATAACAGATATGCCTTGTCCTTTACAACTTCGTACAGTTTGCTGCTGCGTATTTGGCATCCTGCAATCTTAACTCCTCTATTTTATCGCGTATAACTGTTAACTGTTAATATGTTAGGCCAGCTTCATTTTTTAGTTTCATTCATGTCTCTATGATGGAGTGCTTCCTGAGCACGCTTTTTTTCACACCAACTCACTTTATTTTGTATTCTGGTGCTCATATGCTGTTAGATATGCCTGATGCATTTACAAAATGTAAAATGTAAGACACTTTCAAATTATGATATAGGATAATTTACCAATGGCGTCTAAGTTAAAAGATTCTAGAATCACTCTCTCTTTTTGGGCTGTAGATGGGAGGTTGTTCAATAACGGAATCATGAGACCAGAAACTTGATTTTCCAAAAATCATCGTATTCTAATCTACATCCAGGTTTTGTCAGATTGTTGGTTCCTTCCCTCTGGTTTGGCAAGCAGCCGTTGCACTCACTTTCCAACCTGTGTGTGAGTTTTTGAATATCACATGACAACAAAATAAATAATAAGGTGGTTTCTATGAGTCACATGGTCATATGACAAATAAAATACTACAGGATAAAGAGTATCGTGCTGAAGCTGATTGTAGAATTAAAGAGAATGATAAAACTCCTAAGAAAATTGTTTGAATATTTTCTTGTTAAGGACATCATTCCCCCCCAGCCGGATTAGAGAAGAATAGTTGCAACTCAAAACCCTGTTTATCTGTTGTTTGTTCCTATTTATGTGGTCTCACGGACCTGACTTCAGGTGTCATTGCCTCTAGCTTGTTATTCACAATACTTTCTTGTGTGATAAGTTGACAAGCTTTCCCATTGTGGATAATGTAGGTTGCACTTTTGTCTACATTGTCTTATGATTAACCCTTACTCTTTGTAGGATTACTACAAAATTTTGGAGGTTGATTATGATGCAACAGATGAGAAGATACGATTAAATTACCGAAAGCTTGCATTGGTTAGTGGGAGCAGCTTCTTATGTGAGCTTTTTAAGTCTTGATTGGATGATTGTTTTCCTTAATAACTTTGGCATGGACTAAGAAAGTTTCTTGATATTTTTGTTTGGTTGTAGAAGTGGCATCCTGATAAGCACAAGGGGGATGATGCAGTTACTACCAAATTTCAAGAGATCAATGAAGCTTACAATGGTAATTCTCATGCATGCACATACGACCAAGCCCTTAATTCTTAACTCTGCATATTGTTTTCAGGGAAAAAACCAAGGAAATCTAGTTTATCATTCTGGTCAATTACATTGCTTATAGTTTTTAGAAATTAATGCATTCTTTTATTAAATGTTTCTTGCAAAATGCATATGAGGATGCAAGCAAAAAATTTATTGAATCAAGGCAAGTATTATTAATTTACATATAAAATGTAGTTGCTATCATTTAACATCACTATCCAAGGTCTTTGAAATATGTGTTGGATAATTGAAAATGTGAGTGCTGCTTTAAAAAACAAAACAAAAGAAGAATACATTTAATTAGTGATAGATGTACTATATTTCCTGCCCTTGTCAGTTGAGATGTGCATGCACACACGCACATGAACCCCTAGAGAGAGATTTTCACACATGCACACATAACAAACAATGTTTACCCTCTCTCTCTCTCTCTCACACACACACACACATGGTTATGGTTATCCTGTTTCTGGGTGAAAGATGTGCACACACTCACGCATTATATATATTCTTAATCTGGGATCTTTTATTTGTATATAGGCAGAGCACATTTCCTGTTGCAGAAAGTAATAGTTATCTTATTTCCGAACCACATATCCCTTTTGGCTTAAACAAATTTATGCATCTGTCGATGTCTTAAATGTAACTGCTGGTGATACAATAGCAAATGTCTAGTGGTACTACAGAATGGTGGGTCCTCAGTTTTATGACTTCTGCTCATATCTTTTCTTACTCATATTTTCTTCTGCAGTATTGAGGGATCCTGATAAACGCTTTGATTATGACATAACTGGAATATATGAGATTGATAAGTATACTTTGCGGGTAAGAATTCTGATGTTGTTAATTCTAGATGGCTTGGCCGATGTCAAAGGTCTATTTGGGTATAATTTATTGATGCTCATATGGAAACTCTGTGATTGCATTGCAGGAATATCTGACTAGATTTAAAGGAATGATACTTACATGCAATGGTCTTGGTATCGGAAATACATCAATATGGTAATCGTTTAATGTCTTTCTCTAAAGAAATTTCCTTGGAAGAGTTCTTCATGTTCAATGAACTTGTCTTGGCTTTATGTTAGATGGGATGTCAATGGAGTTCTCTTGTCATATGGAACCACAATTAGAAGGATGCCTATATGGTTTATGGTGAATTTACTGGAATTGAAATTGTGGGGATGTATGAATGCTCATACTGGTAATATTAGCTTTCAGAAATACCGTGGAAGAAATGAAAGTCAGAGCAATCTAGGTATAGTATAGTAATGAGGGCGAACACAAATACTGGATAAAAACTGAAGTTATCTTCTTATCTAGACCGCAATTTCAGATTGAAATCCAAGGTCTCCACCAAATGAATGTTTTTAATTGGAGTGGGAAGCCTATGTCCTAACTGTCTGAGTTTTTTAACCAGGAAACTACCTATATTTTCAACCAAGTTGGACAGAGCTGACTTATGCAAAGCCGCCTCCAAAAGTCTCTTTTTTAGTGATCAGTGGGTACTTACATGACACTTTGTCTGTCCTGCTAATTAAAGTCTCCAATTGGTTAGTTAATATTAGCTTGATGAAACAGGTCAGGCTAGTTAGAATTATTTGTTGTCTTGATGCTGGGATCAAAAATAGAAGGGGTGGGAAAGACAATTGATCACAACTAAAGTTGTTTCAAAAACTCGAGTATTTGTTGCAATTTGAAGTGGATGGTGGTTGAGAGCTATAATGAGGGAAGTGTAAGGGTTTATGGTGGAAATAAGAATGTTATTTTTTTTATCAACAGTACGTTTCAATGGATTTTCTTCAATATAACTTTTGCTTTTCATTGGGTTGTACAAATGCCTCTTAATGTGATTAATCCATTCATAAACTAAGTTGGTGTAAATTTCCTAGACTAAGTAGGACTTGGCAAGAAAATGTACAAATCCAGCACGATAAAAACTCGTTATGGTCCAAAGTTAGTGTTTACATTACAAATTCAAGTTTCAGCAAACCTGCTTTTTATCCTTCTTAGTTTTCGATTAATGCATGGCTTTTGAAAACCGAAGAGCAGATGCAAAAGACCTTTTAGTTTTTATGGCCCATAAACTTGTTTTGTAACTACTTTGGAAGCTCAGTCAAACTTTGATACGTGTATGTGTAAGTGAAAATCTTCTGCATAGTATTTCAGTTCCGTCCTAGTTAAGTTTTTTATGCTCTGGTATGGTTTTTGTTGGTGATTGTATCATGCTTGAAGCCTTGATACTAGTCCAACACTTTTGAAATTAGGAGATATAGGCAATTGAACCAGGATCATAAGTTTAAAGTGTCTTTCAGAAATATGAACCATGAACTATTCTCGTGAAACTTTACATGAAAAATTCTTAAGACTTGAACCCTAATGGAATTCCCATTCGAGTTAAGACCCCATGTTCCCAACACCTTTCATTTGCTAGCGGTCTCGCTTGTCATTGTTTGAACTAATCTTCTGAAACTGCATCAATGAGCTATCTGCCATCTTAAGGATTCGATTCAACAAAGCAACCTTTGCAACTGTGGCCATATTGTGGTTAATCTATAATTTTGAATAACTTTTATCGTATAGCTTCCATTATTAGTTACAAACTCTGTAATAGTGCAGGACCCAACAACTGACTGAAGTCAAAGAGTTTGCAGAAAAATAAGGTGCAAATCCAGTATTTAACCTCTGTAAGTTGCCCATTATCATGATCTGCTTGATTTCACCCATGGTGAATATTTTGTTTACTTGAACCTTGAATTTATTTTGTCCAGTGAAGTTGCTGTATTGATTTGAAGCAGGGATGAAAACATGGACACCATTGTGCGAAAACAACATGGGAACAGCTTTGCAATATATGTAGGTGGAGCTACTTGCCATATTATATCTAGGATGAAAATGTGAATCCAAATTATTGCCAACACTTTTGTATCTTGTTTATCTTAATCATACATTTCATGCACAACCAAGTATGTTGTTAGCCTAGTGATCTTGTTGCCTGTGGAGTGAAAATTATCAAATTGAGTTCTTAGTATTTTTTTCTATTATCTTGATATGCTGATGTAGAATAATAAAATAATATTTTGATATATTTTCAAGTAAAAAAAAAAGCATTTTAGAAATCATGTTATATCACAATACCAACCATACATTTATATCAATCATACACAAATGGCTTACTTTAACTTCTTTAGGAGAAAAAGAAGGCTTCCTGTGTGCATGATGTCTCTGTGTTGCTTTAAAAGCTAAGATCCAATGCATTCCTATGAGTGAGGGGGTCAATTGTTGATGAGCAAGCCTTAAAAACTCTACTTTTTCTTCCTTTTCTTCTTATATCTCAGGATTTCTAAATTTTAATTTTCATTATTTCTTCTCCCGGATATAACCATATGAAATGCTTTATTAGGGGTGATTATTTTTTGTTTGGTTTGGTTTTTATGTAAAAAAAAACAACCAAACTGAAATTTTTTTAAGAAAAAAATATCAAAACCAAATTGAAATGGGTTTCGGTTTAGTTCGGTTCGGTTTGATTATTTTAATCAAAAACAAAGAAATCTATATTGTTGTTTTGGGGTTTATGTTGGGCTGTAATTAATTTTAATATTGTCTAATTTGCTTACAAGATTTCATACTATATTAGATTTTTTTGCCATTCATTGATATTAAATTGTTAGGGTTGATAGTGTATCAATATACTACATGCTTGTCTAATATTTGTTTTATTAATAACTAGAACATGATGTAACCCTTGAAAATATATTATATTTAAAAATATTACTTTTTAGCTGATCTAAAATATATAATTTATCATCGTTAAAATTCTTACTTTAACCTATATTTTGTTTTCTCGATTATTTCTCTTGTAAATGTCTTTTGAATTGAGAGAAAATGTTACATCTATCTCTATGTCATCACTAGCATTAACATCCTATTTATCTTTATTATCTTCAACCACTTCATCAACTTTCAAATAAAATTCATGCAAGCTTATCAAATTATCTTTCACCTTCTTTGTTAATAATTTTCTTTTGTCATGATCATACAACTCATCGAAATAAAATTTCACATATTTAAACTTCAAACGTGAATCTACAATATTAGCCATATACAACATTTTTTTTTTATCATAACCTCAATACTTCTCAAACTTTAACATCATTTTCATTATTATTCCGGTTAAAATATTATCTCAATTTTTAAACAGTCGCAATAAGTTTTTGTGCATGTAATTAAGAAATAATTTGATGTGACATGCAATAAGCTAAAAAGTCTCATTGTAACCATATGATTTAAAAAAAAAAAACCATAGTATTTTCCTAATAAAACCGTAGTATTTTCCTAATTCTCTAAAATAGGTGGTCGTATGTTTTTCTTGTTCCCTTTTGAATCAACCTCCAAAACGTAACTCATATACCTCACTTTATATTCACTTAACCTCACACAAACCTAAGTTATAACATAAGATATGTTGAATTTCATCGAGTTGCAATACTCAAACACAATGATTTCTTATACGCTACAACAAATTTTCTGCATACTTTTTAAATGCAAGTTGCTTGAAAGTTGAAGATCTCACAAACCTAATCGCATTTCAAATCTTACAAACGAGATGTTAATCTCTTTCAAGTCCTCACACACAATAAGTTTAACAATGTGTGCACAACATCTAACATGCAAATGCTTATTTGACAATGTATTAGTTATCAATATTTCATCACATTCTTCAAATACAAAAAAGTCACATTGATAGAGCTTTTATTGTCTATTGTAATAGTCAAAAGTTTACCAATCCTCTGCTTTGATAAATAATTATCAATAACTTGACCAATTATCTCACCAAATTATTGAAAATTTATTATAAATTTCACTTATTATAAATCCAATACAGACATATAGTTAATGTTTTGGATTGATATTCTATATATCTAATGTTAAGTACAATCATTGACCCTTAAAAGTTGTCAATTATCTTTTTTTTTCAATATAAAATTTCAAAAAATCTCTCATATCAATGACAAAAGAGAATGTCAAATCCATATTATATAGTTCTTGAAATAATCTATATCTTTGACCCTCTATAAAATTAAAATGCAACTCAACAAATATAACTTTATTTTTTTGCTAGTGCTTGTTTACATTCATTATAATTATAATCTATTATCTTAAGAGTTTCCACATGACTTTTAGAGATTTTAATACCGAAACCTTTTGTTTTCCTATCAACTTAATACCTGATCAATAAAATATTATTGCCAAAAACTATTTTTAAAAAAATGAAAGACTTGAGAAATTGTTCTAGTCAAATTAGATTTAAAATAGAATGACTAAATTATCTTTAGACCTCCAAGTCAAACAGAAACAACATTAATTAATTTGAAACTCCAACCAAGGTTCACATTATATAGCCAAGTCAAATTATTATATATATATAAAAAAAAATGAGTAACTATGCCAGCAAGTTATTTTATTTTTTTGATTTTTTTTCTAAAAACCAGAAATAATTAAATTAAAAAACAAATAGCATAACATGACATAACATATCAAGAGATCATAGTTCTTTCTCTCTTTTATTAATTAAAAAAATATATCATAACATAATATGTGATCATAATTTTTTATTTCTCTTTTATTAACACATGATCATCAAATTTGGGAGCAATAACCCATAACATTTTTTTATGTTGAAATCTGAACAGCAACGGGGCACCAAGACTTGTCCTTATCTATACAACTTTTGAAGACCAGTTGATTCAATGTAATAATCAATTTTTTTTTATTCGAGAAAACTCTATTATCTAGAAAATGTATTTTGTGAGCCCAGTTGAGCATGTAAAATCTCAACTGTCCAGACTCTTACAAGAACGTAATAGTCAAAACATCTAAATGGTTTTCCCAACAATCAAGACCCATAAGATTTTGGTGCAAGTATATATAATATCCAAAAGAGTAATATCTGCTTTTAGCAATTTCTGATCCACCTTGAAGAAGAGATTCATAAGGAAAAGAAAAGGGTAAGAAAAAAAGTGGAGGTTCCAATGAGGCAACAAGGATTACTCTTGTTGAGCTCTCAAATGCTCACCCTAAACTTCCTTTTTATATGAACAGCGGAGAAAAAGCACTTGTGCTCTGCATCATGCGCATCAGCTCTTGATGATTTTCTCTATCCTGGCTTCGAATGCCCTTCCACGCAACTTGTTTATGCCCCTACCATAGACATACACACTATTCAAGAAAGAAAAAAACAGTAATTTACAATGTCAGATTGGCCAACAAAACAATTTAAAATTGTTTTTGTTTCTAAATTGTCATGATAAAATCTCTCTGATCATCTGACAGTCAAGAAACCCCTTTCTGCCTCTGGTGTTGAAACATCGTGGAGTGAAGAATCTACACTTTTATGCATCCTTTATTTGAATTTGACGATACTTGTGGTGAAATATAACAAAGATGTAAAGTTTGTCATGGACTTGTGATATATATACTGTGCAATAACATATGAAAGTGCAATATCTGGATTTAGTAAAGCCAATGTTCAACCCAACTAAAATTTTACCAAAATGGAAAAGGTAAGGATATACTCATGAATCAGCCACAAGACGTGGAATACAGATTTTTCTAATGGTGTACCTAATCAAAATGCATGATTATGAAAGAATGATATGTCATTTGACAGAGAAGAGTGGCTACCGCTGTAGATCCCACTTGAGGGCCTTCTATTTAGATTTGGACTTGAGAGGGAGCTGGGTCTAGCCGGGTGTCAGCCTGCATATTATTGCCAAGTTTACAAGAACTGAAAACACAGTATAACAAGCTGATTATGATTTACCAATATGCACTTGGTATTTTATCCTATAGTATTTTATACGCATTGAAATTTGTGTTAACCCATGCAACTAACTGGGGCACAATATACAGTAGTAGCTTAAGAATCAGTAGTTCACATTTGCTCATCAACTTTGACATGGTAGAATGTTCAATAGCACAATTTTATTAAAAATTATAACTTAGCATTCACATGCATTGTCGTGAAACATGGTACCACATCACGTCCAAAAAAGAGACAGTACAGCAAGCGAAGTCTCGAGTCCTATAATCTTATAGTTGCTTTCTAATCTTATTCAGGAGTTGCATTTTTCCTAACTTCCACCACATATATCCATTACCACCATACCTCAAAATCAACATTTTTTACCCAGCAAGTAAACAAGGCATGTGTATACACATTATATTCCAATGACTGGAACATCTTACTTCATTAAGAAAGTCAAAGTCTTTGCCACGACAGTCCATGCAGAACATCCCAGGATTGTTCAATCACAGCACCAAAATTAACACTGACTACAAGTTTTAAGTCATTAACTAATTTAAAGAAACATGACCATGTAATTTTCTCTCTCAAAATATTCTTTCTGTCCAAGTTCAACAAAATCTCTCAAATGATCGATGATCTACAGAAACATCCACTTCAATGTGCACTTGCATTGTAATACTCTCACTCTCTATCTCTCTTGGTGGATAAAATGAACTAGACAGTGCACTAATATTTTCCACTGCTTATTAGGGCAAAACTGTGTTACAAATTTAATAGAATTTCTCTTATGTTCCGCACCAGAAGATCAAGAAGAAAAAAAGATACATGATATTTCCTAAGGCCTTGTTTTTTTGCCAGAAGTAGTTTCATTTAGGAATGTGATTTCTGGAAAGTAGATTACTTTTTGATGTTTAGCAGTGTTCTGAAAAATGAGTTGAAAAATATTTTTCAATGTTTGGCTATGCCATAGAAAATGAGCTGAAAAATTACTTATTAATATTTTAATTTATTTGTCAAGTTTATTAAAAGAAAGGGAACCAAAACTAACAAATGAAAAGATAAAGGAGAATGAAATTGGAACAAAATTACAATACAATTTCATAAATTATTTCAAATATAAAAAATAGTGATCAAAGAATTGAAATCAAATCTGAATGATAAAAAAAGTTGAAAGATGATGATATTAAAAAAATCGATTTCATAAATTATTTATAATAAAATAAATAGCAATAAAAAATAAGTATTAAATCTAATCGATAAAAATATCTCAATTAAAAAAAGAATAAGAGACAAATAAAAAAAAATAAAGACCAATTTGCATTGATAATGTAGCCATTTCACTTTATTTTTATGTGCAATTTCTAGAAAGTGTATTTTGTTAAAAAAAAAAATACTTTCTTAAAAAGCAAGCTATATTTTAAAAAGGTTTTCCATTGACCAACTTTCCTAATCTTAATGGTAAATAAACATGAAAAAGTTTGGAAACAGTCTCCAGAAAACCACTTTCTATTAACAAAACAGGGCCTAGAACTAACGAGATATCACTCAAGGGCACTTTAATCTCATCATAATACAGAACCTCAATGTATAATAGTTGTCATAATGTAAATAATACGTTATTTTCACGTGTCCAAACACATTCAGTGTTTCCTGAAATCAAAATCAATCATACCTTCATAATTCATACTAGTTCCTAAACTACAAATGAATCATTTCATAGAAAATGAAAGCGATACGCTAAAATATTAGCTACAGAAGATTAAACACATAGGAGGAGTTTGACAGCTTACTCGTAGTAAGAATCCTCAGCACCATTCCTAGGCGCACTAGTTTACAGTCTTATGTGTCAAGTGATGCTAAGAAGCAGGATCATTTCCGATAGACGACACAACATTTCTCCGCACTGGGCGAGTTGGTTTCTTCACATAAGAAGAATTCCATTCCCCCCCATCCTGAGCATAGTAATCCATGGGATACTCCCCACCAAAATCTTTCTCCACACCCTTTGCATCCCCATTGCTACATTCACAACATGATCCATCGCTCTTCTGACCACATCCCAAACCACTCCCGCCACCACCACACCCTGAATTCACCACCAAACTCTTTTCCCACCAACCAGCTAAATCCCCAAGGGCAATCTCTGCCTCGAAAGGCGTCAACAATGGCTTCGTAAAAGCATCCCCCCAATCAATAGAAAGCCTAGGACAAGCGATTTGAATCCAAGCATCAACCGAATCTTCAAACAATGCAATCCTACCCGGACTAATTTCTGACATCAAAACAACCATATAATCAAAACCTTTCTCCCTCATCTTGTTTTCCAACCTTTCCAATATCCTCGGATTCCCTTGCCTTCCCAAAGTTCCCAAAACAACCCCCCAATTCCTCGCTCCCTTTGCCCTCTGTATAGCCTTTTTCCTTACCTCCTTCATTCCCTTATGATCATACTCCTCTAAAAACAACTTCCCTAAATAGGGGTCATACCTAAATGCCTTAATCCCCGGATTTGCAATCATAAATGCCTCTAAATGAAACCTTCCATCTGCTACAAACACCAAAACAATCTCCTCCTCACTAAACCCCAAATTCCCAACAGCATTTTTTGACAATGTGGGTGCGGTACAACCCAAAACCTCTCCAGCCGACAAGGGTCTCGATTGCGGAACCAAAACAGCAAACCCATTATTTTCCAATTCAGGTTTCGCTTCCCTAATCGCCGAAGCAAACTGAATCGTGCCCGCGAGCACAATATTTCTCTTGTGGGTCCCAAAATTGAGGCTGATAGTATTAATGAGACGGCTGACATCAATTTTGATTTCTACAAAGACATAGAGGCATGGGATTTTGGTGGCATCAATAGGTACCAAACAACTATGGCCGTAGTGAATCAATAAATCGGCATCGAGAGCCAACGCCGACAAATCGTCTACACAGCAGGCGCCGTAAGTGACATCGCCGAGGACGAAGCAGTGAGTGACGTCAGCAAAGGCGGTGAAGATGTCAGAGAGGATTAGAGAGTACATGAGGAGGCCCTCGGGGAGCTGGAGGGCGATGCGTTTCGCGTTGGTGGATCGCACGCGCCAGATACATTTGTGAATTTCGAGGTTGTAGTTGGAAGGC
This sequence comes from Salix purpurea, assembly GCA_027405865.1. Classification (NCBI taxonomy): domain Eukaryota; kingdom Viridiplantae; phylum Streptophyta; class Magnoliopsida; order Malpighiales; family Salicaceae; genus Salix; species Salix purpurea. The sequence goes on along the minus strand of JAOWLH010000006.1, from coordinate 6,956,771 downwards.
AAGAGGGAGATGGAGGCGTTGAGTGATGGGTCGTTCAGGATTGAGTCTGGGATTTGGGATTTTATGAATCGTTTTGGTGTTGGTTTCGATTTTTGATTGAGCTGGATTGCTTGCATGTTTTCTTGAGAATTATAAAATTGATTTTCGAGAATTATGAAGCGTCTGGAATTATAAAATGCTGCTGCTGAGAAGGGAAAGAGAGGGGGCGGTTTGTGGTTCTCCGAGTTGCGAATCTAGGGTTTTAGCAATGGGGAGGAGTGGATATCATGTGCCCGTTTGGTATTGTGGCTAGACCTCCGGTTAAGAATGGTTGAAAAAAAGCTATGAATTGAGTGTTTGGCTATAGGTAAAAAGTTGATGATAAATTGTGGACCCCATCATGAAAACCGGTCAAAACTCCGTTTTATGAAAAGCAGGAAATTCCTGCTTTTCATGCGTTTCATTGTCCCAAAAATATGCTGAGAGGAGAAGGGAGGGGCGTGGGAGAGAAAGAAGCATATTATATTATATTATATTATATTATATTATATTATATTTTTTATATTAAAATAATATAAAAATCTAAAAACTTAATTAAAATATTAATAAACTTAATTAAATTGATTACATATATACACGTATGTTTTTTAATAATCTTAATATAATCATATTAAAAATATTCATGTATAGATATTATTCATGATGACATTGCAAGTAATTTAGTAAGAGAATAAAAAAAAATATCTAATTTACTTGAATTATTAATTACATTATATTATTATAATTATTAAATCTACAATATGTAAAAAATTATATATATATATATATATATATATATATATATATATATATATATATATGCCCTTTAAAATAATTTCACAAGTTAAAAGCAATATGAAAAGGTTGGTAACCAAACACACAAAACTGATTTTTTTCAACCGCAGACTCAACCACTGTTTGTAACCAAACACTCACTGCTTATTTTGAACCGCAGAAAAAACGCTTTTTTTTAAACTGCTTTTTTTCAACCTCAACCACAACAGCAACCGCAATACCAAACAGGCCCCATATCTTTTGCACGGCGGCGGCGGGCGGGCGGGCAGCTGATTATTATTATTGTTATTGTTATTATTATTATAAATATACTAAACAAAATTCAGATTTGGAATTGATGTGCACTCTGTTGGAATATACTATGGAATAGTGTACTGTTTAATAACTTTTACTTTGGTTATCTTTTGATTTTGCATGATTTGAATTTTTAAAAATTAAATACTGCATATTATTTAGGAGGGAGTATTTAATTGAAAGATATGAAATGAAACTCTTGAGTATTATAAGGGTGGGTTAAGACTTTCATTAAAATATCTATTTTAATTTCCTATAAGTTTTAGATATAAAACGAGTTGGCTAGCTTGTATGTTGCGCTGAGTTTTTTTGATGTAGCAAACTGATTAATTATTTGGCCTGCAAAGAGTTATTTAGTTGGTAGATAGAAAATTGTAATCGTTAAACTCTATTGTAGATGATTTGTTTTGTTGTCTGTATCGAATTAGTTGATTGTTGTTATCAGTTTAAGTGCTCAGATCATAATTTAATTGACAACTCTCAAAATTGTAATCAATAAAATCTATTAAACATGAGTGGATTGTATTTTATAGCCAAATCATTAATGGGTGAACTTGCTTAAATATTTTATTGATTTATGTAATTTGCATATTGAAAAACTATAATTGATTAATTGTTTGGCGTGTTTTAATTGTTTTGATAGTTATTTAATTGGTGGACATAAATTTGCAATTAATAAAATGAATAAGAGATGAATTAATTGTTTCTTGTATTGAACTTGTTGACGTTTGAGTTTGTTTTAACGACAACGAATTATTTAACCAGCAGATAGCAAAATTGCAACCGCGAAAATCTATTAAAGATGGATTATTTCTTGTCTGCATCGATCTGGTTGATTGCTGCCACTATTTTACCGGCTCAGATAATAATTTAATCGCAGTTTGCATTTCAACTGTGTGTCGATTTATTTCATTCATAGATTGCAAAACTGTAATTGATTGATTGTTTGGCGAGTTTTAATTGTTTTGACAATTATATAATCGGTTGATGAAAAAAATGCAATCGATGAAATCAATTAGAGATGAATTTTTTTTATAGTCAATTGGGAATTCGTTGGTGGTTGGTTGTGCCGTAATTGTTTGGTTTATTATTTAATTGGTCATTATTCAGATGCGTTGTTTGGTTTCTGCAATAATTTTTTTGTATAGTGAATTAATCAATTGTCTAGTGTGTATTTTTTTTTTTTTTTGCAGTTGATTGATCAATGGGTGAATGTGTTTTAATTGGTTGTCTATAAATTTAATTTGTCGAGAGTGAAGCTATAATTGTTAATCGTTATTGAAAATGAGCATTTTTTTCTTTGCAAATCGATTCACTATGGAGTGTGCTTTAATTTTTCGACAATCATTTAATGACAAAGCAGAGTTTTAATGTGGAAAATTTGACATCCCATCTCACACCTGTTATGCCGTCCACCTCATTTCTTTGTTTTTGTTGATTGCATCGTGACTGGGGTTACTTAAAGTCGCTTGTTATTATTGATTTTGTGTGGAATTTGGCGGAGTGGGTTTTTGAGTTTCGATTCAGAGGATTATTTGGACTCTAGAATTCAACAAAATCAAAATGAAGGTTGGAAAATTTTGGTAAAAAAACTTTTGTTATTTGTTATTGTTTTGCCTGCGTGTTTGTTTTATTACAAAGCAAAACAAAAAGCTCTGTTTTGTTAGAAGAAGTGATGGTTTAATTACTCTGCTTTCGAAAAGTTTATTTGACAGTCTATTTTTCTTCTGTCAGTTGATGGCAACAGGAATTTATGAGGAGAGAGTGGGAGAGTAATTGAGGGGTGGCGGAAGTTAAAAAAATTCATGAATGGTGAGCGGATTGGTGATAAAATCAAATCCTTGGTCACGAAGAGTGATTCGATTGATGATGAAGAGGTGTGGCATTCTTGGCTCAGTTCTGCACCTTAATGGCAAAAAAAAAAAAGGATTGAAGAGATTTTATAGAGGCTGACCCATAGTGATCGTTCATCAAACAATGAATGTGGAGATCAAATGATTAAAAAGCGGGGAGCAATTTGCTTACGATAGTACCCAATATGCTGGTTCCTTTGGAGAAGAAAATGAAATTAACGTATTACCAGCCATCATGCAGGAGCAGTTGATTTAGCAATTTTTATTCTGCATCTATCTGGTGTCTTCGCTAGACCTTCGTGAAAAGCAATTGATTTTTTTTGTATTTCTCAAATTATGATAAAATACAATAAAAATACTCTTTTATAAAAATATGTATGAAAATTTTAGAATTTTAGTCATATGCGCACAAACAAAAATGTGTTTTTCTAAAATGAGGATTTTTTTTTTTATGTTGTTTCAAAATCTTAAAGAAAAGAATGTAATTTTAATATCAAATTTGTATCTTACAATATACGTCGACAACCCAAGTATTAAATGAAATGGTTGAACAAAACACATGAGGGACTAAAAATAATTATAGTTTTGTATTTTTAATAAAAAAGTTTTTTTTATTTTTCTCTAAATTTCATAGAAAAACATGTATATTTAATATTGGTCCAGTATCTTATAGTATAAATCTACAACTCAAATATTAATTGAAATAGTTGAAAACCATGCCAAGAACTCACAAATAATTTGATAATGGTACTTGAATTTTTTTTTTCAACCGTGTTTGATAAACATGCTTTAACAAGAAAATATTTGCATTTTTCTTTTATTAAAAAATACACTTGCCAAGACTATCTTATTATAAAGGTAGGCTCAATCCAGTCATATGGTGGTGTTCCTGGCCTAAAGATCCAAATCTATAAACACAACTCAAAAATAAAAGCAAAGTGAATGAAAATCAAACAAGGTTTTTGTTTGAATTCGATGAACAACATGGATGAAGAACCCATAAACATGGGTTTGATTTCAAACCAAATCACACAAAGTTGAAGATAAAGAATTATACACAAACATCATCCAAACAAGATTTTGAGGCTAGATCATCACAATGATCCTAAAAAAGTCACGATTATTAGATTTTATACAAAAAATTAAAAGATAAAAATGAAGATCAAAAGCCACAAAACAATGTTTTTAATACATGAAAACCTCATATTAAAGACCAAAAAATATGCACGCACATGTAAGAACCCATAATCAACCAAAGTATTTCCAAAATTAAAATATTAAGGCAAAGTTCATGGGGAAAACATAAACCCATAAAAGTTTATAAGCCCAGCAACATATGCTAGAACATCAAACTAATTAAAAAATATAAACTTGATACCTTTTCAAGGTAAATACACTTTAAAAATAACTTATTGTTTGTTTGAAAGTGTGGTTGAAATTGTTTTTTTAGATACATCAAAATGATATTTTTAAAAAAAAATATTTTTGATATTAGCAGATGAAAATGATATAAAAAATCAATTTCTTTTTAATTTAAATTAAAAGTAAAAAAAAATCAAAAATATTATTTTAATATATTTTAAAATAAAAATCAAGCAATCGTAATCAGATTTCCAAACCGCCCCTAAGAGTTCATTCCGTGCGAGTTTCCATGTCTGAATTCTTTCTTTCCAAGACCAGTTATATAAATAATAGATTAGAAAGCCATCACCTCCATCGCTGACAATTCTACCGACAGTTGTTATCTAGCACCGTCAAACCACGGTCAAAGTTTGTAGTCTTGTGGTTTGAAGCTCGAAAATCATGGAGGACTTGGGCAAATCCAATATAAAGGAACCAGAAGAAAGGCTAGGAGACCATTGGAGCTCACCTGAATTCATCTTCAAAACTCAAAACTAATGGAGCTAGCTTTTTCAATCCTCCTCTTCAGCTTCCTCTTTGCCTCTCTCTCTCATCAACCTGCATACTCTCAGCAAACATACATCAATGAAACGCAGCTAGACTGCGACGCGAACGCTGTATTTTCAAAAGGATATCTCTGTAATGGCCCTCAAGCATGTCAATCTTTCGTCACCTTTCGATCTCGTAAACCTTACAATACCCCAGTAAGAATTGCCTCTCTTTTGGCATCTGGAGCTTCCGATATAGTGGCGATTAACAACGTTTCTGCAGAATCAGCGATTCCCCCAGATAAAATGATCATAATTCCAGTCACTTGTTCTTGTTTCGGCAATATTTACAGGCACCCTGCCCCTTACACTGTCAAAAGAAACGATACCTATTATCTTCTCGCAAAAGAGATTTACCAGGGTCTTAGCACTTGCCAGGCCGTGATTAGCCAGAATTATTACGAGAGTGAGCAGATTCCAGTGGGAGTAGAGCTACAGGTCCCGATAAGATGCGCATGTCCTAGCAAAAACCAGACTGCTAATGGCGTGATTTCCCTGGTGAGTTACATGCCAGCCGAGGGAGATACCCTAAGTAGAATGGGAGAGCTTTTTCGTGTTAGCCCACAAAGCATAATGGACGCAAACAGCATTTCTCAAAACACAACTGTTAACCTCTTGACGCCTGTTTTGATTCCACTGCGTGATGAGAGCTGCCCTGTGAGTCCGACCAGTTTCTTCTGCCGATGTTCTAATGGCCAATTTTCATATCGATATGGAAATTCTTGCGAAGTTGATGATAAAGATGGTGAAAACTTTCCAGTCAAGTTGATCATCTTGCTTGGTATGTCTCCCCCCGCATCCCTTCACTTTATTTAATCCTCCTTGTTTAAACAGAGCCCTGGTTTGATTTTAACTAGTTATAAGACTATGTTTTCAAAGTTAATGTGAATTTACTCAAGCAGAAGTTGATTAACGAACTCTTCATTATTAATATGTTGGCTGGTTATGTTGGTAAGCAATCATCTCACCTAAAAGTTCAAGTTGTTAGGTGAAACCCTAAAATATCATTTATATAACTCTCTAACACACCCTCTCAAGTGAAAACACTTTGGGCTTGAAACTTGCACACAGATCCACAATACCTTGTGCTTCATTTATATTAAATAGAATGAGAGTGGTGAGATTCGAACTCGTAACCACTGGGACAACAAGGCTCTGATACCTAAGAAATCATATCACATAAAAGCTTAAACTGTTAGGTGAGGCCCTAGAATATGATTTATATTATTCTCTAACACATCTCATAAAGTGAAAACCCCTTGGGCTTGAAACTTGCACACAGGCTTATACTACCTTGTGCTTAATTTTTATCAAATAGAATAAAGGTGGTGAGATTCGAACTTGTGAACCGCGAGCTCAACAAGGCTCTGATACCATGTCAAGGAACCATCTTATCTAAAAACTTAAGCTGTTAGATGAACCCCTAGAATATCATTTATATTACTCTCTAACAATGTTCAACTCCACAAATCTAAAGCAAATTTCTTGTCTGATTCAGGGGTTGGAATTGGTGTGGGGCTCTTGTGTTCAGTTTGTTTGGGCTACTACCTCTACTTATTCTTGAAGAAAAGAAAGTACAAAATACGCAAGGAAAGATTCTTCAAGCAAAATGGTGGCTTGTTGTTGAAAGAACAATTTACATCTTCTGGCAGAGGCGCAAAAACTAAATTATTTAGTGCAGAGGAGCTGAGAAGAGCAACAAATAACTTCAATCAAAGTAGGATTCTTGGTAAAGGAGGCTATGGCACAGTTTACAAAGGAATGCTACTTGATGGTACCCTGGTTGCTGTCAAAAGATCAAGAGAAATCGACAGAAGCCAGATCAAACAGTTTATCAACGAGGTTAGCGTTCTATCTCAAATCAATCACAGGAACGTGGTAAGAATTCTGGGTTGCTGTTTGGAAATCGAGGTTCCACTTCTCGTCTATGAATTCATCCCCAACGGTAATCTTTCACACCACCTCCATAATCAAGACCAAGAATGTTCACTTCCATGGGAAACTCGCTTCAAAATCGCGTGTGAGGTGGCTGGAGCTCTTACGTATATGCATTCTGAAGCCTCGATCCCCATTTTTCATCGGGATATCAAATCTTCAAATGTTCTACTGGATGACAAGTTTAGTGCGAAAATCTCAGACTTCGGGACTTCAATCTCAGTTCCATCCGACAAAACACACATAACAACTGCAGTGCAAGGAACATTTGGTTATTTGGATCCAGAGTACTTCCAGTCGAGTCAATTTACTGATAAAAGTGATGTTTACAGTTTCGGAGTAGTTCTTGCAGAGCTCTTGACTGGGGAAAAACCAACGTCTTTCACAAGAAATGACCAGGAGATTCATCTGATCGCGTACTTCATATCCTCCATGGGAGATGAGAACAAGCTGCTTGAGATTATAGATCCTCGAGTTGTAGTGGAAGCAGAGAGAGCTGATGTTTTTGCTGTTGCCAGGCTCGCGAATAGCTGTCTGAGATTGAATGGAAAGAAAAGACCTACAATGAAACAAGTTTCAGCTGAGCTAGAAGGACTGACAAGGTCTCAGAACGCCATAGAAATCGACCAGATTCCTCTGTTATTGGAAGATGAGGTGCCATTAGCATTTACACGCTCTTCTGGTGATCCTGCACAGGATTCTACAAACGACAACGTTTCCCTGGAGATGGAGTCTGTCTCAATGTAGACATCAACATAGCCGATGCAGTTTCAACTTTAGATGTACCATTATTTCTTAATCTAGTTTTCCCGACATGGCCAATTTTCAATGCAAAACACTGACGACTCTAATTTTTTCAGGAAACTAGAAGAGAGAGTGAAATTGCTGTGGCAATTTCTCCTCTAGCACAAGACTTATAAACATTACATCCGCGATGTTTGTTTCTTTTATTTTCTTTTCTTTTCTGGTTATCATTTTTTTTTTAATTTTATTCTTTTTGTTTGGTTGATTTTGGATTAGCCACCGTGGTTTGATTTGACTAATTTTGCATGAGATTCTTCCATGACATTGCGGTGACCCATATACATGGGTGAGAATGGATCTACTACAACATGTTAAACCCTGGGTGGACAAGTGAGTTCAAGCTCATTCATTCTAAAATCGATGCCATCTTTGTCACTTCTAATCAAGGTTGTCAATACCGTTCTTGTTGTTGTTCCAGTTTTTCTATTGGTATGGAACGTTTCGATTTCGGAGCATTTCGGCGTGCCATTTCGGGGTTATACTGTTCATATATATATATATATATATATATATATATATATATATATATATATATATATATATATATATATATATATATATATATATATCTTAAAATTTTAGAGCTTACATAGAACTAAGCGGGAGTCCTCTTATCTGGATAAGTTCTTTGTAAACCTAAGTCTTAAGTATCCTGTAACCACTACCGTTTACAGTAATTCAAAGTTTTTTCTCATATCCTTTTAAGTTCTTATTTCTTTTATCTTGTTTTAATTTGTTTCTTTTTGCATTTACATTGTTAAGTATGCTCTGTGCTTGATCAAGGATCCTGACACTGTTGGTCTTGCCTTGTTCCTGCATATCAGAAATCATACTGTTCAAAGATCAGTATATCGGCTGGAAACCATTGACCCGCGCTTGGCGCATTCTCTGGTAAAACAACGCCACGTACTGTCTTGCATACATATAGCTAGTTTTAATTTATATATATATATATATATATATATATATATATATATATATATATATATATATATATATATATATATTAATTTAACAAGCATAATTAAAATTCAAGATAAATTAACTTTAAATTATACAATATAAACACAAAGTCAAACAAACATAATCTCAAAATTAGAAACACAATCACAGGTTAATCAAAATAAGGAGGATTTTAAGGCCGGAACGATACCGAGATGTTCCGGCCGGAATTTGGCCGGTATTTCCAGAACGGGCCGGAATTAAAACTAAGACGAAAACGATGTCGTTTTGTCTTGTTTTTTTAACGGCACAAAATGTTCTGGCCATTCCAATTGAAACAGAACAGTATTGACAACCCTGCTTCTAATCACTTGGTGACTTGATAAATCTACATCTATTTACCCCTGATTATAATGACTATTAATAGTCTATCAAGCTATATAAATAAGTAATTGGATAATTGGATGAGACTTTATTGGGCTTGCTGAACCTAACCTCAAACCTAGAAAGGGTGGTGTCAAATGTTTTGTTTACGTGTCAAAGCTCCAAGGCCAACAAATTATTAGAGTTTATTTATCCTATGATGAAGACTTACTCATATTTTATTGAATGAAGTCTTATATCCTATTCCCAAACACCTAAAATGATCTTTATAGGTTCATCTACACAAGGATTGGGTATAGTGGTATGAATGATCTTGCACACTAAAAGTTGGACAATGACCCATTTAGAGTGTTGACCTTGATAAGGATGCATAATGGTTGGTGAGACTGGATTAGGCCATTCAAAATAACTCAAAGTGTGTCACTCATACAAATAAGACCTATGTGGGGGTGCCAGCAGGGTCTTGGTCTGGTGATCAAGAAGGACTTCTCCCTTCCTCTCATTCCAGATTCAAGCTTTGTCAGACATGTTTGTCACTCCCACGGTGCCTTACATACTTATTGAGCTTGCAGGATGTTCAGTGGATCCGAAAATTAGTTGAGGTGCGTGCAAGCTGACCTGGAACCTTGGTTATCAATAATAATAAAAAAAACTATGTGGGGGTTAAATTGACACAACTTGGGTTCACCTACATCAAAAGAGATAATATGTCATAAAACACAGATAATAGAAAAAGAAAAGTTACAAATATAGACAACAAAAAGAATATTATAGTTTTTATTTTATTTTTTTAATCATATATTGTCACTTTAAGAATGACCCCGCTAATAAACTAACAATTCACTATATAATAATAATAATAATGAATCAAAGGGTATTGCAAAATGCACCCTTTAATTCATTGATTTCTATTCGTGTTTAACAAATATTATTTAAAAAAAAAAACAAAAAAAACATGCAATTCAATCATACACACAATCATCACAAATTTCACAGCTCACAAACAAATAATAACAAAAAAATATATTTTATAATGGGGACGGTTTCTGGCTTCATATATTCGAGTGGAACTTTACAAGATTCATAGTCAGATTGAAAATGACACCGATTTTTAATATATTTTGTAGATGATTCCACCAAGCATCTCTCCATCTTAGCAAAAGCTTTAAAAATAATTTAATTCGGATTTAATACTCGAAGACTTTACTACACTACAATAACTTTGAATACGCGACTTATAATAATAATAATAATAATAATAATAATAATAATAGGTTTATTCTCTAATAATCTCATGTTTGAATTTTGTGATTCTAATACGATGATCATTAGATGTTTATATAGTTATTAACTTCAGGACCTATGAAATTAATCGAGGCATACGCAGACTTTCCTTATGGTCTTAAGTTCGAGCCTTGTAATTACTATTATGATAACTACTAAAAAATTACATAATCATTAATTTTAAAACATATAAAATTAATCAAAATATACATTATGCTTTCACATTGCAATCAACATCAGCAGCAAGTGTGCGGCTCAATATTAACCTTAAAGGACAAATCAATTAATAATATAAAAAATAGCTGAATTGGTGACCCTTGACTCCACTCGTGATTCAAGACTGCAGTGGTTCAGAGAAAAATAAATGCCCCTTCAGAGGGCTTACCGATGACTTGTGCTTCGGTTTATTTGAGAAAACACTTCTTTCGGCTCAATTACTTTTTGGACATAAAAAAATAAATATGAGAAGAATAAAATAATAAGATAAAATGTGGGGTTAGTGCTGCATAAAATAAATTGATTGTTTTTATACTCTCTTTCATTGATATATTATTTGTTATTGTATTTTAAAAATATTTTTTTATTTTTTATTTTTATTTTATTTTTTACTTTAAATTAAATATTTTTTGTATTTTTAGATTATTTTTACATGATGATATCAAAAATAATTTAAAAAAAATATTATTTTGATGTATTTGTTAACGAAAAATATTTTAAAAAACAACCACAACATCTCTTAAACAGGCTTATATCACGACTAAAATCTATCTAAATCTTAATATTTATTATCAATCTTATGAAAAATTAATTGCTAGGTCAATCCAGGATCTAGACTAGTCCCGATTTAACAATAAAATAGACAAAAATTGACCTAGCACTAACCAATTAAAGTTCAAGTGAACTTGGAATCAGAGATAAAACTCGGTCAAACACTAACTAATTAAGAGATCTCGCTCGTTCGGTTAAATCTTCATTTCGATTTTCTTATATCATTAGAGAAATACAATTTTAGATTCAAATAGTTAATAATAATAATAATAATAATAATAATAATAATAATAATAATAATAATAATAGCAACCATAATTATTTATATTCACTTAATATCAATTTTTTATTTTAAGAATTTTTAAATAGATCTTTTATCACATTTATTTTTTTTATCCTTCGATCATATACAAAATATGGTCGCATTATTTTCATATATTATTTTTTATTTAAAAACTTCTTCCTTGGCTTATGAAGTTATTAAGGGTAATTATATATTTTTCTCTTATAAGAGATGCACAACTACATTTAGAATATTATATAAAATGCTAAAAATATAATGCAAGGTGTGGTAATAGGTATTAAATTTATTAAGGATTGTGTTTGCCACCTCAACAACAACAATGGTGGTGGTAATTATAATATAAAAGCTATGAAGACATTAATGATAAATAATTTATAAATGGTGATAGTGATAATGATAAAGTGGCAATTAAATAAATTAACAATTTATGGTGCGTATTAAAATAATTGAATATATACAAGTGTCAAAGAAAAAATAAAGCTTGAGATAAAAAGAATAAAAAAAAGCCACAAATATGCATTGTCTATGAAATAAAGCTTAACTTGGAGGGTATATTTGAAAATTATAGAATTCTCAAAGCTTGAGGGTATGTAGCAGAATATGCATCATCTATGATATAAGGTGTACATTGGATGGGTATATTTTAAAAAATCTTAAAATCATAGGATTAAATGTAAATTTCTCAAAGCTCGACGGTATGCAACAAAATATAGTCATCAAGATAAAGCATAACTTGGAGGGTACATTTGAGAAATATAAAACTTATTAGACTAAATTATGTAAAATATACTTCAACTATTGCTATTTAATTGTGTTTTGAAAATATTTTTTTAGTCTAAATTATGTAAAATATACTTCAACTATTGTTATTTAATTGTGTTTTGAAAATATTTTTTTTACTATTGTTATTTAATTGTGTTTTGAAAAATACAATTTTCTAATTAAATTAAAAAATTATAGTGTTTTTAAATCATTTTAATATATTAACACACACACACACATATATATATATATATATATATATATATATATATATATATAATTTTAAACAAAAGTTATTTTCAATGCAAAGCCAAACAGGCAAACACTATCTCCCAAACAGTAACAAATGTATGCTTGTGTATCTCTTAAACAAATATATTACAGAAGTTGTTTTTTTTCAGAAATATTAAAAAATAAAAATGAAATGAAAGAGATCAAAATTGAAAGCACAAGATAAAGAGAGAAAACCCTTTCCTCGTACATTCAGATGAAGAACAGAAACTGCAACTTGTGTTTTTGAACACAGAAGGAAGATTATCATCCACTTGATCTATGACCATGATTAAACATTTTTAATAAAACACCAAATCACAAACCAAGACCCCTCAATTTCCCACAGATACACCGAGTTCATGAAATCCAAATCAATTATCACTACAAGATGACACAAAAACATTAATCTGCTCCAGAAAATTCAGATTCTGTGGCCTATCTTTCCTCTTCACATACCCTTTAGCCTCTTTCTCTCCATACACTCCGTAACCTCTCTTCCCACTCCTCTTCCACATCTCCGTCGCATAGCTCCTGTGCCCGTAATACGCCTCCACCCCAAACGCGGCGTCCCCTCCGTTGACGGGCTCCACCTTTATCGGCAGCCTCTCGTAGTGGCCCCTGCTCGTTCCCTCCAATTCGTCGAGCCTGGACAGCCCCTGAGCCGACACGGCGTATAACTCGCCCGTGACCCGGTGAGACCCGGCGGCGTCTGGGAGGTTGAGGAGGAATGGGACCCGGTAGGGCCCGCAGACAAGCGGGTAGTGCTCTACGGTTCTGTAGACTCCGTACAAGACTGCATCTCCGGATTTGATCAGATCCTGCATCAAGACATGATTGGAAAAGCCCCTCTTCAGAGTTCCGTACGTGAATATCAACGTCGTCGTTTTTGATGTCCGATTGCAATTGATTTCTACCTCGATGCCCATGCTCTCTCTCTCTCGATCGACGACTTCTTGTTCCTCTTCACACCTTCGATTCTCAAATAAAATAGAGTGCCTATTTGTGGGTGGAGAGCGGATTGACGAAGGGGAGAGAAGAGAGATGGGGGCGTTGTATTTATAGAAGTGTTTATACAATTTTTAACCAGAGGGTTACCCTTTATTTTATTTTTAATTAATACCTCTTTAAATTTATTGTAATGTTTTCAGTAATTTTCTAAAATTTTAGTGCTTCTTCCAAAGTATGGTTGATGTTGATTTTGAAAATATTTTTATTTATAAATGTATCAAGATAATATTTATTTATTTTTAAAAAATTATTTTTGACATCAGCACATGAAAATAATTTAAAAACACAAAAAAAATAATTTAGGGCAAAAAATAAAAATAATTGTTTTAATTTTTTTTTAAAACACAGTGTCAAACAGTATTTATCAAAATAGCTATCTACATTGAAGGTCCAACTCTAGACTTCCCTTATTATTCAAAGAAATGTATTTTATCACTATACCACTGCCTCAACTCATAAGTTCATATTCATGCTAAAAAAAACCATGTCTATACCTAAGCATTTCATACACACAATCATTCACATTTAGTTTTAACACATCAAAAATTGAGTGGTTTGCTATTTATTTATTTATTTATTTCCCATTTCATATTGATGTTTAACAATTGATTTCATATCTTCCATATATACAACACATTTGTATTTGTTTTATATAAAAATTCATAAACAAATACAATTTTTGAAATTTTCATATTAACAAGGAAACACAACAATGCCAACTCCATCTTTCCTAGTTTTAATCCAAGTATTATAGCCCAATTCAAACCCACTGACTTAGCCCATCAAAATCAATTTAATATGGTGCGCCAATTCTTTTTCAAACTTGTATACTCAAATTTTCCATTAATATAGCCCATCTAGTATCATTTTCAAGCATATAAAAACATCTAAACATCGTAGATAAAATAAATGAAGATTAAATTTCTAAGTTTTACAAAATTCTCTAAACTAATAATTCAGCTAAATGTAGAAATGACTCATTGTTATAACTTCCTCAATTTATTTATCAAACATGAACACAACACATAATTCAATTCCATAATTTCACATACATGTTGGCTACTTGGCAAACAAGGAATTTATATTCTTGTTTCAATCGTATTCCATTACATCATTTAGTTTATTACCTACACATTTAAACCCTCAATTAATATTGTCACATAAAGTTTGTATAATTCATAACCACACCTTCCAAAATATACACCATAACTTGGGAATTCAATATCTACCTCAAATATAATTTCTTAAACCATCATATTAAATTAATACTCAATATCATAAAATTTAAGTTAATGTTTTCATCATCTTCATTATCCTCCATAGCCAGTCTTATGTAAATCAACTACCCATTAATTTTATTCCATTTTTTCTTTGAATTCACCTCTATTAACATCCATTTCATGCCCATTTAATCAAACTATTATTACTAAACCATTTCCCTAAATTATTTATAAACCTTATAATTGCATAAGTTTATATCATGGTTTTGTGGATTGTTGAGTTTTGAGAGGTTTTATTTGATGGAATTATGGTAGGAATGAGAAAGGATATGTTGTTGATAAATTATACTGAAAATTGGTTGGTTTTGGTTATTTATCTTGTGAAATTTTGACAGGTTTGGTGAAAATATGGAGTATATGTGTGGGGATGATGATGAAGAGGTTGCAAGGATTCTTGGTTTCTTTAAAAGCTTGAATGTGGTTGGAAAATAGAAATGGTAATTATATGATTGAAATTAATGGTCTCTGTGTAATTCTTCCTACAATAAGCAACTACTTTCATTAATAAAAATTGGTTTCAAAGAATTAATCATAACAATTATATAATGACATTTTTCTTGCTTTTAGACTTGAAGAGCTCTTTAATCAATATTGTCAATTATAATGCCATTTTTGTAAATGAAAATGCAATTTGTTTTACATTTTTCTTGCACCAACTACTATAGACGAAAATGTTGTCTACCATCAAAATTCAAGATGGAAAGTGTAATATTTGAAAAGGTGATTTTTAGACCAAACTATAGGATGGACAATGTAATTTTGGCAAAATTAAATGGATCAAAAGGTGACAAAATAAAATATGAGACTTGAATAGATCAAATCGATAGGAAACGTGATGAGAATTAACAAGCATCACCAAGGATTTATTAGAGGTGCCAATTGGGACAAAAAGATTTAAATTTAAAAGATTCAAGAGGAATTGATTGGGTTGATTCAAGATGTTTAGGCTAAAAAGTTGCAAATAGGCTAGACTAGACCATTTTGTATTATTGGGGTCATATCTAAGACTATAGGTGGTGTTTGGATGTGATTCGAGTTGCAATGAAAACTAGACATCTCAAGTTTTTCATCCATATATGACAAGTCTATTAACTCATCCATATGAAAGAAAAAAATATTTTTCAAGTTATGCTTGATATTTACCACCAAATAAAGAAAATAAGAGAAATGATTGTTTTCTCTATTATTTCTGGATTCTTGCAAGGCAAGGATTTAATTGTTGAAAAATTAGATGCATTAAGCGGAATTTCAGATCATATCTAAACATCTAATCGTAGAATCTTCAAGCATAATTGATAGATCAAAGTATTGTTCATGGAAAATACCTGTTGATGCGTGAACCGAGTCAGATATGGTGGTATCTAAAAGGATGAGAGCCCCACGTGTTGCTCCTCTATTTAGTCCACACGAGCCCGAATAGATCTCTTGCCTTCGACTGCTAGGACGAATGGACAAAAGGGAGCAATCAAAATTGCCTTGTTTGAAAAAGAAAAATCGTTGTCTTTCCTTGCACCACTGCCGAATTTTGAGAGCTGCCGAGCAAAATGAAAAACCTAATTTTTTTAGTGCAGCCGAACCCCAAACCTTTTTGAGAGCAGCCAAGCCAAAATTTTTAAATTTGGAGCATCCAAGCAAATAAAAAAAAAAAAAAAACCTTCATATTCATAACTTCCTTCATTTCTTTTATTAGCCTTTCCTTATACGTTACCTGGAAAGATTTTCTTTTATAACATGATTTTCAAAAAATCATTTATATATTCCATCTTCAATGATGGAGACGTTTTTCCTTTTATGGCACATCAATATATAGAAAGTGTCATTTCCTTTTCCAATGTATGGTTTTAAGAGCAATAAATAGAAATGAAGACTTTGTCCTTTTATCAAATAAAAGGCTATATGAATAACTCCATAATTAATCATATCTAATATGAATAAATAATATTTATTTTATTTCAGAAATAAATAATATTCTTTATTATTAATAATATCTAATATGTATTAATAATAAACCATTTTTCTTTCGTTGATCTATTCCGTAATCTCTAAGTGTGTGACCTCATAGGACCCAATTATAATAGCTATAGGTTTAACCCTATTAATCGTAGTTGGCTTCTAGCAAAGCACTACGACTTCTAAAATAATCAGATTAAATTATCTCCGTTAATTGTCCTATCCAAGTTTAGTCATTGCACATTAATTTAAAGGACACAATTCCTTCAATCTCCCACTTGTCCTTAAACAAGTGTGCAATATAAGATACCTTTGTCTCTTAATGTCTTATTTGATGATATGGTGACATTCATATCTATTATCAAATATGTTTCTTGAACTCTGAGTTTGAACTGTCAATTAAACGGATGATTTCAAATAATCCATCCGAGCATGGCCATGCATTTTCAGTTCTCGCTCTTCAAATGGCCGAGACACCATTCCTGTTCAATGCATCACAGTATCCACGAAGCAGGAGGACTTCTCCAGTCTTGTATGACTATGGCTCCCACTCAACTTTTGGCAATCCCAACTACTGCCTTTATAACTCCCTTTTACGGAAAGCGTTTAACAGTGTCAAAGAGATACCAATCATCAAGTGAGACCACAACATACTCATGTCTGAGGAATCTACTAATCATGGTTTAATTTAAGACTCTACAATCTCTTTTGGAGAGTCTTAAGGTGGGTCAGTCCTACATGTATCATCCATACACATATATGTAATTGACTAGACATCTCCATGTCCCTATAGCCCATGAAACCTGGTGCTATCAGTCAACTTACAATATAGTAGCTTATAAAATCATCTATGTCCATTTGATGATTTCAAACTATAGACTTTTAATAATTCAAAACTTCATTTCACTTAATGGGGTTTCATTCACCAGAACACTTAAGGTGATCCCATTTGTTAATAATGAATTATTTGGACATATTATTCAATATCGATTAAAACAATATATAAATAAGGATGAAATATCATATATCATAAAATCATCAAGTCAAACATAAAACTAGTGTCCAACACTCATAAAAATATAATGTAATATAAAATCAAAACTCAAAGCCATTCTCCAATGTGCTTAAGACCCTTAGCCCTAGTGTGACTCTCATGCTTGGGCCTAGGTATAGGTTTGGTCAATGGATCTGCAATGTTGTCATCAGTATGCACCTTACACATCCTAATGTCACCCATAGTGATGATGCGACGAATAAGGTGATACTTCCTCATAACGTGTCTGGATTTGGAGCTCGAACTCGGTTCCTTTGCCTGGGCTATGGCACCATTGTTGTCACAATAGATGTCGATAGGCACTGATATGCTAGGAACAACATCGAGTTCATCTAGAAACTTCCTTATCCAAACGGCCTCCTTTGCTGCTTCACTAGCAGCAATGTATTCAGCCTCTGTTGTAGAATCTGCTATTGTATCCTGCTTGGAGCTCTTCCAGCTCACAGCTCCTCCGTTAAGGATGAAGACATAACCAGATTGAGACTCAAAGCCATCTCGATCAGTCTGAAAGCTTGCATCAGTATAGCCCTGTACGATCAATTTTTCATCTCCCCCATATACTAAGAAATCATCCTTAGTCCTTCTTAAGTACTTCAGGATATTCTTAGCTGCACTCCAGTGTGCTTCTCCAGGATTTGATTGGTATCTGCTACACATGCTCAAAGCATATGCAACATCCGGACGGGTACATACCATGGCATACATGATAGATCCTATAGCAGAAGCATATGGAACCTGTTTCATCTTCTCAAGCTCAACAGGTGTTTTAGGACACTGTTTCTTGCTGAGATATATACCATGTTGTATGGGTAAAAATCCCTTCTTGGAATCCTGCATCTTGAATCTATTAAGAATCTTATCAATATAAGTTCCTTGACTTAATCCAAGAAGCCTCTTAGATCTATCTCTATAGATCTTAATTCCAAGTATGTACTCAGCCTTTCCTAAGTCTTTCATAGAGAAACATTTCTTCAGCCATTCTTTTACGGACTCTAGCATCGGAATGTCATTCCCAATAAGTAGTATGTCATCTACATACAAGACTAAGAAGGCTACCTTACTCCCACTAAACTTCTTGTAAACACAAGGATCCTCTTCACATCTAATGAAATCAAATTCTTTGATCTTTTCATCAAATCGAAAGTTCCAACTCCTGGATGCTTGCTTAAGTCCATAAATGGACTTCTTAAGCTTGCATACCTTCCCAGCTTCATTTGGATCTTCAAAACCTTCAGGTTGTGTCATATACACATCCTCTTCCAAAAAACCATTTAGAAAAGCGGTTTTGACATCCATTTGCCATATTTCATAGTCATAATATGCGGCAATAGCTAGGATTATCCTAATGGATCTAATCATGACAACTGGTGAAAATGTCTCGTCATAGTCTATACCATGAATCTGTCTAAAACCTTTGGCAACTAGTCTTGCCTTGTAAACAGATATATTTCCATCCGTGTCAGTTTTGAGTTTGAAAATCCATTTGCTTCCTATGGGTTTTACTCCATCTGGCAAATCTATCAAGTCCCATACTTGATTTTCAAACATCGAATCCATTTCGGACCTCATGGCCTCGAGCCATTTTTTGGAGTCTGGACCCGTCACTGCTTGCTTATAGGTAGAAGGCTCACTAAGTTCTAGCATAAGAACATCAAGACTTTCGTTCAAGATGAAATCATCATAACGTCTTGGTTGTACCCTTGGCCTTTCCGATCTACGAGTGGGTTCAACTTGTTCAACAACTGGATTCGGAACATGATTCATAACTGTTTGTAGATCCTCTTGTTCCGGCTCTTGGATGATCTGAGGCCCTAGGCCTTCAAAGGTAATCATCTCATCATCGACATCATCCATGTCTTCTTGTTGTTGAGTTTGTTGCTCTTCATCATCTTGAACTATTTCAAGATGAATATTTCTCCCACTTGACTTGTTGGAAAAGAACTCTCTTTCCAAAAAGACACTATCCCTTACAACAAACACCTTTTGCTGAGTTGGATTGTAGAAGTAATATCCGAAACTTCCTTTTGGATACCCTATAAAATAACATTTATCTGATTTTGGGGCAAGCTTCTCTGTTTGTAAACGTTTTACATAAGCTTCGCATCCCCATATTTTCAGAAAAGACAACTTTGGAATCTTTCCAGTCCATATCTCATATGGGGTTTTGTCTACAGTTCTTGAAGGAGTCCTGTTTAATGTAAGTACAGCGGTAGTGAGGGCATATCCCCAGAAGGATAACGGAAGATCGACAAAACTCATCATTGATCGGACCATGTCTAACAGAGTTCTGTTTCTCCTTTCAGACACACCATTCAGCTGTGGTGTTCCTGGGGTAGACAACTGTGTTACTATCCCACAGTTCTTCAAATGATGATCAAATTCATGGCTCAAGTATTCACCACCACGATCAGATCGAAGTGCTTTTATTTTCTTGCCACTTTGAGTCTCTACTTCATTTTGAAATTCTTTGAACTTTTCAAAAGACTCCAATTTATGTGACATGAGGTAAACATATCCATATCTACTCATGTCATCAGTAAATGTGATGAAGTATCTATAGCCACCTCTAGCTTCTATGCTCATTGGCCCGCATACATCAGTATGTATTACGCCCAGTAGTTCAGTAGCCCTTTCAAACGTTCCTTTGAAAGGTGACCTTGTCATCTTGCCCATCAGACATGATTCACATGTATCAATGGATTCATAATCCATGTCTTTTAGAAGTCCATCTTTGTGGAGTTTCTTCATGCGATTCACACTAATGTGACCTAATCGACAATGCCATAGGTAGGCCTCACTCAAATTTTTTAACTTTTGCCTTTTGTTATTTATGTTATATAATTCTGATTTGAGATCTAATACAAAGAGTCCATTACTCACTTGAGCAGTTGCATAGAAAATATCATTCTTAAAAATAGAAATACATCCATTTTTACTGCTAAATTCAAAATTTTCATGATCCAATACAGCATAGGAAATAAGGTTTTTAGTAATGCAAGGAACGTAATAACAATTATTCAGTTCTAATACTAAACCAGAAGGTAAAGATAAACTTAAATCTCCGACGGAGAGTGCAGCAACACTTGCTCCATTTCCAACGCACAGGTTTATCTCCCCTTTCCTTACTTGTCTCCTATTTCTTAGTCCCTGCACATATGAAGTAATGTGAGCACCACATGCAGTATCTAATACCCAAGTGGGACCATTATCTAATGTGAGAACATTGGTTGTCATAATCTCAATAACATAAATACCTGAAGTGGAACTCACAGTCCCGTTCCTCTTGTCTTCCAAGTACTTGGGACAGTTTCTTTTCCAGTGTCCTTTGGCTTTGCAGTAAAAACAATCATGATCAGCAGCCACCTTTGGCTTCTCACCATTCTTGGGTTTGGCAACTTGCTTGCTTTTCCCTTGGTAATTGCTCTTACTTTTAGCCACCCTCTTAAATCCCTTCCCATTGTTGACATTCAGAACTTCCTTCTTCTTGTCACCAATTATATTGCCCTCAGCATTTTTAAGCATGCTATGAAGCTCATTCAGATCATGCTTCAGACCATTCATATGGTATTGCATTCTGAATGGTGCAAAACCATCATGCAAGGATCTAAGAACAATATCAGTGGCCAACTCTTGGTCATATGGGGTCCCCAGATTTTCCATCCTCTTGAAAAGCCCAGTTAGTTTAATCACATGAGGACTTACTGGTTTTCCCTTCACAAGATGACTATCAAGTATAGCCTTGTGAGTCTCATATCGCTCTATCCTTGCCTGATCCTGAAACAATGTTTTTAGTTCAGTTATGATGGAATAAGCATCAGAATGCTCAAACCTCTTTTGCAAATCAGGCTCCATTGCAGCAAGCATGAGGCAAGTTACAGGTAATGCCTCAGATTTTACCCGAGTTGCTGTTGCCTTTTCCTCATCTGATGAGGTATTGGTCACAGTAGGGACAGGGGTAGTTAGGATGTCCTCACGTCCCTCGGACCTGAGAATAATTCTCAGATTCCTTTCCCAATCGAGGAAGTTCGTTCCATTGAGCTTGTTTTTCTCAACAATTGAGCGTAGAGAGAATTTCAAATTATCGTTCGACATAATCTACAAAATATAAATGACATACAAATCAGTTTATGTTTGATATTGCAAATACTTATAATTAAACAATTTAAAATAAGTAAATGCACATTTTATTCAAGTTGTTATTGTCCCTTATGAATAAAATGATTCCAAGATCCCATCATAGACAAGGCCCAACGTACTTTTGCACTGCCTTAGTTCTTGTGTATTCAAGGTAAGTAACAATTACTAATTATAACTTATTATAATTCTTGGTTGATGATCCACATCCAATGTAGGATTCATCCCCATGCCTCAAGATCCAAAACTTTGCCTTTTGGTCTCTTGTTGGGTACAACCGTATCAAGATTTATGAACCCCCGTATAGATTCACCCTCACGAGCCTAAGATTGAGGTAGGACACCCTCGCTTTTGCGAAACCCATCCAACCAAAACCATAAACTTCATGGGTTATGACACGGAAAGGCATTGCCCCAATTTTCTGTAGGAACTTAAGTTTTTGATTATCTTTTATTTATAAGTGAAAACTGGCATAAATAAAGACAATGCAAAATAAATAAATAAAGCATAAAAAAAATATGCAATAAAAAATGATCCTAGTATGGCCCCAAAAAAAAAAAAAATTAAAGATCTAATCTTCTTTTGTCTTCATCCTTGTACCCTTCATGGATCTCCATCCTTGAACTTCATGGACTTTCTCTTCTTTGTATTACAAAATTATTTACAATAATCTAATTATTAAAATAAATTACAAAAATATAACGATACGCGGATCGTATTTCTGGGCCATACTAGTCACCTTATGCATGCAATATATCATAATATAAAACAAGCATAAAATAAAAAAAATTCTTAATTTAAAATTAAATCCTTACATGGTATGAAAAATATATAAATGGGATTTCCTAACTTTTAGGAAACAATAAAATAAACCATATAATATTGACTCCCTTGGGGTTTGTCTGCACATTTTAAAATTGGAGGAAACAAAACAATTTTGCTTTCTTTTTAATTAAAATCGTAAAGGCATTTTATTATTAAGGAGAGGAGATCAAAAGCAAAAGTCACGTACTATATGTTTTGTGTATCTCCCTCCTAAAAATTCCATATTTTATTCATAAAATTCCATGGGCCAATCAAAATCTTCATTTTAATTTTACATTTTATTCATATAAAATTCACCACCAATTTAAATCAAGATCCGCATCAAATTAACAATTAATTCATTGATCCTATCAATTTATGCAAGATAGCTCTGATACCATTGTTGAAAAATTAGATGCATTAAGCGGAATTTCAGATCATATCTAAACATCTAATCGTAGAATCTTCAAGCATAATTGATAGATCAAAGTATTGTTCATGGAAAATACCTGTTGATGCGTGAACCGAGTCAGATATGGTGGTATCTAAAAGGATGAGAGCCCCACGTGTTGCTCCTCTATTTAGTCCACACGAGCCCGAATAGATCTCTTGCCTTCGACTGCTAGGACGAATGGACAAAAGGGAGCAATCAAAATTGCCTTGTTTGAAAAAGAAAAATCGTTGTCTTTCCTTGCACCACTGCCGAATTTTGAGAGCTGCCGAGCAAAATGAAAAACCTAATTTTTTTAGTGCAGCCGAACCCCAAACCTTTTTGAGAGCAGCCAAGCCAAAATTTTTAAATTTGGAGCATCCAAGCAAATAAAAAAAAAAAAAAAAAACCTTCCTATTCATAACTTCCTTCATTTCTTTTATTAGCCTTTCCTTATACGTTACCTGGAAAGATTTTCTTTTATAACATGATTTTCAAAAAATCATTTATATATTCCATCTTCAATGATGGAGACGTTTTTCCTTTTATGGCACATCAATATATAGAAAGTGTCATTTCCTTTTCCAACGTATGGTTTTAAGAGCAATAAATAGAAATGAAGACTTTGTCCTTTTATCAAATAAAAGACTATATGAATAACTCCATAATTAATCATATCTAATATGAATAAATAATATTTATTTTATTTCAGAAATAAATAATATTCTTTATTATTAATAATATCTAATATGTATTAATAATAAACCATTTTTCTTTCGTTGATCTATTCCGTAATCTCTAAGTGTGTGACCTCATAGGACCCAATTATAATAGCTATAGGTTTAACCCTATTAATCGTAGTTGGCTTCTAGCAAAGCACTACGACTCCTAAAATAATCAGATTAAATTATCTCCGTTAATTGTCCTATCCAAGTTTAGTCATTGCACATTAATTTAAAGGACACAATTCCTTCATTAATTACATATGAAACCCTTATTTTTCAAGAATTCCTTACTTTCCAATAAGATCAATTAAGCATCAATCATTATTTTGCATAGATTCCTTATGCAACAACAATATTTATTACATTAAAGATGGTTTTGAGTTTATTTTCTTAATGCTTAGGTTTATGATAACAAATATCACATTTGATTTGACCGCTGGATTGGTCTAAAAGTTTGAGAAAATACCTCAAATACCTTGTTGTCTATGGGGTCAAATCTCACAACAATTGAAGTTTAAGAAAGCCTTGTGATAAAATTCAAAAGCTACTCTATGAGAATTATTCTATTTTCCTAGTTGGTTTATGATTTTTTTTCTATGTTATTAAGAGATATTTTCTTTCCTTTTTAACTTGTTTTATGAGAATTATACCTATTATAAATAGTGTTAATTATCTTGTCTTTAGGTTTTTAAAGACTTGGTTTATTTAATAATAATATTATTATATGTGCAAGGTCACACTAATACCTTAGGTTCTCCATTCAACTTTTCTTAGACTTAACCAAAATCAATTGTTTTTGTGGTATTCTTTTGATAATCTTAGTTCATGATTTTCATCTAATAGCTATGATACCTTAATTTATGTAATCATTATGTTAGATTCTTTATCATAATCTAATTTTATTTTTATTGTGTTTTTTTTACTTCCAGGCTTACCTCATAAAATTTTGAATTTTGCCAAATCTAGAGATGACGAATCCTGTGAAATCAAGTAGTGATCAATCTTATAAAATTTTGAATTTTGAATTTTGTCAATTCAGGAGGTGAACAATTTCATAAATTTTTAATCAAATCAAGAGACGACCAAACTCAAAAAAATATAAAATGTGTCCATAAAAGTTTCTGAAAATTTGTTGGGCTCAAATTCTTTAAATCTTGGTTAGGTTACTAGGCTCAAAATCAAAAGGATTTTTTCTAAATTCAATTTCAAATGGGATCTTGTAAAGGAATGATTTTTAAAAGGGATTTCTGAAACTCCTCTGCAAGAAGATTGCACAGTATATTCATCTGGGGTCAGGAAACCAAAAGAACTCTTTCATGCTAGAAATATAGATAATTCGTTCAAGATCCAACTTCCCCGTTGAGAATAGAAATATCTCAATGTCTTTGATATGTCTGAAAAAAGTTCAATGAAGAACAAAAAATGAGTGACCATACCACACACAAAATATTATTTTGAAATAAAGCAAGTATGAAAAATAAATCATAACTACAAGTTATATAACCCCTTTTATATTATGTAAAAATATCATAAACAAGGATGGAAAAATAAAAAAAAAAGTAATAATAAAAAAAGAATCATAAATCCACTAGAAAAATAATGTAAATCACACATTGTAATTTATTAACCTTATCACAAGGTCTTTTCGATATCATATCACTACAATTTTATTCCTGTATAAGAGAATTATTTTGTTGTTTTTTTAACAAATTTTTAACTCGGTCCAATAGTCAATTGGAATGTTATGTTTCTTATGATAAAATTGTGCATTACAAAAAATAAAGCCCAAAACTTATTTAAGTCTCCCTAACTCTTACAGATATCAATTAATTAAAGCATGATCATTCCTTATTGAATTTTAAAGGTTTTTTTTTTTTTTGGTAGAAACCATCCGGTAATCCGGCCACTGCCGACTAATCCGGATTCGAGCCGGGTAGGACCCTTAAGGGCGGCAAAGCTCTCCCAAGCGAGTTTTAAAGCAGCTGCATACCCAAGGCTCGAACTCGAGACCTTGGTTAAGCTGGGAGGACCCCCTACCAGTCCACCCACGCCCCCGTTGGTTTGAATTTTAAAGGTTAACTTGCCTTAAATATGTCGAGAAGCCAATTGAATACCTCTTTAAAGTTCTTGCCCTTTTACATTATAATTGTGTAAATTAGCACATGTAATGGATCATTTGGTGTAATTAGTTGATTCTCATAAAAAAAAAAAATTGTTCTTAAAAACACTCATATATCCTACAATAATATTGCTTACCCATGATAGTTATTTTGTAAGTATTTATAGCTGTACATTTTTATATTAGATGTTTTTATCCAATTAACATCTTTAATGGATCCTCAATGTAGTTAATTGTTTTAATCATTCTCCTTCTCTTTAAAAGGATTCACAAATGAATTGTCACCTACGTCAAATAAACCATCTCCTCTAGGGTACAACTTAAATCTTGTATGGTCTAAAAATCTATTTTTTCTCATATACGCCTAAACCTAATAACCTAGATAAAAAATAACTTGTTTATGCTTTTTATCAACTTTAGTTTAATTTTTGTTTTCTATTTATATTGTTGAACACTATCATAGAGCACCTTTACCATCTTTGTTTTTCTACTTCCATCAAGACTAACTTTTTTTTATCAACAAATAGGGGAATCTAATCTAATAGAGTTAATGGGTTAAATTTGTAAACAATCTCAAATAGGGAATGATCATTAATTCAATGCACAATTCCATTATATACAAACTCAATGAATAACAAATAACCCACTTAATTTTTTTATATTCATTTGAATAATAGTATGTAATAAAGTAGTTAAAGTCATTCATTACCTCTATTTGAAAAAGAAAAAAATGAACAATCCAAGTCAAAATATTAATTTTTCGGGGTAAGATAAATGGAGAAAAAAAAACCCGAATAGAAACCCTCTAAAGAAATGGAACCCATTAACACCAAGAATTGCGAGTTTTATTGACAATAAATGAGTGTTTGGTAATTGTCTTTCTTTTTACTCATAATCCATGACTATATTTCTTCTCAAGCAAATTAAAATAAATATAAAAGTTAATTCTTAATTGATCTGATATTAAAGAATAAAAAATAAAATTATATTATAATAAAAAATAATTTGAAAACGATTGACAATAAATTCACCCACATGATTTTTTGTTAATAATAACAATGTCATATAGGTATATAACTCTTGGCGTGTGGTGGACAAGAAATTAATAGGATTCTTTTCTACATCTTTATTTTCTTTGAGTAATATAGATTTTTGTTTTACGTTAAAAAAAATCTTAAGTGGCCAAAAAAGGGGAATGAAGTTGGTGTCTCCAGACTGTTTAGCTTGGTACATCCGTAGAAATAATAGAGCTATGAAAGATCCAAACACTTTTTTTTTTTATTTCTCTAGTTATTCGAGTTAGCTTATATATATTTTAATTAATATTATGAACATTAAAGTTAATAATTATATTAATTTTTAGTTGTTATCATATTAACGATCATCAAAATTTAAACTTCAAATCATAAAAAAAATCAAAATTTTTAATTATAAATTCTTAAGAGGGTTAAAATCCAAACATTTTGGTAAACCTTGTCACGATTAATAGTCACTCGCATGAAGATAAGAGCACCTGCACACAAAGTGATTAATGAAAGATAATTGTTGTTTGAAAAAGAGATTTATAGCTCCATTTTTCTAGGGATTTTCCGTAAAGAAAGAAAAAAAAAAAGAGAGGGATTTTAATGATTGTTTGGAAGTGAACTTGTTTTTTAAAATGTTTTTTATTTAAAAATATATTAAAATGATATATATTTTTTATTTTTTAAAAATCATTTTTAACATCAGCATAGCATATGAAAATGATCTAAAAACACTAAATTTTTTTAATTTAAAATAAAAAATAAAAAATTTTAATTTTTTTAAATATTTTTAAAACACAATAACAAACATCATATCTGATTAGTCCTCGGTAAGGGCTGAGTCATTGGACATTTTATTTTCAATAAAGGCTGCGTTTGATGTTCCTCTATGGACATAAAGGGGACAACCCCGACTAAGCTAAAAAAAGGCCTGTCGTGTACTAGTGTGGTGGCCGCCCATACTTTTTGGTCTCTCTCAAACAATTTTTTATTTTATTTGTGAGAATTAAGCAGTAACATCACATGATTTTGAAATTTCAAATACAATTTCCAAAACTTCTATCAACAATTTCATCACCAATACTATCATCCATCCCAGAAATTCCATTTTTATAAACTTGAAATCCTATTCATTCATTGAAAAATTATCTACTGTTGTTTTTTTCCAAAACTATCTATTGATGGAAAGGAAAAAACTTGTTATCTACCTCTTTTCTTAACCTTTAGATCTACCTATTTTCTCTTATTTACCATTAAAACGTATATACTAGGAGAGAAGTGTGCATGATATATGGGACATGCATTTGTGCATTATACATAGAAATTCCTAGTCATTAACTACTAGGAATTCTAGTTGTTTGGCCTATCCCAAACAACTATTTAAAAAAAAAAAAACAATTTTCGGACATTAATTATCAAAGTTTACTCGAGTATAAAACGAGAATCACAACCTAAATATTGCATAATGCCTATAGAATATTTTATTGGTATTTAAACATAGATTTTAGCGATAAAATCATGAACAATAACTAGTCATAAAAAAAATTATTATCAGTGATTTATATTATGCTAGTCATTCCATTGCTAATCACCAATAAATTTACAAACATAAAAAGCGCACCAAGAATGTTTTTAACATCATTTTATCGGTAATTTTATAATGGATTACGTCATATTACCCATAAAATAAATCCTTTATCAAATGCATATTTCCAGTAAAATAAATCCTTGATCAAATGCATATTACCAAGGAATATGTAATATTTTCTATACTATCTCTAAAAGTTGTAGAGAGACTTAAATCACAAAGTCCTGTAATTATTTTTCAACTCTCTTGAACTTTCCAAGGTCATTTTATTTGTGATCTAAATTTCACTAATAATTTTGTCAATATTATATTTTTTTAAAAAAATTATATAAAAAAAATTAGTTTAAAAAATATTATTGAATACAATTTATTTAGTGAACAAAAGTTGAAAAAGAATTAGAAAGAGGAGATAAGTCTTCGTGTACAAACTAGGGTTGAAATTAGTCTCATATGACTAGATATTGCTTGTTATCTGATAACAACAAACCAACAGTTGAGACATTATGGTTTGTTCACATATCATAACTTTAGTATTAAGGATATGGAAATTCGAATTTCTATGAGGTTAACCAATCGATCCATGCTCCAACCATAAATTTAGATCAAGCTTAAGATGGGTTGAAGGATCATCCCTGTATCTCTATATCTCTATTGTAATCGAGTGTTATATGTTAATTTCCTGAAAAAATATTAGGAAATTAAAAAAATAATATTAATAAATTAAGAAAAAAATATTGAAATAAAGTTTAACATGAACTTCTTTGATTGACTATCCATGAGTTATTGTACCTATATATTGAAATTCTCATGTGGGTTTCAAAACAAATCTTCATTGATCATGGATGGTGTTTAAGAACCATATCTTGCTAAAAGGAAGCTATTGTTAGTTGAAAACAATTATGTAATACAATAATTACAAAAAAAAATAATTATATGTCATAAATTAGAATTTTACCATCCGTTTTGCATGCAAAACAAACATAATGGATCATTTGGTATATGTGGTAATTGAACTAGGAATATCCAGTTTTTGGTTCTCTACACCAAACCTTGACTATTGCATGAAATGATCAAATATCATGTATTGGGCATAAGCATCCTGAACAGCCACTAAGATGTGTGAAAGTCTGAAATCCTACTACATAATCAGTCTTTTATACTTGCAAAACCTTTTTATTTTGTATAATTCTTTGATTTATTTTTTGTCTTATGTAGAATATTATGCCACCTGGTATGTAGAAATAGATTATCAGTTAATATAATGAATAATAAAATTCAATTATTTAGAGAAAAAATATCACATTTTGAATTCAATCTTACATAATGGCATTGTAATTGCCCCACATCTTTTTTCGCAACAAAATTATCAGCCTTTGCCCATTAAAAATTTTTCTATCAAAATATTTATTTTTTTTAGTTAAAAATATATACCATGTTAAATAATAAGAAAATAACTTTGAACTTTCAAAACCAAACATCCATTGTAGGCTTCCATTAAGACTTTTTAAAACAATGATACTTGTATCAACAATTTCATCACCAATGCTATTGTGCAAGAAACCTCCATATTTATAAACCTAAAATCCTATTTATTCATTGAAATTAATTATTCAAAAATTATCCATTGTTAGTTTTTTAAATCATTATGGAAAGGGAAAAACCTGTTGTGATTGAGTTTTCACTAAGCAATTTACTTCCTAGTGTATACATCCCACTTAGAAAGAACACCCTCTTTACGAGGCGAACTTAAACTTAATGAGCCTACACCAAGAAAGAGTGTTTATTTCTCAAGAGCCTATAATGGTCAACACCTAATGACTAATTGTCATTAGAAACACTACCAAAAAAACAGGTAGTGCTCCTGTTTGTAGTACTCTTGATAACTTTCCATTCATCATCTAAAAAAATTAAGTATTGAAAAGATAATAACATTATCATTATATTCAATGTTAAAAAAACTGATAGCACCTCCCTATAATAATAGACTACCAAAAAACATTTACTTTCAAATATACATTATTAAATAAAATCGCAAACCAATTGATTTTATTTATGACTACTATTTAGCTTATTTAATTTAAAATGTATGTGGATAATATCTCATTGCCCATAATTTTGAAAATTCAACTAAGAAAAATATATCTAAAACAATAAAATTTATGCACAAGTTCAATCACTCACTTTAAGCTTTAACCATATTTCATTTCTAAAACAAGTATTAGTTTAATCACTCACTTTAATGTTTAACATTATCCATTTCTCTCTTTATATCTTTTATTTTCTAACCTCACAATCTATCTTCGTTTCTTTTCAAAAATTATATTGAATTCAAGCTCCAATACATTATTTTTTATGCAATCAAATTACAATCAAACTATTTTTTCAAAATCATAGATAGGATATGTCACTAACAATGTGTTTTAAGGATTATCAAATGATTACATATCAGGACAGAAAAAATATGACAATGAAGAGGTATATTTTACCTTAGATAAGATCTTTGAGGCTATTGTTGGAGAGACTCAATTAGTAACAACAACAAGTACATAAAAAATCATCATTACATAATAAAATGCTAAAGAAGAAAATCAAGCTAAAAACAACAATTCTTAAATTTCTTAATTATAGAATGGCTGATTTGGTATATGTGGTAATTGAACTAGGAATATCTAGTTTTTGGTTCTCTACACCAAACTTTGACTATTGCATGAAATGATCAAATATCATGTATTGGACATAAGCATCCTGAATTGCCTCTAAGATGTGCGAAAGTCTGAAATCTTACTACATAATCACATCTTCTATACCTGCAAAACCTTTTTATTTTGTATAATTCTTTGATTTGTTTTTTGTCTTAAGTAGAATATTATGCCACCTGGTATGTAGAAATAGCTTATGAGTTAATATAATGAATAAT
This sequence comes from Salix purpurea, assembly GCA_027405865.1. Classification (NCBI taxonomy): domain Eukaryota; kingdom Viridiplantae; phylum Streptophyta; class Magnoliopsida; order Malpighiales; family Salicaceae; genus Salix; species Salix purpurea. The sequence goes on along the minus strand of JAOWLH010000006.1, from coordinate 6,925,375 downwards.
AAAATTCAATTATTTAAAAAAAATAATATCACATTTTGAAGTCAATCTTATGTAATGGGATTGTGATTGCCCCACATCTTTTTAGCGAATTAATTTTATAAAATATTTATTTCTTTTAGTTAAAAACATATACCATGTTAAATAATAAGAAAATAACTTCAAACTTCAAAACCAAACATCTATCATAGGCTTCCATTAAGACTTTTTAGAAACTTGACTCCACTAAAACAATGATACTTGTATCAACAATTTCATCGCCAATGCAATTGTGCAAGCAACCTCCATATTTATAACCTAAAATCCTATTCATTCATTGAAATTAATTATTCAAAAAGTATCCATTGTTGATTTTTTTAATCATTATGGAAAGGGAAAATCTTGTTGTGAGTTTAAACTAAGCAATTTACTTCCTAGTGTATACATCCCACTAAAAAAGGACATCCTCTTTAAGAGGCGAACTCAAACTTAATAAGCCTATATCAAGAAAGAGTATTTATTCCTTGGGAGCCTGGTCTTGGTTAGCACCTAATGAGTAATTGTCATTAAAAACATTGTAAAAAAAACAAGTAGTGCTCCTATTTGTAGTACTCTTTGATAACTTTCTACTCATCATCTAAACAAATTTAAGTATAGAAAAGATAATAACATTATCATTATATTCAATTTTAAAAAAAAATTGGAGCACCTCCCCTATAAAAGCCAAAAAACAATTTACTTTCAAATATATATTAATAAATTAAATCACAAACAAATTGATTTTATTTATAACTACTATTTAGCTTATTTATTTTAAAATGTATGTGGAAAATATCTCATTACCAAAATTTTTGAAAATTCAACAAGAATTTAAGAAAAAACTCCAAATAAAAATATCTAAACCAATAAAATTTATGCACAAGTTCAATCACTTACTTTAAGCTTTAACTATATTTCATCTCGAAAGCAGGCATTAGTTTAGTACTCACTTTAATCTTTAACATTGTTAATTTCTCTCTTTATGTCTTTTCTTGTGCTTTAAGAATTGTCAAATGATTATATAACAAGACCAAGAAAAAAAACAATAAAGAGGTTTATTTTAGCTTAGATAAAATCTTTGAGACTATTGCTGGAGAGACTGAATTAGTAATAACAACCAGTACATAAAAAAATCATCATTAAATAATAAAATGATAAAGAAGAAAATCAAGCTAAAAAAAACAGTTTTCAAATTTCTTAATTATAGAATGACTGAAAATTCTATTTTAATCTGGGGTAACATAAGAAAAATAAAATTTGGTTATAAAAGCCTTCCATCCAATTCTACTTTATTTCATTTTATTCTCACAAATAAAAATATAGTCTCTTTTAAAAAATATATATTTCTATTTCTTTTAAGGTAGCAAATTGATATTAGTAATAATAATGGAAAGAAAATTTAATTTAAGTCTCATAGAAGATACAACTTACAAACCTGAATGTAGTCTTTATGAAGCCTATTTGGGATTCAAAACTTGTAAGTAGAAACAAAAAGTAGTGTTTTAAAACCATTAATATATTTAGGCATAATAACAAGAAAAAAAGGACAAGAAAACAACAAAATAGAATATCATCGAATATGTAAGAACTTCTTAACACAAAGTAGTATTGACAAAAAAATACAAGCCTTGAGTCAAATATCAAAAGTAGTTTGATAGAGATTTACCTCGTGAAGTCATGTAGGCTTGGAGGCATATAGGAGTTGAGGGTGAAGAAAATAAGAGGAATTAAGGAAAAGAGAGAAGAAAATAATAGCAAGGTATAAAAAATTTCTTCATCAAATTGATGAAAACATTGTTAAATGAGAAGAAAACATTGTTAGGGCTTTATATAATTATTATTTTTGAATTACAATCAATTAAACCCAAAATTTTCTAACAACCCTTCAGATTCTCTAATCAAATCTCATTTAATTTTGTTTATAATGCTAATTGGTAAGGTCATGTAATTTTTTTCCAACACTTTGGAACTTTCTGATGGACTTAGTTTATCGGTAAGTTTGTCTGTAATTGTTAGTGGCAAAGTTATGTAATTTTTTTTTCTAACTCCCTAAAACTTTTTGAGAGACTTAGTTCATTGCTAATTTTATCTGTAATTGTTAATAGAAAGATCTTATAATTGTTTTCAGAATCTCTAGAACATTCCTAAGGACTTAGTTAATAAATTTTGTTTTGTTGGTATATTACAGTCCATTAGCAACTTTATTGGTATAAAAACAAATAACTTTTCCCTAAATATTTTTGTTTTCCCTATCTATCTAAACTCTAAATATAGTAAAACCATGACACATTAACACCATATATGTTCAATAACATAATAATAAAACCACTACAATAAACACTTTATCAGGGTTAATAATGGTTCATTATTAAGAAACATCTAGCATGATTATATTAAAGTCAATTTTATTACACATTGATGTTTTACATTTAAAATAAATTTGAAATGATTTTAATTAGAATAGTCTTCTTCATCTCCTTTTTTTTTAATTTCATCATGTCTATCATAATCATCTATAATGAGATAAAATTAATAAATTTCATCATTTTCATCGACTTTTATATGTCCACTAGTTTTCAATATATCATTTAACTTCTCAACATCAATTTTAATAAAACTTTTCCTAGCTACTTAAAAAAATTAAGTTTTCTTCTATGGTGGTAGATGAGACAACTTTATATGGATCGACTAACTTATCAAGTTGAAAGATATTGTATCTCATAACTACTTTATTGTTACCATTTTGAAAAAAATTGGACATGAATTTTGGGTTTTGTTTTCATCACAGATAACCAATTAAGCCTAGTATGATCCTTCTTAAAGAAAAGAATGTATATGTAATAAACTTCTTGGTATTTTTTGGAAGAAAAAAAAGAGCGTTGGCAATATTGAGAAGTCTAGTTTTTGTATTGATTTTGATAAAATTATAATGAAGTTGTACCCTAATTCTTTTATTAGAGGTATCATACTAATTTCATTTGAATGAAAAAGACTTTATTTTGTTTGTTATGATATTACAATTCAATCACCTCTTCTTACTCATTAGAAGTTAATTACCTAACATAAATTTCATTATTATACATCGTTTTACACCGACTATACTCTTTACTATAAAAAAAATTCATTGATAACATACCTAGTATAACTGTCACCTTTATTTCTGAACCCAAACATAGTAAATCCAGATTCCCACTGACATTCTCTTCCATTTGATAAACAGGGTACATGATTACAACCACCAAAAGTTAAAGAGAAATGTATGATGAAATTAAGTACTACAATAGTTAAGAATTGTTAAGTGGAGCTTACATATGTTCTAGAACCACATGGAAAATTACTCTACTTGTAATTGAAATTTTTAAGTTTAATTCAGATGTGAATTTTGAGAGTAATAATATTGGTTATGAGAAATTATTCAATCTATCAGTTTATGAAAGTATAAAAGAAATATTATTTTAAAAGAATTTATTTTTGTTCTTTCTATAATTATGATTGATTCGCAAGAATCTTTAGTCGCAATAAAAATAGATGTTTTGCCACCTTTCGTTATGATGAAGGATGATTTATTTTCCATATAGCATGGACAAGATAATTTTCCAAGCATGGTCCAACTAGAAACCATCCAATGCACAAAAAAATCATTAGTAGTCCACACCAAATTTTCTTCATCTAAAAATTCTATTTCGTGGACACATCATACAAATAAGTCTTGGTTAACCATAATTGATTCAACTCATCGATCAATGGTTGAAGACAAATATATATATATACACCTACCCAGACTATTAGGATTAGGTATGATCATAAATAAAAACATGAACTTAAACTTTATACACATCGATGGTGGAAAATTGTTAGTCGTTAGATCTATATGTACATTAAACAACATGAATGCTTCATAGTTTTTTTTTGAAAACTAAGGATGCTCTCTATTATGCTACTTCTAAGTTTCACCATCAAAAAAGTGTTCCATGACTCTATCCATCACATCATATGAATGATGTCATGTCATGCGCTTGACAATTTTTTTAGACATGAGTTACCTATATAGTCTAAGAGTGATTAGAAAGTATCTAGTTTTTTTATGTGCTAGAAGAGTACTTTCCCTACCAGTTCAAAGTTTATACTAAGCATTTCCACTAGTTTTCACTCAGTAACATATGAATTTTCAAGATAGTTGTAGAAGTTTGGATATATGTCAAGTTTTTTGTATCCTAGGCCAAGGGGTTTCATTATGGATTTATCAACATAAATTTTGTTTTATCATATTCCCTTGAGGCAAAATGCTTCTTATCCATTTGATGTTTCTATCACAACTAGCCTCATTTAGCTCATGATCTGATTTTAATGGTGACCACTTGTGCAATGAACAATAATTTATTATGATTTGTGCATCCATCTTGTAATGGTTAGTTAAAATCTTTCAAGATAAAAAAAAAAAAAAACTATAGTTGCATTTATATTTGGTTTATCATTAAGGATTGAATATTCATTTATATAACCCTGATTCATTTCCTTTACATGTATAACTATACACCTATAACAATTAGTATTATCGTCAACAACTTCATGCACATTACTAGAACTGGAAGTTGACCCAACCATCCTTTGTATCATGGTCTCATAAGGAACATATGGTTCTCCATGTGTAAACCAACACAAAAGTTTTTCATAAACTCTTTTTGTAGAAGATGCGTAGTAACAACATTTGGATAAAAAAATAATATTCTTACACTTATTACATGGACACCTAATACTACTGCCACTAATATTACATGTGCATAATTAATTAAAGCCTCAACCCAATTACATTAACCTATCATGTGTAACTCTTTAAGTAAAATTTGTTACATCTAAGAACGATCATTCATTACATGTATAAAACCTATATATAATATTAATGACACTATGTATTGATTAATAAAGTGAACTAAACAAATTATTAGTACTCAAATAATTAGTTGTCATTGGCTTGACTCTAAATTTTCTATCATCACGTCACGTCATGTCACGTCACTTGAGGACTCCAAGAACTTGATAACTATGATTTTGGAAGTAGCATAATAAAATAAATATATGCAGCCAAATTTGTTTGACGAGGATAACCCTCAAATTTAGTGAAGTAAATGTAGAACTTATCGATATTAATTGCGATCATAAGGAATCCCTCCCATCCTTGTACTTAAATGCTTCCAAGTTGATCTTAGCTAGCAAGGCTGAGCTGCTTAGCATAAAAATCAATCTTACTTTTCCAAGAGTCCAAAACGCTCTGCCAATTTGACTATGTCTGAAATGATCTCCATGAGAAAATGGACTTTTCCCAGAAACAAATGAAGGAACTCTTCGCACTAGGTGTTTCAGGCGTGAATTTCTATATATGTGTAGTAGATAAATAAGCAGCATGATTCTTTCGTTAATAATTTTTCAAATATAATTGAAACATTGTCCCAATCTCAGGTTATTCCATAAATAGATTAAATAAAATGGACCAGATGTTGTGGTAAGTGTTATTTAACTATGTTACCTCACTATCATGGATGTTTTTTTTTTTTTTTTGTAATGTGGGTGTTCAGGTCAACTTGAGCGTACCTCAACTAATTTCACGAGTTCTAAAATGAATGATCAGTTAAACAGCTTCCAATGGCCCTTAGTTATATGATATGTGTGTGGTGTGTATAATTGACATGTATAGGCAGACATCTATCTTATCTTAAATACTGAGGAAAATAAATTTGTTAGTGGACCACATGATTATGTTTATACATCAAAGATGACAAAATTCATCATTTGTGAGTTTCAAAGTTAAAAACCTTGTCGACATTATCAAAATTTCCTTCGTATCAGTCTCGACATCGTTTGATTTTGACATGTTCATGAACATTCTCTTACCAGTTTATTATGTTTTGAGCACTTATTATCTATTTATTTATTTGTTCAATAGGATAAGATTTTATTTAATTGAAGTAGAAAGGATTACAACGCCACAAGAGACGATGAACAGGATATAAAAAAAATACGCAAGAAAACAGAGACTAGTGTATTATAAAATCATGCCCTAAATCGTGCGATCATGTATATCCCCATCAATGGTACTTCTATGCTCAAATTGTCACGCTATGAAGTGCTAACCCTAGTAGAATGATGAATTGCCCGACAGTGAAAGGGTGTCAAGTGTGGAAATTAATTAGTGTGGTGATATTATGTGATACTAATTGGAAATTAATATAGATTTATTGCCAAGAAAATGAAAGGGTGTCAGTCGACGTACCATCGTCTTTAAGTTACGAGAGAGAAGAACATGGATTTATCTTTTTGTAAATTGGTAGTGTAGGAGATAGAATACATATATGAAACAATGTAAGATAATTAATCTTACAGAAAAATATTATACGTGAAACATTTTCATTACTAAATCATAACTCAGTGATTCTCATTCTTTAAAAGAATTGTTCTCACCATTTTTATTTTTTTTATTTTATCAATGAATAAAAAAATAATTAAAAATATAAAAATCCAAAAACCCATAATAAAGTAGATGGCAAACCCAAAAAACATAAAATTAAGTTTATAATAGATAAATTTTGACGTAGATATAAAATTGTATCCAAGAACCAAAGGTAGTAAATACTAAACTTAGACTTGTCGTTAATAGAAACACATGAACTTGAAGTATACAAATACACCACAAGATAAGTTATACCTTGATAAGTCAGTTATTGATCTTTGTCCCAATAATAAATATCATTTAAATCAATCAAATATTTGAATTGTTGATATATATATAGTCCTCGTAAATAACCCTAATTAGGTTGCAAACCAATGGGATTAGGCTAATAATCAACTTAACACAAGCTTTTTGTCTAAATAGTCGTAAGACATTAATTTAGGATCAAAACAAACCCAAACTACAACACAAGCCCTAAATTGTATGTAAATCTCATAATTTTACCTTAATTACCCATCATAAAAAATGAGTGTATTTCAAAAATAAACTTGTTCAGAAGGGAAAGGATACTATTTAGATTGTTCATTCATGAGTTGGCTAAACAACATGGCTTACAAAAAATAGTTTTTACTATAAGCTCAAATCCAAAATGAATCTCAAGCCTAGTATCTAAGATCCAAGGTCCATGCCATGTTGAGTTGAGCAAAGAGAAAAGCATTGGTTTCTATACGTTTATTTTTAACTTTTTAACTTACCACTATATAAATTACAAGAGTTTTTTTCTAAAATTAATTTCCTAATAATTTATTTTAATCTTGTCGATATTCCATGTGCCACGTTAAACAATATTTATTTAATTTTTCTATTAACTATTTAAAAATAAATAAACATTAATATTTGAAAACAAATATAGTGGTGGCACATGTAGTGGGTTGGTTAATTTAACCTAAAAAAATTAAAAAGAGTAGATGCATGCAGTTTTTCATACACATAGGCAACAAAATAATGGTCAACTATGAGTCGAAAAACTGAAAAGAAAAGGTGATCAGACAAGATAACATAATTTGATGGAACACCTAAGATTATGACTTGTAAAAAAAAAACTAGCTACTGTCATTGCTTGGTTGATTATAGGATGGATACAAGCATCCTAAGGAAGACTAGTCTTTGCTTTCTCACAATGATCTACTTTTTTCCTTTTCTCTTTTGACAATATGTTTGCCTTTATCTTTTGTTCATTTGTGTGTGACCAAACAAAGTTTGTTAAGGCACTAGGGATTTGTAAAAAAAGATTGGAATTTACTGGAAAGTATTTTTATGAGTTTAGATAAGCGACTAAAATTCTGGTTAATATTTTAGATTTTTATAAGAGATGTATGTTTTAATTCAAACTCGAGATCTGTTGTACAGATTGCAAATTCTCTGTCATCACGACACATCTACGATTTGTAGAGTCACCATTGCCAAAACCTATGCAGAGATTGCAAATGGTATATAATTGCAGTTTTTGTCTTTCATTTTGAATTAATAAACACCTGCCTTGATATATATATAATAAACTAAGCATGTTACCATTTTCTCAATTAAATAGCGTTATTGTTTGAATGTTATTTAAAAAAAAAAAAACAAAGGCAATCCTTTGTGAGCATTGTTTACCTTTTTTATCTACGATTTTTCACAGTCGATCCTTAATTTTCTTTTGTAATTATTTTGGTTTTAAAGACTGCTTTGTTTTGCTGCAAGTCTTGGTCATTTGTTTTTTATACATACATTTAGGATATCCCAAGCTGTCGAGCTAATATAATCTTGCTTGATGAATTCTTGATTTAGTAAAAGAAAACTTAATTTCATTAATTTAAAACAATTAGAGCTTCAATGAACAAATTTGAAGTTCAAAGAAATATTCAACCTCTTTTTTTGTCGGCATCAATAATTGATTTGCATGGTTAAAGGGGAATTTCATGTCATTTTTTTAATCATTTTGATCCCTCAACTTTTGGGTTTGTATTTTGATCCTTTTACATTGACTTTATTTAGAATTTGACTTAATAGTTTGTCTTGGTTGCCGTGATATAGGTTTTTTGCAACATCAATGAAAATTTTCAGTGGGCGGTTGATAATCGATCTTGAAAAATAAAATAAAATTTGGATGATTTAGAGCAATTAAATGTTAACGAATCAAAAATAAAAACTAAAACAAATTCAAGGACTGCGGTAAATGGGTAGAGTAATTTGGATGGCACGTACTATGCACATTTTGATTATTATTTTTTTATTAATTTTATTTTTTATTTTATCCCTTAATATTTTATTTTATTTTATTTTTATATTAAATTTAGCCCTCACTTTTTTATTCCTAATTTTTGTTCCTTTTCTTAATTAATTTTTTTTTCAATTTCATCCCTTAATATTCTGTATCATTTTGTTTCCAGGTCATATTTGGTCTTTATGTTCTAGATTTTTATTGTACTGTTTTAATTTAATGATTTTTTTTTAAATTTCATCCATCAACTTTGGTTGATTAATAATTTAAATTCATTATTTCTTGGGTTTGCCTTTTAAGGGATTAGTCTCGACCTCATAACTCAAGTAATTAATTTTGAAGATTATCCCATATTAATTCTTTTTTTTTTGTTAGAAAATAATTTCCAATTTTGCCCATCAACATTTTGAGTTGTTTTTTTAATGGGCTCAAATTTCTATTTGAATTGATTTTTATAGGGCTATTATGATCTCACAACTAAGTCATAGATTTCACAAACTAACTTAAGTATTCTTGAGTCTATTTTTTTGTCCTTTTTTTAATTTGATATTTTTTTCAACTTAGTCCTTCAATATTTGATTTACTAGGAGTGAAGCTTCAATTTTTTTATTTTAGTTTCTATGCAGTTATCAATTTCTCATTCATTTTTTTATTTTGTTATCAAATAAAATCACAGAATATTTAAAAAAAAAATGATATGATATCTTTCCATAATACTGGTAAGAGTTTACTTCAACTTTGTCATTGTCAAATTTATTTATTTTTTATTTATTTACTATAATTATATTTTTTTAATTAAATTATTAAATTAAATAAGTTTATTTAACCCAACCAAGTCAATTACTCGAGTCTTATATTTTTCTAGATTATTTAAAAATATCAATGTGAGTTGAACATCCTTTTTTCATGTTGGGAAATATTTAGCTCATCTCTTGGTCTAGCACGAGCCAACAATCTAGTAAAGAACAATCAATCATCCCTTCAATGAATAATATTCACATGTTATTATTATCAATGTCATCTTATTATTTATATAATTAAATAAAATGTCAATAACTAATTATTTTGTTTATCCCTTTGTTTTTACAATGTGCTAAACTATTGGTCTTTTTAGTTAATAATGCAGTGAAATTTCAAGATTTTATTAAAATAAGCATGGTTGTATATAAACAAAAGTTATTTTAACCACGTTAAATAAATTTATATGTTTTTAAAAAAAATATTAGCTTGACAATCAATTATAACAAAATCTAAAAGTCATTGGGGACTCATTGTAGATACCCTCACAAAACACTATCTACTCTCTGATCAAAGTGACTCTTTATTACATATCTATAAGATCTACTTTATTTTATATGCCTCTAAGAAATTTTACTTCATTGAAGGTTTTGTGTCACCATTATACCTCGAGTTATTTATCTTTATTGATTAATTCTCCATAACTTTAAATTTTTTATATTGTCTCCAAGTTTATTTCTATGATTAAGTTTAAATCTTTATATTTTCATATATTTTTTTGATATATTTTTCATGATTAGTGGTTAATTTTTTGTTATCTATGTCATTCCAACTTTACACATTAGCAGTATCGCATTCAAGATAAAGTGATACAAAGACTTATATTTCATGAAAACAAAAGACTACAATGGGACATGAGCATATAAAAATCACAACCTCATCCAACGAGGTGAAAACAATAAAGGGGTTATTATATTTAGAAGCATGAGTAATTAGTAATTTAATGAATTAATGATTGCCTAATTGACATTAAATTTTGAATCACAATTACTAAAATGGACCATTGATTTTGGTTGAACTAAGACATGAGATATAAGAATTGTGTCAAAATCGATGGATATGTTTAAGTTAGAAAATGAGTATTGTTTAGATTAATGAATACTTGAGAGAAATGATGGAGATTAGTGGATCCATAATAAAAATAAAGTATGAACTATAACTACTAAGATGGGTTAACAAATCCATAATCGAAATGTAATGTGACATTATTTATGGAACTGGATTAATGCATAAGGTGTCTTAAAGCAAAAAACAAGATTATAAAATTAGGCTAATAAATCTCATAATTGAGATAAGGCCGAAGTTAATAGTATTGAATGGGATCATTGAATATATAATTGAATTAAAGAATAGTTATAAGTTTGGCATGGGATTAACGAATCCCTAATTGTTTCAAAGAACAAGTGAAAATCATCAAAAATAAATTATTGTATGCATAATTGATATAAACCATGAGTTGAGAGTATAGAAATGAATCGAGAAACGTGATTGACTTAAAGTATGAGTTAAAATTAATTGAAATAGATTATTGGATACATCCTAATAAAATTCCAATTTATACAAGATAAGGATAGCCTAATTTGTCTAAAGAAGGAAATGGTAGTTCATTAGTTGCTGAAGAATAAAAAATAAATTTTAAAAAATAAATTTAAAGTATCATCACATTTATTATCAAATTATATTCTTAGAGTTGTAGTAAAATATTAATATTATTAGATATAGATATGCTTACCATGATTTCTTTGTTTCCATATTATACAAGTATATATTATCCCTCGCCACAACCTTTATATTGTAGTTCAAACTTTTATGGTCATTTTACAATGAAGAGGAGATTGTAAACTTATCGAAGTTATGTAAATAACCATATTACATATATTTAGGTAAAACTTCTTAATAGTTTGTAAAGAAAGAGAATATATGATTTTTTTTTTAATTTGCAAAATATTAAAAAGAATCCTTGTTTTTCACAAACAAAATTATTAAAAAGGCATAAATTGCATAAAAGAATAGCCCGTTAAATATTTCATTCTTCAAATGGTCTCCTTATATGGATTAATAGGACAAATAAGAGAAACAATTTGTCTTGGATATCTCTAGCTATAGGCATGCCGAGGTGGAATATTGATGCATCATTAAATGGCAAACCAGGTTCTTCAAGAATATATGGCGTTCTTAGAGTTCACAAAAGGAAATTGTTTTGTATTTTTTTTCTTATACCACATGTAATATGGATTCTAATAAAGCTAATATCTGAGCAATTAGAAAAGTTGTGCTTTTAAGTATTGATTTCTACACATCAATTGGTTAAAAGTCAGATTCTTACAATGCAATTACATGGATTAAAGGAAATAAGATATGCAACTTTAGGATCTTTAAACATAATTCAATAATACTTTCAATGCATGCAATAGGCTTTATTATGTGTGCTTTGATCATATCCATATAAATAATAATCATGTTGTGTATTATTTGGCCAAGCAAGGAGTTCTTAGAGAAGATGACTTAGTTGTTTGGTTATAGTTTATTCTTTTTATCGGGTTTCTTTACTTGATTTCATTGTGGATTTAGTTTTTTTAGATAGTTTTTTGTGTTTAAAAAAAAAACAATTACTCTTCTTTATTAAACCATGTGTTTAATGTCTATAACTTTTGATTTAATAAATCTCTAAAGTTTGACCTAAGGGTCTAAAAGTGTGGATGACTCCACAAGGAAATGAAGATTGTCACTATAGAGTTAATGTTGTGGAGGTTAAAGAGACTACAATAACATGATTTGCAAATGGTTTGAATAGAGATATAGCTAATGTATTTGAATTAAAGCATATATTGAGTTATAAAAGTTGGTTTATATGGTTACCAACGAAAAGAGAAAGTTTGAAAGAAATGGTAGTACACGCCAAAAAGGTCATTAAAGTTCTTTTCTTATCTTGGAAACTAAAATATGGGGGGGGGGGGGGACCTTATCAAAACCAAATATAGTAAGGAATAAAGTTGAACCATCTAAGGCAATGAAAAAGGATTCAGCTATTATTGTCCAATGTAAAACTAAAACTCAATTAAAAATAGTAAAGATATTAAATGTGTCAAGTGTTTAAGGAATGATATACAACTTAATAATGTCTAAATAAAGGGTTAAGGTTATAAGAGAATATTGAAGATTGAATCAAAGAGTGAAGCATTGGAGAATGTTGAGATATCACCACTTAAGGATTATATTGATGTTAGCTATCTAGATGATGGAGAGGCTTTTGTGATTGGAAGATCAATGAATGTTTGGATTCAGAAGAATGATGTGGAAGGATAGCATCTTCCATATTAAAAGTCATATAAGTAACAAGGTATGCAGCTTAATTATCAATAATGGGAGTTGTGTTAATATTGCTAATCTTATACTTGTTAGAAATTTAAGTTTATCACTATTAAGTATTAAAACCTTATAGACTTCAATTGTTGAATGAATGTGGTGTAGTGTAAGTTACTAAACAGGTTTTGATTTATTTAAAAAAAAAAATAAGAACGAGATCTTATGTGATGCGGTTTATATGCATGATGCTCATTTATTATTGGGGCATCAATAACATAATAATAGAAAAGCCAAGTATAATGGGTTTAATAATATTGTCTTAAAAAGGATGGAAAGACTTTACACTTGTACTATTATAACTGAGGCAAGTTTATGAAGACCAAATGAAGCTGGAAAAAAAGGTGAAGTCAAAACGACAAAACAACCATATAGGGATGTGAAGAAAAATGAAACTAAAGGTATAAATGAATAGAAGAATTTTGGTCAAAATGGATAAAATGGCATTTCAACCGAAAGATCAGAGAACAAAAGATAAGAAAAAAAAGAAAGGATGAGAAAAACATTATGGAAAAAATAAATTTGATCCTTTTATTTCTAGTGTTTATGTTTCTTCATTGCAAGATTATGAAGATATTTTTTCTAATGAAATTCCTAATGGGTTAGCATCCATCAAGGGAATTAAGCATCAAGTTGATCTAGTACCTATAACAACAATACACTATTCATCAACCTATAGAAGTTGTCCCGAAAAGACCAAGGAACTTCAAGACAAGTGGAGGAGTTTATGTCAAAAAGATAAATAAGAGAAAACATGGGTTCACGTGCAATTGAAGTGTTGTCGGTACTAAAAACATATAATACTTGGACAATATGTTTTGATTATCGTGCAATCAATAATAGTATATTAAAGTATAAAACTTCAAGCCCTAGGCTTGACGATATATTAGATGAATTGCATGAATCATATATATATTTTTAAAATTATATAAAAAAATATATATCATCAAATTGGAATGAAAGATGGAGATCAATGGAAAACCATATTTAAAAGTAAATATGGTTTTTATGAGTGCTTAGTCATGTCTTTTGAACTTAATAATACACCTAGTACTTTTATAAGGCAAGTGAACCATATTTTGTGTGTAAGTAAATTTGTTTTGGTTTGTTTTAATGATATTATAATTTATAGCAAGACTTTCTATAAGCATGTTTAACATTTAAGGAATATATTAGATATTCTTTTATATAAAAAAAATGCTTTTTATTCTAATATGAAAATATGTAACTTTTACATGGAAAAAACTTTCTCTTGGTTATGTTATTGGTGAAAAAAGGTATTGAGATGGATGAAGAAAAGATAAGGGGTATCCAAGAATGGTATACACCTAATTCAATCATAAGGGTAAGAAGTTTTCATTATTTGGCTAGTTTTATAGAAGATTTAATAAAGCAGAAGTAGTTTCAATACTTTTGTTATCTTTACTTTATTTTAATAAAGTTTTTAAGAATGAATATAATGTTTTAGAAATAGGTATTAGAGTTGTTTTGACATGTGAGAAATAACTCATTGCTTACTTTAACAAGAAACTTAATGGTGTAACTCTTAATTACCCAACTTATGACAAAACATTGTATTCAACGAGGACTTTAAAAACTTAAAAACATTATCTTTGGTAAAGAGAGTTTATGATTCACATTAATACTAATCTTTGGAGTACTTGAAAGCTAAGGTAAGTGACATGCAAGTGGATTGGAAATTGAGATGTTCTTATATGTGTTTAAATATAAGCAATGTACGGAGAATATGGTTGTTGATGCTTTATCATAAAGGTATATTCTTCTTAATAATCTAAATACTAATTCAAGTTTTTTTTTTTGGTAATAATCGGGGCTAATACGCCCTTCTAAATTAAACGAGTAATAGTAGACCCAATCAGGTCATAATACAATAAGGGATAAAGTCCCGACAGTGGTTCTTCTAACACATCCGATCCCCTGTTTAATAAATCTCTAGTTAGCCCATAATTCGCCAACCAATCTGCCACACAATTGGCCTCCCTATACACATGATATACTAATTCAAGTTAAATAGTTAATTTTGGGGTATTTTGAAGCTAGTTTTAAATTGGGTCAAGTGAGCTCATTAAGTTATCGTAAGGTTTTATTTTCAAGAGAATAAATACTCTTTTGTAAGATTTATTTTTTGCATTTAATACAAATAAAGCTGGCACATGTTGTAGTATCGAAAATAGAATTTTCTTGATTGAACTACACTCTTCAAGAAAATGATCGGTCTTTGTCGTGATCTTATACTTTTTTATACTTGTTTCTAGGTGAGGACGTTTTTTGAGAGTGTATAATCTTGGTAACTAGAGGCAAATTGTTTAGTGTGTCAAACTAAATTATCACTCTCAAATCTGAATTAGATAGATCTTGGGTTATTGTATTCAATTAAGAATTCTGTTATGATTTGCATCACGTGTTATCGTTAAAAATAAATAAAAAATATAAAACAATTATTTTAACCACAATATCAAAGAAGCCCTTCTTCATTATTATATGATAGCTTTTGAAAAAACCGTTTAGTTAGTCAAATATTCTTTATTTTCTCCACATAATTTCATTTTAAATCGTGATGTTATAAAAGTTAAATTAATTTATTTTGCATTCAGATTTAATTTTACAAATATTTTTAACCTAATATATGTCTTTTTATATCTAGTTTTCTAAAATAATAGCTAAAAATATTTATAAAAATCACGATCATAAAAAAATATTATAATATATATATATATATTCACACACACACGTGTAACCACCGTGCCAGACAATTCAATTTGGAAAACACATTAAGGGTTCTTCTTTTTTCTCCTCTCTGAAAAAGAAAAAGAAAAAGCATGGTTTACCCTCCTCACCTCTGACTTTTCCTCTTATAAAAAAATCGTTAGCAACAAACTCACCTCTCACCGTACACGTTTACGGTGACAGATGAGCCCGCACGTGCATAACGCCCTGACCAGCACTGTCGTCACCGAAAACGAAAAACGACAAAACCCTAAAACGGTTTTCAAAAACAAACAAGGAAGCATTACAGTCAGAGACTACAAGGCAGGGTAGTGTACAGTTACCACTTAGCTAATAACCGTATAGATTTGTTTTTCAAAATATTTTCTGTTCAAAAAATTATTGAAATAATATTTTTTATTTTTGAAAAATTATTTTTGAAATTAATATATCTAAATAATCTAAAAATATTTAAAAAATATTAATTTAAAATAAAAAAACAAATAGAAAAAATTCAAAATAATCTAAAACATCAAAAAATATTAATTTAAAATAAAAAAATATATATTTTTACAAAAAAAATCACCCTCTCTCTCTCTCCTTTACTTCTTTACGTTACGATGTAATTAAGGAAAGGAGAGAGAGAGAGAGAGAGCAGGTGGAAAGAGTTGTTGAAACCGAAAACCTGAAACTTGAAATTTTCACTCCTGCGCTGTTACGATGCCTTCCTTTCTGTGATCAGATGAGTCAAGAGTCAACAACTTTCGGATTCTTGCGAGAAAGCCTTTAAAAGGGTGTGCAGCACTTTCTTGAAAAATGCTTTAAAAAAAATTATTTTTATTTTTTAATATTAATGTTTTTAGATTATTTTAATGTGTTGATATTAAAAATGATTTTTTAAAAATAAAAATATTACTTTGACTCATTTTTTAATAAAAAATATTTTAAAAAATAACTTCAACCACACTGTCAAACAGACACAAAATCCCACAAGAGGAATGATTAGGCTTTCATTAACTTTATTCATGACAAGTTTAAGTAGGGTTAGGGATCTGACAAGTTCAAGGGGTGTAGCGTGGTAGTAAAGGACTTGAGATCTGCATAAAATGTCTCGAGTTCGAGTCAGGACATGCATTTCTTATAAGAGTCTGAGACAACCGGAATTTTATCATCTCACCTGTACTCACAAAATATGTTTTGTTTTCATTAAATCCCAAAAAAAAATCAAGAGATCCTCTCACTTGGCTCATATTATTCACCGTGGCAAGTAATAGACCCGTAACACAAGCTATGGAAAGAAACAGAATCCAAGAAATCCATTATTCACACAACTTGCAAAAGATTCTAAAAGGGTGGGTTGATTTGTGAAGAAAAAGAAAGTCTGGGGAATTTTATCAAGAATTTGGAAACTGAGGACTAAACTGTAAGAAATTATGTAATTGAATACTGATTTTGGGACTGTGAATGCGGAGGTGTTTCTGTTTTTGGAGCGTGCTGGTAAGATTCGGGGCAATGATGTGATGTGATGTGATATTTTTCATCAAATAATAATAATTTAATATATTTTTAAATAAAAAACAATTTATATTACACTTAACTATTATTTTACACAATATACCTCTACCTTGTGAGGGTAATTTCTTTCTTTCTTTCTTTCTTTCTTCATTCATTTCTATCTACGCCCAAAAGCCATCTTGACGTGAGAAACTGGTCAAAGTTCACATGGCCTATATTCTTTATTACATACAAGGAGATACATAACATCCACTGCACGTAAACTATTCTGTACCTTTTCTTTTCTCTTTTTGAGCAGGAGATGATGAGGTTCGCCAGATGATGAATAATTGATACAAGTAATCAAGTAATATATCATAATAATAAATAGCTTCTGTTCTGTGTAATAAATTTTAAATTCTGATCTGCATGATAAATTTTAAGTTTGAGTCAGGCATATAATTTTTTATAGAAGTCTGGAATAACCATAATTTTACTTGCTCATCTAGACCTCTGGTAAGAGGCGTAACGTGATGACAGAGACACAGTACAGCTCTCGTAAGAGTTTGAGACAGACAGGGTTTTACTCGCTCACCTGGACCTCTTGTAAGGGGCGTGACGACAGAGAGTTTGTGATCTACACAGCAGGTTTCGAGTTTGAGTCAGGCGTGCATCTCTTGTAAGAGTCTGGGATAACCAGAGTTTTACTCACCTCTTGTAAAAGTATAGAATAACCAGAGTTTTACTCATTTACCTGAATCTCTTGTAAGGGGCATGGCGTAATGACAAAAGGCTTATGATCTACATTGCAGGTTTCGAGTTTGAGTCTGACATGCACCTCTTGTAAGAGTTTAGGACATTCAGAGTTTTACTAGTTCACTTAGACCTCTTGTAATGGGCATGACATGATGAAAAAAAGCTTGTGATCTATATTGCAAATTTCGAGTTTGAGTCTAACATGCATTTCTTTTAAGAATCTAGGACAATCAGAGTTTTACTAACTCACTTGGACCTCTTGCAAGAACTTATGATCAACATGATAAATTTTAAGTTTGAATCCATATATTTTATAAAAATCTAAAATAATGAAAATTTTACTCCCTCTAGTAAATTTCTGGAATAAAAAAATTGAGATAAGTGATTGACGGTAACCAGTAACAGAAGAGAAGGAGATAGCAGAAGGGTAAAATGGGGATGAATTATTGAGGAAACAAATGTGTTCGCTGTCTCCCACGAGGCCTGCAATAATATCTTGAACAGTCAAACAAGCAATGCTCATCATTGTCTTTGCTCAACAGCAAAACTCTCGCAGTTACGTTACCTGCTGTCGTTTCCCGTTTGATATTCGTCTACCTCTCTTTTTTTCCAAACAAAAGAATGGCATTGCTCGTTTTTTGTTTTTAATTACAAAAAAATAAACTTTTTTTGCGAAAAAAAGAGTTTTATGAGAATCCCACATCACTTGCTTTGTGTAAAGATTTTTTAAAAATATTGCTTTTCCTTTCCCTAAAATTACTTCACCTTTAGTTTCCTAACAAAATAACGTAACTTGTAATCTTCTAGTAAGAACTTGTTTGGAAGAATGGTTATGGTTGTTTTTTAAAGTACTTTTTATTTAAAAATTCATCAAAATTATATATTTTTTTTATTTTTTAAAAATTATATATATTTTTTATTTTTTAAAAATTATTTTTGACATCAGCACATCAAAATAATTTAAAAACACAAAAAAAAATTCATTTAAAAAAGAAAAGAAGAGAAAACGACAGTTGTACCGCCCTCCCAAACAACTTCTAAGTAATTTAGTGGTAAGAAATTAAAACTAAAAGGTTTACTGTCCTTAAAGTTTTCGATTCGAGCCATGTAATTGCTAATATGATGGTCACTAGAAACTTACATGATCGTTAACTTCAGATGTTATTAGATTAGTCGAGATGCGTGCAACCTGATTTGTATATTTAAGTTAATAATAAAAATAAAAATAAAATAACATACCTTCATTGGACAACAAAACTATGGTTAATGCAGGACATATAGTATGTTAGTCCAATAATACATTCTAAACAAGTTAATTTTGATTTTTTTTGCAATGGGAGAAATTATAAATAAAAAATATAACAAACACACACTTGTGTTTTTTGTGTTTTTTATAAAATATTCCTAGTGTGATATGTATATGTTTACGAGTAATTTAATTTTTTTAAACAAAGGAAATTATCAATTGAGAAAAAAAAAATGTCAATTTATTTATTGATATTTTTTTTCAAATTTTAATGTATTTTTTAATTAGAATAGTGATATCTCATACCATATCATTAACATTCTATGCCAATTTGTGCTCTATTGTCAGAGTTGTTTTCACCTAACTATTTTTTTATAAAAATCTTTGATAATAAATAACTCTACATGAAAGCCATTAAGGATTATGGTAAAATAATTGGTTTTGACATATTCATACTTTTTTAGTATCATAGATAAACTAAATTAAATATTATTATCTTGTGAGAAGTTACAAAATAACATTTTAAAAGTTTGTAGACACATGTAGAAACAAATAGTTTTTTCAATACATGCCTTTTTAGGTCATTTTCTATAATTTATCGCTTAACTTTTTATACAAAAAAATATTTTTTCAATTCAACTTTTAATCTATAAAAGTGTATTTGTTTTTTTCCTTGCATTCAAATCACAAAAGATATAATAATATTTGCAAGACACTTATATTGCAAAGATACAAGAAAATATATTGTTTTTTAGGACTTGACTTGTTTTGATAGTAAGACTACATTAGCATAAACTAGATTAAGTTCTCTAAGAAATATTCTGTTTTATTTTTCAAGAAATAAACCTTGCAAATAAATTAATGAAAAATATTTCTCAATCATCTCTAAATAATAAAACTACTATTTTATAATAATCTTACCATAACTCTCCATCACTGCCACAACCATAATCACCACCACCCCGCCATCATTAACCATACGGTCAACGAACACACATCCAACAATTATCAACCCCAACAATGATTACATTATGATTATAATCGTCGTTTTATCGCTGTCCTACAACTCTCAAGCATCACTGTTGTTGTCGCTAGCATTATATTATCACCACTACTTTATCATTAAAGTAATTATCATTTCATTATTGTTTTCAACAATCACTATTCTAACAATCATTATCTTCTTACAATTATCATTATGATTTTTATTCAAACAAAAATATTTTAAAAAATATCATAGAAAGTGTTTGATACTGTGTTTAAGAATGCTTTTGAAAGAATTTAAGAATTTTTTATATGTATTTTTTAATTTAAATTAAATTTATTTGGTGTTTTTATATATTTTGGATGTCTTGATGTCAAAAATAATTTTTAAGAAATAAAAAAATATTATTTTAATATATTTTTAAATAAAAATCAATTCAAAAAACAAATTCAAACTTATTCCAAAAATTACACTTAATTTATTTTTTCCTTAGAAAAAAGCAAACGACAGAAACTTTCTGGTTTCTCCAAACCCCAAGAAAGACCAAGACAAAGAGGAAACAAATCCAAACACCATTTCCAACACCAAATCGCATATGTTTTTCGAGGGACACACCCACCTACCCACACGAGTGGTTTTCCAGTGAGTTTGCATGAAATGCAACGCTCCCAACAAGATCGAGAGAGAGAGAGAGAGAGACAAGGGCCCTGACCTCATTTCTCCAGACTCTACCGGCCGTATAAATATACAGACAAACACTTAGTTTTCATGGATGGAGAGTGAGAATCGTGCGTGTGCTTCTCTTCTTTTTTGGTAATGGTTATTACTATCTTTCCTTTTCTCATCTTACAGTGAAACCCCATTTCATTTTCTTCATCTTTTCAATCTGGTTCTTCTCTGTCCAGACCAGAAAAAAAATGATGGTTTCTGTCTTGCCAACGAGCCCTTTGAAATGGGCAAGAGAGGGCTAACACGGAGCTGCATTTCAGTTTCCTTCGCCTCTGATAGATCACTCTTCTCCTCTGATATCTCTCTCGATCTCTTGCCAAAACCAAGCCCCCCTTCCTTTCTCCTCATTACAACCTGGGTCTATCTGGTTTAGTTCTTGTCAGAATGAGTCTGCAGCACCTGATGACTGACAAACATGTTTTCAACGGGTATCAAGACATGAACTTCTTGCCTCCACCTCCCCCCCCTGCTCCACATCTCTCTCTCTCTCGTGCAATTGGGGTAATGGGTCAACGAAGAGATACTAGCAATCCTCAAATGGGGTTTCAGATTTTGAGCCATTCGATGGGCCAGAACACGAAACCACATTTGAGGATTCAACAGTTTGAAAGACCTGGTGATACGAGTGATGGGGGTTTTGGCTTTCAAAAAAAGAGCTTGTCTTTGAATTTAGGCGAGGAAGATGAGCTTAAAGCGTCTTATCTTGGTAGAAATGGGCATCCAAAGCTTTGCGCTAGAGGCCATTGGAGACCAGCTGAAGATGCTAAGCTAAAAGAGCTCGTGGCTCAGTATGGTCCTCAAAACTGGAACTTGATCGCAGAGAATCTTGAAGGAAGATCAGGTAAACCCCCAACAAAATCTGTCGTAAGAAAGTGTAGAAGGTGTTTGTTTGAGCCAAAAAATTCCTCCAAGATGTTAACTTTGTGCACCGATCACCCCATTAAACAGCTAGGAAGTCTTATGGTTCTTCCATTTCGAAAGACCAAATCTGTCAGTAAAATTTTTGCTCTATATTCTGGTTTTCAGGTAAGAGCTGTAGATTAAGGTGGTTTAACCAGCTAGATCCAAGAATTAACAGGAGGGCATTCACTGAAGAGGAAGAGGAGAGACTTCTGGCTGCTCATAGAATTTATGGCAACAAATGGGCTATGATTGCCAGGCTATTTCCTGGCAGGACTGATAATGCAGTTAAGAACCATTGGCATGTGATCATGGCCAGGAAACAGAGAGAAAATTCCAGCGTTTCCAGGAGGAGAAAGTCAACTTCTTCCTCTCAAATCCTCCATAAAAGATCATTAAAAGCCACTTTGCAAAACAATGCATGCAGTGAATCAACAACCATCTCCAGCACTATCGAGGAGTCTGGCTCAACATGCACTGATCTCTCTCTCACTCCCTCTTCAACCAAAGTTCCTGCCAGACTTTTCACCAGGTTCAGCCCTCAAGGTTGTTCCCAAAGGGGTAAGTGCTTGGTTTCCCAAATCTCTGTAAATTACTGTTCTTATCATTTCATAGTTCTCCTTAATGGGTTTTTAAATCTGGACTCGTTTAAATTCATTATAGCTTGCTATGGTTTTTTGGGCATGCAGTTTCTTCGGCAGAGAAGGAAGCGACTGTGGGAAATCTGGATTTTGACGAGTTCTCCGGCAGCAATTCAAACTCAGAAGATTCTTTAACTGGGTCAGTGGTCACCGGCAGGGCCAATCCCGCGCTCTCCGGTGACTGTGAAACTAGGAATGAGAAAATCAACATGCCCTTCATAGACTTTCTAGGAGTAGGAGCTTCATAAGATAAGTTGGAGGATTGTAGGTAAAATTAAAGAAAGAAAACTGGGTTTCAGGTGTAATTGACAATGTTTAAGGAACAGTAACCTTAATCAGAAAAAAAGAGAAGAACAATCAGAGACAGAGAGAGAGAGAGAGAGAGAGATGGGTGTTTCTCTTCTGACCACTGGTTACTGTGTAAGTCATGATGAATGAATGAATCTGCCATCTCTGGTGAATTTTCAATGCTGTGCGTGTCTGTGTTGCCTGATATGCTGCTTTTGTTGACCATGTTTTTTACGTTCTAGTGCAATTAATACGCTTTCATCTGATTAGCTACATATGATGCTTTACCAATTGTGCCATTTAGGGATGTTTGTTAAAACATTTAAAAAAAAGTTATTGAAAAAAAATGAATTTTTTTTATTTAAAATTTTTAATATTTTTAAATTATTTTAATATATTAATGTTAAAAATAATTTTTTAAAATAAAAATATCATTTTAATATATTTTTATATAAAAAATATTTTTAAAAATAATATAAATTATATTTTCAAAAATCCCTGAGTTACTCATCGCTTAACCAAAATGCAAATCAAGTGGGGTCTACGAATCTCGGATGAGTTTCCATCCATTAAAAAGTGGTTAAAATTATATTTTAAATTGTTTTATAAAAATATATTAAAATATTTTTAGAATTTTTTTTAATATTATTACATTAAAATGATTTAAAAATATATAAAAAAATAATTTAAAATTTTCAAAAACAATTTCCCACCTCCTAATCATCCATTTTCAATGTGGAAATTAGTTTTATCTCACTACTTTAAGCTCTGTTTGATATTATATTTTAAAAATATTTTTAAATTTTTTTTATTTTAAATTAAAATTATTTGGGTGGTTTAGATAATTTTCATATACTAATATTAAAAATAATTTTTAAAAATAAAATAATATTATTTAATATATTCCAGACAAAAATCATTATTATAAATAACTTCTAAACATACAATTAGATGGTTTGGTTAGCATGTGTTGGAAATTTTAACCAGAAATTTCCAACCTGCCCCCCTGTTGGCTGTCCTAAATTGGAGCTAAAAAAGAAGATACGCTTGCCCATTTTGCCTGCAAATCGAAGTTTGGAGATAGGTCCATTCAATTTTCGATGGAAATTGACTTGAAACGCAGTGGAAAATATTACTATATTTTTCTTCTCATTTTTTAAAGGATTCGGTACTGCCCCGTTACATGCCCAAATCTCGATAAGCACCCACTTTCAGCTAATATTTTACTTTTCTTTACTATTGCTGCAAACAATTTGGTCCAAAAAAATACATCCAAGATTGGGAACAAGAGCAACAACGAATGATAGAGTGCAAATCTCCTAGCATCATTCAATGACTCGCAAACCTTTGTCCAATCCTTTGAATCTAACTCTTCTACTAAACCCTGAAAAACAAAGCAAAAAACACAAGAAAAACCCAAATTTCCTAATACACACACAAACAAAAACCCTCAAAGCCTAAAGTAGAATGACATCTGCGTTTGGTCTAAAATGAAAGAAAAGATCCAAAAAAAACACTCACATGGATCTTGGATTCAGGATCTGAATTGGGTTCAAGATTCCCAGAAGAGATATAATCAATGATCGGATCTGCAGGAGGCAATGATGCAGCTGTCTTGTTTTCTTTATTTACACCCAATATGATAGCTTCATGTGGCAGTGGAAGAGCGTTGTCAATAGGTTTCAGTGCCATTTTTGGACCAAGTATGACTGAAAGAGAAACTGATTTTTGCAACGAAGGAAGGAGGGGTTATTTATATATTTAAAAGTGAGCATGATTGCGAGCGAGACAAATAAAGACAGAGAAAGGTAAGGATCATTTTATTTTTGTAATTCTTTTGCTATCGGTTTATCCCCATAGTGTAAATATCGATTCGGTTGATGTTTTATATTTTCAATTAAAATGAAATACTTTGCATTTGAAGTATTTTGATGCTCTGTTTTTGGGTTATATTTTTTTATATATATATACTTAAATGTATTAACTTAAGAAAAATATTTTAGTTTAAATCAAAAAATAAAATTATAAAATTATGCAATTTAAATTTCAAATATAAATAAAAAAATTAGAGTTGAACTGATATAACTAGACCGACTTAATAAGTTCAAAGATAACATGAAAAATTGATAAAAATATAGTTTAACTAAAAACAAATTAAGTTGATATCTTAAAAAATATTGAAATAAAAATATATTGAATCAACTTGGGTTAACTTCTCAACTGTGTGACTTGAATTATAAAACTATGATAATCTTAAATAAAAAAAAATCAAATAAAATTATAAAGTTCAATTCATAATAAATTGTTGATTAATAAAATTGAGAAAAAAATATTCTAAAAAAAAACACAATAAAATGATTTTTCTGAACAAAATTATGAGCTTGTATAATATTACGAGAATGTTATCATCAATCTCGCAAGATATTTACATTTTCTAATTGCTCTGAAATTTTAACATAATATATATAAATATATCAAGAGAATCATCGTAAAATTTTATCTCAATTTAACAGTCGGATTAAAAGATATGATTGATATTGTAAAACTATTTATTATTTTAAAAAATATAATTTGGCCGTAACAGAACGGGCGGAATGAAACCGGAACCATTTCGGGTGAAATTTGGACGGAATTTCCAGAACAGGCTAAGATTCTGAGTGAGATAAAATTTTCTCCGTTTTGTTTTGTTTTTTGAATTGGAACAAACGTGTCAGCCATTCTAGACAAAACGAAACGAAATTGACAACCTTAGTTTATCCAACTACTTGAACATATACAAAAGTAATTTTAAAAGGATTGATTTGGGGTCTTGTAGCTAAAAATATTCAAATCTTAACCCTGGTCATTAAAGTTTTTGTTTTTTCAATTTTATTCTCAAACCTTTTTATGTGATTTAGTCCTTATTAAATAAAAAAAATTGATTTTAATTTCTTATGAAATGATAGGATTAAAAGAAAAGAGATCTAAATGAAAAAGACGCCAAACATGAGTGATGTTCCATAAGTTTTTGGAAAAAAAACACACTTTGGTCATCAAACTTAAAAAAAATAATGTAAATTATACAATTTTGGAATCCCAATATTTTTCAAATTTATTTTTGTACAAAAACTATTTTTATTATTTTTTAATTTTTGGTTTAAAAAATGTTGAATTCTAGCGGCAGAGAGATAAACAAGTTGTTGAGACAAATTTAGACCACCAAAATAAATGATATTGGTGTTAAATTCTTGTTTTTTTTTGACAAAGAGAGTTAATATTACGTTTTTTACCTTTAAAGTTTGTGAAAAACCTATCTAGACCCGAGTTAATTTTTAGTTTTGAGTTTATCATGGTTTTTTGTTTTGTTGAGACCATTGATAGATTTATTATGGTTCTTAAAGTGTTTTAGGTCAAAAATAGATTCAAAACAAGTTTTGGGTAAAAAAAACTTAATACCTGATTTTTCAGCTATTATAGTAGCTGAAATATGAACAAGATCAGAAGATGTGTCAGCTAATTCTTTTATTAAAAGAAAATAAAAATGGACCAAGTACAACAAAAAAATAAAGGCTCAATCATGCGAGTTAAAACAAAATAGGTCAAATGGGCTAGCCTAGCTTGTCAGACCCAACAACACCTGACTTTTTTTTTCTAATGATATATAAACCTTAGGTATATTTTAAAAAGTACTTGAGCCCATTTTAGTTGATCAAATAAATCATTTATTTGAGGCAATGGATATCTATTTTTCACGGTTACTCTATTTAGCTGTTGGTAATCAATAAACAATTTTAGGGAATTATCTTTCTTTTTCACAATTTGTACTAAGGCTCCCCAATATGAATAACCTAAATGAATAAATCATTTGTCTATTAATTTTTGTAATTAAACTCTTAACTCCGTTAATTATTTATAGGTCTATAAGATGTTTAGGCTATCAATGTCATCCCTAGTATTACCTCTATTGACACCTCAATTTCCCTCTTATGAGGTAACCTTAGTAGTTCATCAAGGAAAAAAATCTAGAAATTCCTTCACTATATAAATGTTAAGCAACATTGGCATGTCCTTCTTAGTTTCTACTATGTGTGGTAAGTAGGTTGTACACTATTTTCTCAACTATTTCCTCTCATCTGAAGCCAAAATTAAACAATTAGAAAGTATCATTCCATCATCTCTAAAAAATACTTACCATCTACCACTTGTAGAGTCACTACTTTTGTAAAACAATCCATTTTTACTATATACGAACTCAACTAATTCATTGTTAATGTAAGTCAAAATCCCTTATTTTAAAGGAATTAAATTTACCCTTCTCCTATGCCTGCAGATAGTTACTTCACAACCCTTATATACAACATTTATATCTAGCTTTTCTCCTAAAGGTGAAATAAAAATTATTCCCCTATTTAACTTATTTTTTTCAAAAATTCAATTTTATTACAATTTCATAAGCTATAAATGAGTGTGTGGCACCCAGATTAAATGATGCATAAATAAAGATTGATTTGTAACATACCTACCACCACATCAGTTGTAATACTCGCATCCTCTTGAGTCATAAATAAATTTTGCCTTGTGTTCTCTTTTATTGTGCCTTGGGTTGATCCTTATTAGCACTAGTGCTAAATGGTGCATACCTTATAGATCTATTTATTGTCACTGATTGTTGCTAGCTTTGAGCTGATAGTAGTAAACTCAGAGCTTGACCAATCTTCCTGAAAGAGCACTACCTCTTAAGATGCCTCATATCACCACAATGATAACAACTTATTTTTAGGTACTTGCAATGCCTACACCTATTCCTTTTTTTCCTATAAATATAATAACTAACCATAATCACAAATTAATCTCTTATATGCTTCTGATTAAATTTCTTGCACAAAGGAAAATAAGACACCCATTATCCCATAGATCCTTTAAAAGAGTTGACTCTTGGGCATGCATGTCCTTTCAATGAACCCTCTTCATTAACTTTTGAAAATTTGGCTGAAAATCCACTAGTATTAAACCTCCCCAAGGCTAAAACTAACTAGTATGTTGACTCTTATTTCACTTTATGGGAAAAAGGTTTTCTTTTGGAGAATGCAATACCCTTCCTCTTTCTAAATCTCATTGATTCATTTGCCATATCCCTTTGTTGTTCCTCTCTAATTACACACAATGGGTCCTCTCCTTGTTTCACAACATTCTCACTTTCCACATCTCTCTTTCAGTTGAGGATGGATTAGTTCTGGTTCCATGATGGGTGCACACCATCCTATAATACACACAAATTCACATTAACCATATGTCCACTAGGTTATAACTAGAGCTCTCATACCAATTGTAATATCCTCCACTTTTATGTGGTCAAAACATCACAATAATCATGTGTTTAATAAAAAAAAGCAACTATTATCTCTCTCTCTCTCTTTATATATATATATATATATATATATATAGAAAGAGAGAGAGAGAGAGAGAGAGAGAGAGAAAGAGAGGATTTACTCATTTAAATAAACATGTATATAGTCAAATAATCATTAAAAACAATTTACTTAAATATTAAGAATACTTGTCTAGTAATACTTAAGAATAGAAATGTTAATAATATAGTCAATAAACTTTTAATAGGTTAAGTCGATTGACTCAAGTCTTTTTTCTATTTCTCTAATTGATTTTTTTTCTCAGTTACTTAATTCAATATTAGGTTGATTGAAAATTACTTTTCATAATTTATTTCAGATTATTTTTTATAGGGTTATTTTTTTCTCATGACTTGGGCCGTGTGTTTGACGAGTTAAACTTGATTGACTTACGTTGATTTTTTTGTGTTTTTTTTAATAATTGCTTTTCGATTTAATTTTTCAAAACTTAGTTGATTGAGAATTGAGCTTCATAATTTGTCTCAATCTAGTTTCTAGTAGATCATCTTGGTCTGGCCCATATCTTGAGTTTGACAACTTAACACGGGTTGACTCAAGTTATTTTTTGAGTTTTTTTTTTCTAATGATTTTTTGCTAGTTTTATCCTTCAATATTAAATTTATTAGAAATCATGTTTCATTATTTGTTTTTATTTATTCTTATAAGATTATTATGATCTCATGACTTGATATGTATATTGGTAGATTAGCCCGGGTCGACTCAAATCAATTCAACATATTATCATCTTAATGTTTATTAAAAAGATCTTATTTTAAATATTTAATTTGACTCAAACTATTTTGTTACAAGTTATCTATGTTGTTTTTGGGTTTATCAAGGTAACCGAGTCATATTAAATCAATTCTTACACGGTTTATTTATTTATTCACATGAGAAAACATTAGAAAATCTAAATATTTTGATATGTTAAAAAAAATCTTGATCTAACGGTAGCATAGTACGAGATAAAAATGTAATATTATAGTACATGATGCAAGCTGCCATCAAATTACCAAATAAATAACTTCCCTTGATGTTAACTCCAGCACGGAATTCTGAATGATCATGCTTTTTTTTTTTGGTAAAAGGAGGGGCTGACAGCCCAAACAAAACAAACAAACTACAAAACAACAGAATGAGGCGTCAAAATACCCTTAGCATCCGCAACAAGAATATCTTTAAAAAAATCAGGAGCCTCATCATAGACATAGAGACCAAAGTCAAGATTATAACTTCTGGTAGTCAGAACATCAGCAGCTTCATTTTGTTCACGGTGATTGTGCTCTTGAACGGGATTTTATATTCCTTTGACTCGTAAGTACTGAAAATGTGGAGGGGAAGTACTTCAATGAGGACATGGCATGTTATACCTTGCTGCATGCACTTCAATAAGGAGTGAATGCTGACGTGTAGCACTGAGATTAATCGGGCCCACAACTTGATTCATCCTAATTTCTGGAACTTGATATCCACTGCCTACAGATATACCAGAAGATGGTGAGCCTGACCCCATAACTTTGCTGCTACTATTATAAAGATTCTTACATTCTGAGATTGATAATTGTGTTTCTTTTATTTCCTTTGTTTTTTTTTTTATAAAAAAACATAATTATTTATTCTCATATCAACTTTTACCTATAAAAACTAAATTACAATTTCATGATTTTCAACACATCAAGAATTGCTATGCATACAAAATGATTGATGAAATTGGGGAGTTTGAAACTACAATTTGAAAATAGCCCAAAAAAATGGAAACGTTACACACTTTAACCCTTCCAAGAACCAAAATCTACCTTCGTCCTCGAATGGTTATAATATTACATCATATGCTTACAGGATTAATTTGTTTTGTTAGGGTGGAATTTAATATAGTTTCTACTTTCGTTATGCGTCATGCAATATCAGGTCTCAAAAAAATATTTGTTTTGAATTTTTTCATGAAAATAAGGTTTTTAATTAACATATCTCTTGTTTATCTTAGCCAATAGAATATTTTTAGCTAGAATCATTATTTTTGTTTCATATATATATATATATATATATATATATATATATATATATATATATATATATATATATATATATATATTGTTAAAGCAAGTTAACAAAAAAATATCAATTTGTATATTATAATGTGTTAGAATATGATAATGTATAATGTTTAAGTGTTTAGTTAATTATTTTTTAAGTCATGACAAGATGTGTTAAGTTTTAAAATTATTATGATTTAAGCTGTGCAGACCAGCTTGCTCGAGTAATTTAAGTTGTAGACATGTTGCTTATTGTTTAAGCTTCAGGGCAATGAATTTACTAAATGAACAATGTTTTTGCCTAAAACAAAAGTTATTTATTTATTTTTGTCGGCTTTGCTTACTATTTTGTTTTTGATTTATGGATTCTTTTTATTTTGATCAATCATTCTTATCATCAACCAGGGAGATATGTGGGGCGGGGCGGTAAGGCCCTGGGGCTGCTAGCGTGGCCACCAGGGTTCGAGCCCTCCAAACCCCCTCGTAAGAGCCTGGGACAGCCGGGAGTTTTCCCTGCTTTCTGGGCCCACAAAGTGCGCTTTCTGGGCAGTGGGGTTTTACTCGTAAGAAGCTCCACCACAAGTGGAGATATTCAAAAAAAAAAAAAAGAGATATTAGTTGTCGAAAAGAAATTCAACATCAACATTGTTCTTGATGGCAATGTATAGACCAATGATGGATAATTCTGAGATGGACAAGTGGACACCTAATGCTATAGTCCTCTAAACCTTCCTCCGTCTACTGCCACTGCATCCACCATTATCATGTTAAGAGAGAAACGGTGACGGTTCGGTCTAGTAAGGAGATAGGTTTTTTAGTTAGGCTCTACCATATCAAGGCCCCAAAACCGAGAGGCAACTATAGATTCTCGGGTTTGATGAATTATATTTGTATGAAATTGATAGGCTTTATATATTTTTGCAAAGTTTATACAATCATTTATAATGAATAGCATTCTATTTTATTTATTTACAGAAATAAAGTTTAGGGTTAAGCTAATATGCATCATAAATTTCTAAATAAACTTTCCTTATAATTTGCAATGCTTCATCCTCACATGCAAGAAGAATTCCATCAATATAAGGTATCCCTATAAAACATGAATCATGGAGCACACCTCCAAACTTCAATTTTACATTATGGGTCATCATGCAACTCTTATATTTCTAATAATCAACAACAACAAGTGGGGTCTTGGCCTAGCTGAGAAAGGGATTTGTTTTCTTTTTCTGCACCTGAGTTCAAGCCTCATTATGCACGTGTGTCACCCCCGTGGTGTCTTACCTGCTCACTGGGTTTGCAAGATGTTCAGTGGATCCGAGAATTAGTTGTGGTGCGCATAAGCTGGCCTAGACACCCCCGTTATCCAAAAAATAATAATAATTAAGAAATGGTTGCCTCCAATCTTTTTTTCTTATTTTGAATAATAAAATATTGTTACTTTCTATATTTTTCAACATGAGTTGCAAGTTTATCCATTTTTAGCAAACTAGTGTTGAGATTATATACTCTTTAGAACTTGCTAGATTTACTACAAGATTTACTTACTAATTTTGACTTCTTATTACATGATTAACAATCACCTAATCAAATCATTATAGCAATTGTGATGCATATTTGTAATATGGAAGCAAGTTAAGATTTCAAACTTCATATTCAATCAAAATTTGATAAAATTCTAACTTTGAATCTCTAAAAATTAGTTGACAACCTTCCATGTTTAATGTCATTTGTAAGCCAATAATTAAAGCTTGATACTAAATAAAAATTTCAAAAAAATATTCCATTAATATACAATAAAATTACATCAATTCACCACATAGGGTTATAAATATTTCTTTTAATGACCCTAATTTCTGGAACAATGATATTTGTTTCCAACAAAAAAATAACAACCTGTAATTTCTATAACCTTTTGAGCATTAAAATTCAGGAAAAGCAGGATAAGTTTTTCTTACACACTCAAAATACTCATATAAACAATATCAAGATTTCTACCAAAAGTTTGGTGAGTTTCTTTTATATATAGGACATCCCAAGTTATCGACAAACACTTGTGCACTTCTATAACAACCTTCAAACTCTTCAATCCATTCATCCTTGGTCATATCTTTTCATTATTTCAACAATAATTTCATATCTTTTTAGGGTTAAAAACCATTTAAAACTGAGTAAATAAAACAATATATGAAACATAACAAAATCATAAACATTAATAACTTGAATAATTTGAGTTAGCTTTATAAGTGTAAGAACATAAAAACATTTAGACCACATGTTATAAAGGAAATTATAGCATTAATTGAAATACTACTTCTAGCACGTTGCAGCTAAATTTGAAATAAACAATTAACATTATAATATAACCAATTATCATCACAATCATTAAAAAAAAATTAGCACAAAAAATCAAGGATTTCTTTGATTTCCTATCTTTTTAACCAATCATTTCCATACTTAAATTTATCGATTAATAAATTTAATCCTTTTTACTAGAATGAATCTAGTTACAGCCTTATAGGTGTTTATACTCCAATTGTCCCACTCATTCGTATATCCATCTTTCTATTTCATTACTTACCTTTGTCAATCCCCATGTTGAGATTTCTATGCCATGATTTTCATTAGTTATACCAATCCAAATACATAGTTCTACAGTTTTCAAACAGCTTAGATTAGTAATTATTGTAATCTTGACAAATTTGTAAT
Source organism: Salix purpurea (assembly GCA_027405865.1). Classification (NCBI taxonomy): domain Eukaryota; kingdom Viridiplantae; phylum Streptophyta; class Magnoliopsida; order Malpighiales; family Salicaceae; genus Salix; species Salix purpurea. The sequence goes on along the minus strand of JAOWLH010000006.1, from coordinate 6,892,596 downwards.
TTACTATACAAATCCTTAAAATATAACTAAGATACAAATCATATCAACTTTAATTTTATCCTATACTATTTCTTAAATATGATCTAACTCTTTTAACAGTCTAAAAAAAAACAAAATTAGCCCTCTTTGATGACTCATCTTGACATCACACATATATTTTATCATCCCATTTGTAATCCACTCTACTTTAATTGTTGTCACCACTCATTGTATATCTAAATATCACTTTTATTCCGTCTACAAATTCATAGAACATCGGTCATTAACCCATCATATTGTTAGGCCTACATTCGTCCATCATCTTCTAGTTTGACTACTAACATAACTACTCATTACTTTACCATGGAACACGTTTGTTGTCTTAACCATTCTATTTTTCATCAATGCCTCACTTTAGTATCTTTTTTATAAGTTTTTAAAATAAAACATCCCTCTCCCCTAGATACACGATACCTATTTCATTCATTTATTTGTCACCAAACCTTACTCCATCATCCTTACAACCTATCTTGAGCTTTTTTTTGTTAGTGACTTTTCCACTTTTTTGGCTATTAAAAATCTTGTTCTTAATGTCAACTAATACGATTAGTCACTTACTTATGGCATATTTATTAAACTATGTTGGTCACCTTTAAACCTTTCACTACAACTTGATGTCTAGTTTGAAACTTGTTTTCTTTATAGTTGTCATACTATCCTGATCATCCTCACAACGAAGTCAATACAATTTGGTCATCCATACAAGGATGCCAATTAATTTCTCATAGCTATTCACTTTATTCATTGTTTTCTTTTATACTTTCAATATAAAAAATTTGAACATGTAATTAACAGATTCATAGTTATATAATTAATAAAACTTTAAAATTAATCGTGAAGTGTCAAGCATCTACTTGAGGGCTCCTATCAAACATTCATGCTGAACTAATATGCAGTCTTGTAACCTCTCCTACACCAAAAAAATCCAAACCTCATTTTGCATATGAAATGCATACAATATTACAAAGGTAATAAATATGATATGCATAAAAAAGGTAAATTGAATATGGGCTCGTCCTTCAATGGATGACAATGGTTGTCACTTGGTGTTTTATTGCACTTATGAGAGAATTTATATTCATCTTAGCTAATTTGTAATAAATCAAGTGACGACCACTGTCTATTATTACAAACTACCGACATGAGTAACACATCTCATATTTGGATACAAAATATGCAATATATTAATGCTTTTTGTTGTTGATTCAAATACTCTTTTTCATCAAAGGTGGAGGAAGCTACCGATCATATAGTACCACTTCCGAAAATTCCTAAAGAGAATGTAATCGAAAGAGGCACCGGTTACTCAAGATGCACCGCCCACCATGTAATGTCTTTTGTACTTAAACTCCACTCATGGTATCTTCTGTGTTTGAGTTCAGTCTTATTTAGAGATTTCTCGTGTTTTTGTGAGCTTTTTTTTTTAATTTTTAATGTTTAATAAACCTAAACTACACTCACTAATATGGATATGAATAATTAATTAAAATTTTAAGCTTATTATGCAGGGGAAACATTGGTTCACCATTATACAATTGGCATTCCAATGCATTGGAGTCGTGTTTGGTGACTTGGGCATATCTCCTTTGTATGTGTTGTCGAGCACCATTCTTAATGGTATCCAAGACCCTGATGACATTTTAGGAGTCTTATGTGCTCCATCCTCACCATCACAAACGAAAAGTACACATTTATGGTCTTATCCCCCAACAATAAGGGAGAAGGTAAGCTTAAACATTATTTCATAATCCATATTTTGCTCTTTTTTTTATACATACGTTGAATCCTTGCAGTTGATCTCTAAGTACCTTATTTATCTATTTCGTTTGGTATTAAGATTGTATTTCAATGATGATAATAATCAATATAGTATTATGTGAATTGAATCATGATTAGTTTAGAGACTTGATCATTTTCCTTACCTTGGAATAGAATTTACATAGTTAAACAGTACATGTTAGCGGAGATGAGGAAGTTTAAGTATCATAAAGTGCATTGGATATATAAAATGACTTTCCTAAAAAGATAACTTTTTAAATCCAAAAAAAAAACCCATCAAACGATGATAGAAAATGAAAATTTTAATTTTTTAACAAAAAAAAAATGTTACTATGAAATATGTATCGTATCTCTTGCTCTCCTTTCTGATGTCGTAAATGGCTATCATATTTTTAGAAGTGGAAAACGGAATGGCTTTAGCTGGAAGTCCAATTTGATAAAAATTTATGAATTTAAAAGGAGATCAACATTGTTTTTATATTTTGATATGTTATATTCATTTGCTATTGGTATTCTTTTCTTGTTATTTGACAAACCCAATTTAGAAGTAACTGTTACCAATATAAATTTTCAGGTAGTAATGTAATGTATTTTCTGTCAGTAATTGTTTTTTCAATAACCACACCAACAGAAATTTTTTGTCGGTAAAATTCTATTGGTGACTCCATTACACATGCATGGTTAATAAGGTGGGGTTGTGGAGGAAAATGTGAATTCTGATCACACAGTTGCTGTTAGGACTTCAATTATCATCAAGGGTTTATCATCTTCATCTTCCTATAAGAGATGTGATATACAAGACTGCTACATGGATTGAGAAACATTCTTCCATTTACTTTACTGTTCCTACTATAGCTTGATAAATTCATTTCGACAATCAATTGACTGCTTCATTATTGATGATGTGAGTAACTTCTGTTGGTAATAATTATTAATGGCAGGAGGAACTTTTGCAATGCATGCTCTAATATCTCGCTATATGGACATAATCTTAATGCCAAGTCATCAAGTTGGAGATAGAGAGCAGCACAAGGCAAGTGAGAAGAGGTATTCAATAATGAAATACTTGCTGCTCTTCTTGGTGTTTCCATGGTGATTGGGGATGGTATTCTCACACCATGCATTTCAGGTAAAACAATTATTTCTATATGTGATTGGAATAACATTTCTAATGTTTAGGAATTTTTATATAGTGATTTTTGTTGTAACGAGCATTACGTTTGCTTCTGATTCCCACATCATGTGGATATTAGTAGTGATATTAGTTGTTTTATTCCAAATACAAAAATTTGGAACTGGAAAACTCGGCAACATCTTTGCCCTGATTCTTCTAGCCTAGTTCTTCTCAATAGCTTTTATTAGGGTTTTTAATTTGGAAGAAATACAATCAAGGAGTGCTACAAGCTTTCAACCCATATTACATATGGGTCTACTTCAGCAAAAACCCTATGAATGCTTGGAAATCTCTTGCTGGCATCGTGTTGTGTTTGACAGGTATGCATTTTGTATAATATATATATATATGTTTAGTACCATTTGCATCCTTAAATTTGATTATTGATTCCTTCTTTTCTTTTATATATAGGAATCAATGATTGAAATTAATAACCATCAATCAAGTATAGTTTATAACATTGAAAATTTAGTTAGACCTGACCAACTCTAATCGACCTTAGCCATGTTGTTTGTTAATCAAGAATTGAATTAAACATAGTCACCTTCAACCTTTAAGAGTTTCATTATTTGAAGCTGCTTATCACTGTTCTAGCATAGTTTGTCATCAAATCTAATCAACTTTCGTTTATCTTTTTATATGGACATTGTAATCATGTATTTTTTCAATGTAACCTTTTTTATTGCTCAAAACCAAGTTCAAAAGCTTTATTCGCTGATCTCGGGCATTTTAATGTTCACTCTATTCGACTCAGTACTTGAGTTGTACTGTTGTCATCGTTAGTGCTTGCCTATCTTGGCCAAAGCTCCTACCTGCGAAAACACATCAAAGATGTTCGTGATCTTTTCTCTCTTTATTCCTAGTAAGTACTATCTCGTCTTTGTTCTTATTTTTGCTGTTGAGATTAATTATAGAGATAGGGGCCTACTTATTTCTCCTGTGTAGAATCTCTATTTTGGCCATCATTTATATTGTCGGTATTGACTTCCATCATTGCAAGGCAGTCTTTGATATCAGCAACATTCTCTATAGTGCAACAATGTGCAATGATTGGTTACTCCCCTAGAGTCAAGGTGGTGCACACTTCGTCGTCACATCAAGGACAAATTTATATGCCGGAGCTCAACAAGTTTTTGATGGTTGCTTGTGTTTTCATAACTCTATATTTTAAAACCACTGTAGGCATCAACGTTGCATATGGTAACCGTTTTCATAATCTAAAGCACACAATATAATTCATAATAATTAGTTAACTTTAGTATTTAATAAGTATTTTCATATAGGAGTGGCTGTCTCGTTTGTCTTCTTAATCACCTAAGTGATGTTCATGGTTGCCATGGTCGTGGTGAGGAAGAAACATATAATATGGGTAGTTTTTTATGGCACCACCATGGTAATTATTGAACTCCTATTTCTCACATCAGTGTTGTCGAAGATTTTGGTTAGAGCTTATTTGCTAGTAAATTTAGCATCGTCTATGTTTTTTATTATGATAGGATGGACCTACGGTAGGAGGAAGAGGTTGATGCATGAGCAGAACAATGTAGGAGACCTCGAAATATTAAACAATTCAAGGATAGCTAGGTTGCCAACTATTGGGATCTTTTATGGTGATGATCAAGCAATCCCTCTAATATTTAGGCACTATGCATCCAGTTTAATGGTCATACCTTCCATCCTTATCTTCATTTCTCACAAACCCCTCCCTGTCAGGTATGTTCCTCTTAAAAAGCAGTTATCTTTTCGAAGAATCTACTTAGATCAACCAGTCTTTCTCTATGATGTCAATATTGGATATCTAGAAACTAGAATGGAAGAAAATTGTTTCGAGGAGATAGTAATCAATAGGTTAATCGAGTTTCTACAACAACATAGTGAAGGTGAAAAAGAGGTAGCTTGTCTTTACAAAACAGTGGTGGACGGTGACAGTATACACCAAACAAGAGAGGTAGAGATGATTGCATCACAAGGATCCAAGTTAAAAAAACATCATTTTAGTCAGTTATAATTGACTGAATAGATATTTCAGACAACAGAGACAAATTTATCAAATCCGTCAAGTGACATCACTTGAGCATGCGAGTGACATGTGAAGTTTGATGAGCTCTATAGGTATAATCTTCCTCATTTGTCTATTAATTTGTTCACTCGAAGAAATAGGTCTTATCTCTATATGAGGTCTTCCTAATATTATAACTAGTTAAACAAAACAAATCAAACTTCACATGTCACTCGCATGCTCAAGTGACGTCGCTTGAGGGATTTGATAAATTTGTCTCTGTTGTCTGAAACATCTATTCAACCAATTATAACTGACTAAAATTATGTTTTTTTAACTTGGATCCTTGTGATGCAATCATCTCTACCTCTCCTGTTAGGTGTGTAATGTCACTGTCCACCATTGCTTTGTAAAGACAAGCTATCTCTTCTTCACCTCACTATGTTGTTGTAGAAACTCGATTAACCTATTGATTACTATCTCCTCGAAACAATTTTCTTCCATTCTAGTTTCTAGATATCCAATATTGACATCATAGAGAAAGACTGGTTGATCTAAGTAGATTCTTCGAAAAGATAACTGCTTTTCAAGAGGAACATACCTGACAGGGAGGGGTGTGTGAGAAATGAAGATAAGGATGGAAGGTATGACCATTAAACTGGATGCATAGTGCCTAAATATTAGAGGGATTGCTTGATCATCACCATAAAAGATCCTCATAGTTGGCAGCCTAGCTATTCTCGAATTGTTTAATATTTCGTGGTCTCCTACATTGTTCTGCTCATGCATCAACCTCTTCCTCCTGCCGTAGGTCCATCCTATCATAATAAAAAACATAGACGATGCTAAATTTACTAGCAAATAAGCTCTAACCAAAATCTTCGACAACACTGATGTGAGAAGTAGGAGTTCAATAATTACCATGGTGGTGCCATAAAAAACTACCCATATTATATGTGTCTTCCTCACCACGACCATGGCAACCATGAACATCACTTAGGTGATTAAGAAGACAAACGAGACAGCCACTCCTATATGAAAATACTTATTAAATACTAAAGTTAACTAATTATTATGAATTATATTGTGTGCTTTAGATTATGAAAACGGTTACCATATGCATCGTTGATGCCTACAGTGGTTTTAAAATATAGAGTTATGAAAACACAAGCAACCATCAAAAACGTGTTGAGCTCCGGCATATAAATTTGTCCTTGATGTGACGACGAAGTGTGCACCACCTTGACTCTAGGGGAGTAACCAATCATTGCACACTGTTGCACTATAGAGAATGTTGCTGATATCAAAGACTGCCTTGCAATGATGGAAGTCAATACCGACAATATAAATTATGGCCAAAATAGAGATTCTACACAGGAGAAATAAGTAGGCCCCTATCTCTATAATTAATCTCAACAGCAAAAATAAGAACAAAGACGAGATAGTACTTACTAGGAATAAAGAGAGAAAAGATCACGAACATCTTTGATGTGTTTTCGCAGGTAGGAGCTTTGGCCAAGATAGGCAAGCACTAACGATGACAACAGTACAACTCAAGTACTGAGTCGAATAGAGTGAACATTAAAATGCCCGAGATCAGCGAATAAAGCTTTTGAACTTGGTTTTGAGCAATAAAAAAGGTTACATTGAAAAAATACATGATTACAATGTCCATATAAAAAGATAAACGAAAGTTGATTAGATTTGATGACAAACTATGCTAGAACAGTGATAAGCAGCTTCAAATAATGAAACTCTTAAAGGTTGAAGGTGACTATGTTTAATTCAATTCTTGATTAACAAACAACATGGCTAAGGTCGATTAGAGTTGGTCAGGTCTAACTAAATTTTCAATGTTATAAACTATACTTGATTGATGGTTATTAATTTCAATCATTGATTCCTATATATAAAAGAAAAGAAGGAATCAATAATCAAATTTAAGGATGCAAATGGTACTAAACATATATATATATATATATTATACAAAATGCATACCTGTCAAACACAACACGATGCCAGCAAGAGATTTCCAAGCATTCATAGGGTTTTTGCTGAAGTAGACCCATATGTAATATGGGTTGAAAGCTTGTAGCACTCCTTGATTGTATTTCTTCCAAATTAAAAACCCTAATAAAAGCTATTGAGAAGAACTAGGCTAGAAGAATCAGGGCAAAGATGTTGCCGAGTTTTCCAGTTCTAAATTTTTGTATTTGGAATAAAACAACTAATATCACTACTAATATCCACATGATGTGGGAATCAGAAGCAAACGTAATGCTCGTTACAACAAAAATCACTACATAGAAATTCCTAAACATTAGAAATGTTATTCCAATCACATATAGAAATAATTGTTTTACCTGAAATGCATGGTGTGAGAATACCATCCCCAATCACCATGGAAACACCAAGAAGAGCAGCAAGTATTTAATTATTGAATACCTCTTCTCACTTGCCTTGTGCTGCTCTCTATCTCAAACTTGATGACTTGGCATCAAGATTATGTCCATATAGAGAGATATTAGAGCATGCATTGCAAAAGTTCCTCCTGCCATTAATAATTATTACCAACAGAAGTTACTCACATCATCAATAATGAAGCAGTCAATTGATTGTCGAAATGAATTTATCAAGCTATAGTAGGAGCAGTAAAGTAAATGGAGAATGTTTCTCAATACATGTAGCATAGTTTTGTATATCACATCTCTAATAGGAAGATGAAGATGATAAACCCTTGATGATAATTGAAGTCCTAACAGCAACTGTGTGATCAGAATTCACATTTTCCTCCACAACCCCACCTTATTAACCATGCATGTGTAATGCATCAATATTTGGTGCAACTCTGATGGAGTCACCAATAGAAATTTTTTTTACCAACGATAGTTATAGTTTTACCGACAAATTTTTTTTGTTGGTGTGGTTATCGAAAAAACAATTACTGACAGAAAATACATTACATTACTAACAGAAAATTTATATTGGTAACAATTACTTCTAAATTGGGTTTGTCAAATAACAAGAAAAGAATACAAATAGTGGTGATTGTTAATATTTTGTAACCTGTCTGCATCTAGATTGTTAACATTCTGTAGGTATATTAATTGATTAACTCGATCCACCTCTTTCTATCTCTTAATCGCAACCAGTGCTGATTTATTCTAGATATTTCAATAGTGGAGAAGTGTGTCTGCCCATGGTTTGGAAGTTCCCATAGATAATTAATAATAATAACTTATTAGCATATGAATATGTATGAGTTCTACACCATGGCCCTACAATATGCACATGAGATTAACGAAAATTGATCTAACCTATAGTTAAAAGTCATCTTGATCCTCTCGTGCCTCTCAATTTTGTATTTTAAAGCGAGTAAACAACTCCTTATTTCAAATCTGTCATGAAAGAACACATGAAAAATATGTTATTTATCACGCCAAAGAGATTGATAGGGAAGCAAATAAAAAACCAGAACAAGTACTTAGGCAATGTGAGAAAGCTAGTTGTAATTTGCTTTTTGGTAGGGAGGATGAGAGACAGAGATGGTGGAACCAGAAGAACCTAATTTTGCTGAAGCTACTAAGAATGAAGCGGTGACAGAGACTTTGAAGAAGATGAACAAGAGTGGAAGGACTGCTCAAGAAAAGGATACTCTAGATAAGATTCTTGCAGAGCAAAGTGACACCTACTTCGAAACCTTCTGCTCCGCCTCCACACGAGGAGAAACCCAACTAATTCTAAGCAAATACTTGCTAATTAATGTAGGCGTTGTTGCAGACAAAGATAACAAAAAAAAACAAATAATACAATGTCCCATGAAAATACCAACACAACCACCAGGCCTATGAGCCTTTTTCTCTGTCATCGCCAAACATGTCCCTGCTGGATTCCCCGTTGTATCATTCATCTCTCCAAGAAACCAAAAACCCTAAACCATAATCCCTCTCTCTCAAACCAAACACACCCGAATCTGATATGCCATCTATCAGCCAAACACACGAAAAAAAAACCATTCTTTCCGACAAAATAATACAATATAGCCAACCAAGTTTCCTGATGAAGGAAGCCTTTCCATGTCTAAAAAAAAAGGCTTAGCTCTACTCTGAGTTTGAAGCCAACCTAAAATGGAACATCTACCCCCGTCAAAGCATGAAAACGGAGGAACACAACTCTCGTTTGATATGCAAAACAAAAGCATGCCATCTGTCATTTATTGAGAAACAGTAAATTAACTACACGCTATAGGAACATGCCAGCCGTAATGTGTTTCAAACCTGGCGCAGGGGGTGCTATAATGGAAAGAAATCACCATCATGTCAAAACCATATATTTTATTATCATGTCTTTTACTGTTGAATTACTGTGCACCGTGACTCATAGTCAATGTTCCTTGGCCATTTGGCTCGGTGCTTCGCGGGTGCACGTCCACCTTTTTTTTTTTGCTTTTTGAATAGTGAATTGACGAAAAAAACCCTTGAAAAAGACAAAAAACACCGCCGGTTTCAGGGGCTCCGCGGTAATTGCCCATTTCCGGTCCGGTACGGCTCGGTTTGTCTAACCAGTTTTTTAATTTTTTAATATTTCATTGATTAGTGCATTAACGATTATGTCCCTCGAAAAGGACAAAACACACGCTTAGGGGTGAGGGATGTTCCGGTAATTAGCCTATTTTTTATTTTTTTTCGTCTGACAATTGTTGGCGCGTCGCCGGACGCGCCGTTTGTTTCAGCGCTCACGCGTGTTTTGGGCGGCGCGCGCGGGCGTCGGAAAATGATCAATCAGCGTCTAGAATGATTTTTAGGCATGTTATCTTCTACTTGGTGCGGCGCGTGTCACACTGTGGTGTCCGGAGACGTGTCAATGGTCGTTTGAATTCCCCCCCCCCCCAATTTCTCTCTCCTGCCTGCGCCATATGACGTCAGCTAAGCTGTTTTTTGTCAAATTTTATTTCAGTCCCTAAATGTTGTAATTGTTTTTTCGGGCCCTTATTGCTATTATATAGGTTTTGTTTTGTTTCAATTTCGTCCTTCAATTGAAATTGATGATATATTGAAGTTTCAATTTGGTCCCCATGCTTTTAATTTTGCAGATTGGCCAGGAATTCTAAATCTTTTTGGTATCAAAGTTTTGATTGGTTTCAATTGCATCCTTCCATGCAAATTTATTATAAATCCTTAATATTTTCGGTATCAAAGTTTGATTTATTTCAATTTTATCCTTCTATGCAAGTTAATTATAGATTTAAATTTCATTTCGGTCCCAAATCTTTTAATTCCAGGTTTTGTTTTAAATTATTTATTTTCAATGTTTTGATTTGCTTCAGTTTTATTCTTGAAATTAAATATATTATTTAAAGTATATCAAATTAATTATATATTTGTATATTTGTGTCAAATTAAAATATGTTAAACTAATTATATATTCTAATATTTATTGAATATTATCTCCTAAGAGAAAAGAAAACATGACCTAGGATTTTTTTAAGAAAAAATATTAATATCATTATTCTTAAATACATTTGATATAATAATATAATGAATAAATCGGATAAAATAAAAAAAATGGCTTCAAATTTTAATTTTTTCCTCTTTTTAAAAAAAATTATTTCTAAAAAAAAATTCACTATTTTGGTTTTTAATATTTCAGATCTAATATTACTAGGCAAAAAATATAACTCAAAAAAATAAAATTGACAAATTTACCTAGATTTAAAAAATATGCGAGTCACTTCCCGTTTCAATTACACTGTTCTTTTTAGACGGCAAATAAGTCATTATAGCACGCAAAAAAAAATTGTTTTTTTTTTCTAAAAATAAATTACAATATTTTTATTTACAATGTGTTGGATGTAATATTACTGGGGAAAAAAGATAACTCATAAAAAAATATGACAAATTTACCTAGGTTATCTACAATTAAAAAATATGCAAGTCACTTCCCGTTTCGATTAAACTGTTCTTTTTAGACGGCAAAAAAATAATTATTGCACGCAAAAAAATTATGTTTATTTTTAAAAACAAATTACAATATTTTTATTTATAATGCGTCAGATCTAATATTACTGAGGAACAAAAGCAACTCATAAAAATAAAAATAACAAATTTACCTAGGTTATCTACAATTAAAAAATATACGAACCACTTCCCATTTCGATTATACTATTCCTTTTAGGCGGGGAAAAAAATTATTTCTTACATATTTTATCTGTTATAGTGTTACTAATTAAATATTTAAACAACTAATTACAACATTTAAAAAATCAATTAGTTTTCTACGTAGAAAAAACCCTAACGCAATGCGCGGGCAAGCATACTAATTATACCACGCAAAAAACTCATTTCTAACATATTTGATCTATTGCAATTTCAATAACTGAACATTAAAATAACTAATTATAGCACGCAAAAAATAGAAGTTTATTTCTGAAAAAAAAATTACAATATTTTTATTTATAATGTGTCAGATCTAATATTACTTAGGAAAAATGCAACTCATAAAAAAAATTACCTACGTTATCTGCAATTACAAAATATACGAACCACTTTCCATTTCGATTATACAGATTTTATCAAATATAATTTTACTAATTAAATATTAACATAACAAAATACAATACATATAAAAGCAATCAATTTTCTACATAGATAAAAAAACCCCGGCACATCACGCGGGCATATCGGTCGTTTGAACCTAAGATGAAACTACGACTTCGTGTACGCTGTCAATCTCGCGTACACGCGCACGCGTACGTCAAACAAATTAAATGCAACCATGTAGAAAAACATTGACGTTAAACTTCTTCAATAAAAATATTTAATTCTTCAACTCCGATATAATTAGCTTTTTAAATGATTTTTTCTGTTAGAGTATATACATTATAAAAAAAATATTTATATCATTAAAATATTATTTCATCAATATAGTTTTTTTTTAAATAACATCTCTGCATAAGATGTTTTAACAAACAAGCTGGTGCTTACAGGGAAAATAAAAATAAAGTGAGAGATTTTTATTCTTCACTTTTTGTTTTTTTGCTAAAAATTTATTTTAATTGATTTCTTTATTAATTGTTGCATAATGTAATTCAAAGAAATTAAAAGTCAATGAAACCATCGTGCATTTTTTACCATTCTGCTCTTCATATTTTTACTATAAATTGAAATGATTTTATTTTATTTTGACACTTAAACTTTTTCTCTTCTCGATTAGATCTTTGTATTTATTTTTTTTACTTTCGAAACAAAATCTCTAACCTACAACATAACATCTACTAACTAAAAACGCTAAAAGAATCGGGGTTTAACATGGTGTTTTATTTTTTCTATGAACATGTATGCGGCCGTAACTTATGATACAAAAAGTGTTTGGCCAGGTAATCTCTCTCTCTCTCTCTCTCTCTCTCTCTCTATCTATCTATCTATCTATATATATATATATATATACACACACACACACACACGAGTTCATTCCAGTTGCAGCTATAATTTCAATCGAGCGCATGAATTTCAGAAATTTCATACGAGAAAAAAAAAATAGTATTAGTTAAAATGCAGTACCTTATTGGTCTCAGAAAGAGTAAGCACAGTGAGTTGTTTGAGCTTGAGGATTTGATGAGGTAACAACTTTGGAAGCAGAGCAGAATTACCTTGAGGAATACAAATCCATAAATATTCAAACATTAAAAAGCAAAGGCTCAATCAAAATAAGAAAAGAAAACAATCAAGAGCATGGGCTTCTAGGAGATAGATACAGCCAACCCACTCACCAAACTCGACAGCCAATAAAGGGGTAAAGTTTGTTTCTTTAACCTTTATAATCACGCCAGGTTCCATAAGCGAATAAGCGAAGCAAATCAATATAAGCAGCATCCTCAGATCCTTGAAGCTGCCAATGAAAAGTCAGGTTTAAAATACAACAATTTCGCTACAAGAAACAAAACAATTAAAAACACAAAGACGAACATTGCTGAACGCGCCAATGAATTCATTGCTTAAGATAAAATAAAGTAGAAACTAATGAAAAGGAAGTAAAAACAATATGAATTAATACTATACCTACCGCAGCAGCAACATTTGCAGGAGACTCATCGTTAGGACTGGAAAGCATCGATATAATGCTCAAAATAATGCTTTCAACCTGCAAATCAGAATCACATGAAGTGAACCTAGAATCAGTAATGACCTGGATTCGCCATTCAATCATATGGGCAAGAGGGAGTGGATGTATTCTGCTAGTTTTTTCAAAGAGATAAAATCATTAAGACCTATTGACAAACACTGGAAAAACAGATAAAAAACACAGACGAACATTGCTGAACGCGCCAATGAATTTATTGCTTAAGATAAAATAAAGAAGAAGAAGAAGACCTGGAGGAGGTCAGGGAGAGAAAATCGGAAAAAGCGAAAAGAGAAGGGTGTGGAGTGGCTTCAGCGATGAGGTTGGCTAGAGAGGAGGTGGTTTCTAGAGTTGAAGCTTTGTTCACCAAGTGTTGGATTACCGGGGCTTGCCCTTCCTCTATCTCCATTGTCGACTACTGTTTCTAGAGAGAGAGAGAGAGGGTGCATGGTAGGGAGAGTTGCTTCTTGAGGAATTGATGCTATCACCTAAAGTTCTCAGAGTGTGATGTGAAAGAAGCAGAGACTTATTCAGGTTGCAATAATTGAACTGTGGAAACTGTCTCATTATTGTGTAGATCGATGGAAAACATTATTGTGTTCATTTTCCTTAAAAACTCAATGGAAAACATTGCAGGATGCAGCGAAAGGAACACCATTACAGGAAGTCATGGCTGCCATCCTAAAAGGAAAGTGGGACCATGAGAGGACCAAGTTTTCTTTGCCCCCATTGATGGACCTTGTGAGCTTCTTGACATATACTATTGATGTTTCCATATATGTGTATGAATTTATGGTTATGCTTTTGTTGGAAAACATGTAGCTGCCCTACCATACACTTATATAGATATGATGGCGAAAGCCCTATTCCAACTTTAGTTTTAAGAGACTAAAAGAAGGGGAAAAAAGGAAAGAAAGGAAAACTCTCCCTAGAATTAAAGAGACTAAAAGAGAGAGAGAGAGGGTGCATGGTCTTCCGGAACCTTCTAAGTCATGTGACTGTGAGTAAGAAACAGATAAACTTAGCTATCCGCGGAGCTTTCTTCATTAAAATTTATGACTTTGTATAGGCTGTCACTCTCACAACTTTGTATACGCTTTCAATCTCGCGTATACGCGCGCGTATGTATAAGTGTTCATACGTGGCAACATAGTAACGTCGTGAAAAATCAAACGGCTGGGAATGTGTGACAAACCATAAATAAAATATCAAAACATTTTTGTAAGAAAATATTATTCTTATATATATATCTCTTAGGAAAACAAAAACCAATAAATGACTTCAACGAATAAAAACAAATTAAATGCAACCATGGAGAAAAACACTGGCGTTAAACTTCTTCAATAAAAATATTTAATTCTTCAACTCCAATATAATTAGCCTTTTAAATTATTTTTTCTATTAGAGTATACATTATAAAAAAATATATTTATATCATTAAATATTATTTCATCCATATAGCTTTTTTAAAATAACATCTCTCCATAAGATGGTTTTAACAAACAAGTTGGTGCTTACAAGTTAGACTTTAGAGGGTTATATCGATAAGTCCGATCAGATGAGCAGCTCTCCATCCAGTTTGTTTTAAAAATTAGCCTGGATTGGGTTTCGGGCTAGCAGGCTAGCAGGGCCCGGCGGGCATAATATTTACGTGTAGAAAAGGTTCTTGAATGGCGACAAATGAGACATCTTTCCTGCCATTGTTCAAGCAGAGAGACGCTGCGTCCTGGGTAATATGTCACGGTGAAGAAGGTCAAAATGTACACTGTTTGCTCATCTTCCTGCCCTAATTATCAAGCATCTGAAGAAGCCTGATATCCCACACAGTACGATGAGTGTTACATTCGGGAGCGGTTGTTGGGTGAAGTTGAAAGAATTTAAGAACCCTAACAGCCATTTCTGGGGTTGGCTTTACTTCCTTTTGTCTGTTTAGTTCTTAAGAGGAAACACCTAGCTAGGCTAGTAGGCGCAGGGACTGCTATATATGTTGAGGGAATCACATGAGCACCCACATGGTGCGTGGATAAATGAGAGAGGAAGATGGACAGATACGGGTCATTTATTTTGGATCGATCTATAGAGGTTGCCATGGCCATCACATGCATGGTCCCTCCATCTGCAATCTTTCTTCCTTGTTCTACCTCTCTAGATGGGTAAATACTGGTGTAGAGGTCCTGCGAGTTCTTACCAGGTATCATGGCAAGTCTGAGATCATTTCATTTTTCTGCTTTTTTCTAATAAAAAAAACTGAGCAGACCATGAATGTACCCTCTAATTGTTGAGATAGTGTCTGTTTTGCCATCAAACAATTGGATTTCTAAATGGCATCTTATAATTTTGAGCATTCTCTAAACAAAAAGTGTTTGGCCAGGTAATTTATTTTACTCACGTGGACCTTTCTTGTTATAAAAAGAAAAAGAAAAGGAAAGATTAGCTCTGGTTAATCCAAAGATAGCTCCACTGGGTTGTTGTAAGTGATATGGTTGATGATACGGGGGCTTAGCAAACTAGAAAAGAAAGACGTTTAGGCAACAAAACCAGTCGTTAATAAGATATATAATTTCGAATGATAAACATGAGAAATTAATAATTGACATTGCTGTGTTTTTATCCACCTTGTTCTTAATTCATCTCAACAAGATTCTCTGTGAAGGTTGATGACCCAGATACATCACAGACCATCTATGAATCATGGGTTGCTCCCAACAACTCTCCTACGGTGAGCATAATGCACAACTGAGTGATATATATACTATATATATGCACAACTCTCCCAATGATATATATAGTAAAATCTTGAAAACAGGAGAGTATGATTATGGTCCATTAAATGGCTTCCCAACTCGGCCGGTCCTTTTTCCTTTTGTAGAACTGGGAGAGCTGCTGCAGATTGGGAGAGCTACTGCAGATTGGGTGTTTTTGCATGTGATATTTTCCTTTTTCCTTTAGGTGTTTTGCAGCATTAACGCCTAAAGCTCACGCACCTCCATTATTTTTCAATTTCTATATCTAGTCATTTGCTTACTCAAACTTCTCAAACTTATCTCGAATCTCTTGAAGGTGTATTTCGAAATTTGGACAGCGATTAATGTTTGTCTTTTAATTATTGTTAGATTTTTATACAATATAGCTAACCAAGTTTCCCCAAAACAGCAACGGAGAGAACAAAAAGAGTAAAATGGAAATGGAAAGAGTGAAAATTAAGACAGGAGAGAAAGCGGGGTGAAACAGAACTGGCCTACCTTCTGTTACCTGGTAGTATTATGTGCATGTCTTGAAGCTAAGAGCAAGTGATTCTCTTGAACATAGAGAGAGAAAGAGCAATGAGTGAAGGAATTGAGACGCGAGAGATGAAAAAGAAAATGAAGCTCGATGGAGTGGCAACGTAGCAGAGAAAGAGTCACAAAGAGACGTTCTCTGCCATGCCACCCTGTTTTCTGTGGTCTGTAGATAGCTGGTGCCATTGTTTTTGGGTAAATTTATGGAAGAGGACAATGATGCTGTGATTTAGATTTTAGATTGCGTTGGAAATTGGATTAGGTAAGGATACAAAAACGAAGGTTTTCTTTTTAATAATTATTTTTAAATATATAAATTAATATCTCAACAGTTTTACTACGAGAGAAAAACTACTAATCTAAATAAAACAGAAAAAGGTAGAAGCAGACCTCTCATTTCCCAGTCTGATATACAGAACAAAAGCATGGCCAGCTTAGCTCTCCTCTGTGTTTGAAGCGCTAAGCTTTGCTGGTACCCAACCACTTTATTTTTATTTTTTTGAAGTGTTTTAGCTGTCACGGGTTGAAAATGAAATCAAACATAAATTTGGTGGTCAAACGGTATGAAGGAACACCCATCAGTAACTATGCACCGCGTGACACCAACTATACGCACAGCATTGATTAGGCCTCAATTCTAACATTATTTTCAATTTTGATGTAAATAATTATTGCCATTACGTAGGATCAAATCATATAAAATAAAATTTCAAAAAATAAAAATGCTCAGTGTTGTGCATAGTGTTTTTTCAATTATGTTCTTTTAAAATTAAAAAAATAATTATTTTTAAAAGATTTTTAATTTTAAAATTGAGGTACGAGGAATACATGAAATTAATATGTAGATGCTTGTTATATAATATGTATATCGAACTGATTCCAAAGAGAATTATATATGAAGATATTATTTATATCTATAAAAAAAACTCACATAATAGTTGTGTAAAGTAATCCATAGAGGTTCAAAGAAGACTTTCTTCAAGACACATGGGTTAAGGTGAACTTCAAGAAGATATTAAATAATTAAGTACAACAATTGATTAATTTGATTTATGTTCAAGAAATGCTTGTAGATGAACATTCAAACATTACAAAAAAAATCTGAATAAGAAGATCCAAATATGTTAGTTTTGAACTTTAGCTATTGTTCTGGTCATAAATAGAGATATAAAAGGAATATTAATGTGATTTTAGTTGTATTGGAAGTACACATCGATAAATATCTAGAGATAACTTTGTTTTTGGTTTAAGCTTTGATTTACCTAGTGAATTATGAAAACAACTTTAGCTTTATTTATATATTATTGGGCTAGTGGTTTATTTATCTTTCAATTATTATTAAGCATTTTAAAGAAATCGCGTCTTTTATTTAAATATGATAAAATTAAATTATCATTACTTATTAGGTTTATATATATTCATTAGGGATATCATATTAGACTTGAGATCCTTTCTAGTATAAATATTTATTTATAAACAATTTTTGAAAAAGACTAATTTTAAATTAAGAAATTGTCATTCTTGCTATCTTTTGTGTGATTGAGTGATTTCGATACTAAGTTATTTATTGAATTTGCAAACTCTTCAAATGGTTGATCAACTTTATTATGATTTTATATTGCTCTTTGCGTCTATTTATAAGTGTGGGCAAGAGTGATCATTGCGTATAACTTTAATTCTCCAAGGTTGGTTCTTACTAAGTCAAGTTGCAAGCCATTCAAATATGATTTTAGCATATCCTGGAAAATATTTGCATCACTTGAGATCACTAAGCTATCTTATATAAATAGTGTTATAATTTGATCCTTGCAATCTGTTGTCATAATCAAGAGTAACAAATAAGCACATATTGGATACAACATAAACTAATGAATGTAAAATTGATCGTGAAATCTTTGATTAAGATGAAATGAGATTTGAATAGAGTTTCAAAATTTATTCAAAGAATTAATGACTATAGTGTTGAAGGAAAAAGATTTAATAAAGTAGATAAACTCCATGATATATAATATCTAAATCAAAACATTCATGATGAAGAGATAATAGTTACACTAAGAAATTGATAATTGAATGGTTAAGTCCAACCACTTATATTTTTCTAATATTTAAGGGATCATGGTAAAGTGCTTATAATTGTACTTGTTCTTTAAATATAAATCAATCAGTTATTTAATTAATAATAAATTAACTTATTTAATGTATGTAATCTTATTTTATTTTATTTAGAATTATGGTTTATATAAGAAAACTTAATGAGTCACACATATAAGAACTATTGATTATAAATTAAAAATGTGAGTTGATTGTGAATAAATTTTAGAGATTGAAGACTATAACATAATTAATATCAAGGATTACAATTCTGGACCTAGAAAAAAAATCAAGATTGAAATTTTTTCTAAAATTATCCTAAAATAATATATGTGATATTATTTAAGAGGAAATTTAATATTTGTCATTTATATGATTTTTAGATTTTCTTATAAATAGAATGCTATGCCTTTTATTTTCTTCCTTTGATAGCACAATAGAACATTTTACAAATTATTAAACACAAAAGAAAAAAATATAGTACTCAAATACAAAATAATTTATTTCTCCTAAAAGAGGGTTTAATATATTTTTCCGGTTGACGGAGGGTGACCGGAATACTAAAAAAACTCCTTCTTCGCCATTTGAGTTATATCCCTCAGGTATACTTCATATTGTTAGAAAACAACATTTAGAAGAAGAGTCGAGGTGAGAGCGACTTTTGAGATCATTTCAATTTCATTTACCCGCATGAATGAAATACCCAAAGTGGTTTCAGAGAAGAATGTGGTTCATGTGCATTACCATTTGAGACAGAACACTTGAATAACTTATGGTTTGAGACAACTCAACCTTGAAGTAATTATTCAAAGTTAGAAAGAAAGTATGATCTTCAAGTAATGTTCATTTAAACTCTATAAAACCTTAGATCTGTCTAAAAAAATTCTTGGGATTCCATAAAAAAATTAAATTTATCATTTTTGCTACGTGTATTAATTTCGAGAAACCCAACATTGGTAGTAGAGACTTCATTAGACAATTAAGGTTGTTGTTGCATGTTTTAATTGTTATTGGTGTTAATTACAAATTAAAGTTGTGTGAAAAATTTATTTTTTCACAAAAGTAATCTTCTCTCTATATTTTTCTAAAAAAAACATTTTTGGCTACTATTGTAAGTTAGATCTAGCTAGAATCCTAAACAAAAGACAATTTATGTTTTGTGGCTCTATTAGTGGTGATGCAATTTGCTAGCGTGTCTAGTTAGATACATAGGCTAGCTCACTATTTTTAATTGAGGCAACAAGTCTACTACCTTTCTAGGAGCAGTGGTCGACACTGTTACATATAGCCTTGCATTGCCACATAAATGGCAAAACAAATCTAAGATTATGATTATTGACTCAAACAAATTTAATAAACTCTATTAATTTAATAATATGATTAACAAATAAGATATCAATAACATATAAAGAAAAACAACAACAACAACTAAATGCAAAATATGTCAATATTATAAAAATATATCTTCATAATATTCCTAAAATATCTTAATGATCTTATTTTAAAAAAAAAAGTAAAAATCAAATTAGAATGGGACAATTGCATAGAAAAAAAAAATGAATCTCTATTCCTTATAAATAAAATGATAAATGACAAAATTAAAAAAAAAATCATGAAGCTTAATAATAAAAAAAAAATTGACCTAGGTTTGTATAAGCTATTAGATAGGTGAATTCTAAAAATATATCCTCCAAAATAACCACACATGACAATATTTTATCATCCGACTTTAGCAAAACTTAAACCAAATATATTACCTAGTTGTCGTGACTGAAATAACTGCATGGAAAACAAATTGAATAAAATTTTGAAGTTCAATTCTCAAATCAATCTAATATTCAAGGTCCAAATAAAGAAACAATTGAAAAAAAGCTCAAGTCAAACCTCATGATCTTGTTGAATCCATGATTCTATAGAAAGAAAAGGTAAAACAAAAACAAAGAATACCAATTTCCAACAAAACCAATAATGATAGATGAAATAAAAAAAAACGATCGAATCCAATCTGGTCCAAGTTTCAAAACTTATGACACGGATCATGCGGCCAAATCATGACATAAAAAGCAAACTTTAAAAAATAACAGTGTAAAATTCTCAACCAACCAAAATAATTAAGTATAAATTTTAAAAACAAATTAATTAAAAAACATAAAAAAAAACAAATATAGATTTGAAAAGAGTGAGAACCAAATATGACATTAAAAATCATAATGGATGAAATTGAAGAACAATTTCAATTAAGAAAAGGACAAGAAAAACTAATAATAACAATAAAAAGAATGAGGACTAAATTTGATATAAAATTCAAATGTCAATGTATGAAAATGAAAAAAATATTCAATAAAGGATTGAAGACAACATACATTGCAATTAAAAAGTTAAGGATAAAATCTGATATAAAAATCAAATGTGAAGGGTAATTAAGTAATTAGAATATATGTAAAATAAGCAAAAATAATAATTAACCCTCTCTTTTCCTATAATGAGTAATAGGTCCCGGTCTCCAACTCAAGCTTTGTAAACTTGTCAACTAAGAGTAAATTAGTAATTTAAATAAGAGAATCCACAATGAACTATGAGTGTATGCATGATGAATTTTTTTTTTTTATAGATTTTTTTATGATTTATTCATTTTACTAAACACTCCCATATAGAATATTTACAGGTAAAACAAAGAACAAGGTTTGGCTCATAATAAATTTATTAAATGGTAACGAATATTCTCGTACCATTTTTTGGGATTTAGTGTTTTTTTTAACAATTTTAAAACACTCCCCCTACATTTGTCTAGTATATTCAAATAAATTTGATAAACTTGTTCTTACCTCAAAATTTGAACCTAGAAAGTTAAGAAATAAAATGCACGTCCTTAACCATAATGTAAAAACCTTCGAGCTCATAACTATTTTAAAGGTAGCATTTCCACAGCAAAATCACAAAAGTGAAAAAAATAAATTAAATATGACTTTATTTAGGTATTCAATTTAAGCTCCAATTTGTTGATCTCCCTCCCATCAAACGACATAGTGTTAACATCAAAGGAAACATAGGAATTTATATCATGAGCTTGGAGTTTAGTCTTTGGTGGTATGCAATACATTATTCTATATATAAATAATAGATCGTTGGTCCACACTAAATAATGAATAAAATCAATTTTTTTAACATACAAAGAAACATCCGGGCATTGTTAACATTTTTCAATTAAATAATTTATTTTCAAATTGTGTTGAAGTTGACCTAAAATGACTTGATGCATCTAGAACAACCCAAATGACTAGTAAAAATATAGTTTGTCTATAAAAATTTAAGACAACATTTCTTCTTCTTAAAAGTTATTGAAAAAACAACACATTAGATTGATTCTAACCAACTTAGTTTAACCTGTTAAATCTGTGATCCGGATCATGAGACCATAATAATCTTGTATAAAGCATATTAAAACAAATTATGAAGCTCAATTTTCAATCAACCCAATATTAAAAGATAAAGTTAAAATAACAAATTAAAAAATAACAAATAATTAACCTGCCAAATATCATAAAGAGCAAACAAAAAATGACTAGAGTCAATAAGAGTTAACCTGTCAAACTAATGACCCGAGTTATGAGAATATAATAATATTATAAAAAAAAAACAAAAAATGACTTGAGTCAATAAGAGTTAACCTGCCAAACAAGCGATTAATGTCATGAGACTATGATAACCCCATAGAAAAAATCTAAATAAATTATGAAACCTAATTTTCAGTAAACTCATTGTTGAAGGTTGAGATTAATAAAAAAAAAACAATCTAAAACATAGCACAATAAAACAATCTAAGTTTATATGGGTTAACTCGCAAAAGACGTAACTTGATTCATATAACCAAGATAATCTCTTACAAAGAAAACTAAAATAAATCATAAAATCGAATTCATAACCAATCCAATTCTAAAAGATGAAATTGAAAAAAAATCTATTTCAACAAGACAAAAAACTCTAGTTAATCCGTCAAACCTTCGACCTAAGTAATGAGATCTAGATAACCTTATAGAAAATAAACCAAAATAAATCATAAAATTTATTTCATAATCAAACCAATATTGAAGGATGATTTAAAAAAAAACATCAATTAGAAATTTTTTTTTTTTATTCAATCGAGTAACTCACCAAACCAAAATAAATTATGAAGCATATTTTTCAACGAAATCAATATTAAAAGATAAAATTTTGTTTAAAAAAATTAATTAAAAAAGACAAAAATACATAGCCAACCTAGTTAATATGCCAAACCCGTGATATAAAATATGAGATTGTTCTAACCATGTATAAAACAAATTATAATGAATTATGAAGTATAATTTCTAAATATTGAAGTATAATATTAGAGAAAAAAACAGTTCAAATACATTGTATATTGTATGATAAAAATAGTAAAAAAAACAGAATCTTTTAGTTTATACTTTAATAATAATAATAATAATATAATCCTTACGTAAATTTGAAAGTGTAACATAATTACTTGGCATTCTGCATGTGTATAAACTAAAAGATGCATAATAATATAACCCTTAGGCAAATTTGAAAGTTGAAGAATTGATATGAAATTTCTAAGTTCGAACATTTACAGAGTCTCCAAGCTGACAAAAAACTTGCTATCAAAAATCTAAAATAATCAGATTTTATTCATTTATATATATCCATATATTTCACTTATTTTATTTATTTATAGAGGCGGGTTTCTCGCATAAAAACATTTGACAGGTTTCAATCATTCTGAATTATATAAGTTTTCAAAGTTTCCATAACAACTGGGTCCACTAGATAGCATTATTGAGGTCGAAGAGGTTACAACTATCAAACTCTTCCAAGCTATTGTTAAACATATACTCTTCTTAGACCTGAGCTTTCTTATCTTCTTTTCTGGATACTGCTGAATCAAATCACAGTTCTTGCAGAACATCTTGAATCCAGGTAAAGTACTTAAACTTCATCTTCTTCGTTTTGTTGATGTTTTTGTTTTCACATGTAACTATTGTTTGAATCAATTGATCTTTCTCAGTTTTTATAATCCATGCCTTACAGAATTCACACTAAATTGACCGACCCTTAACCTTGATTTTCTTTTTTAATTGTTATTCTCTGCTGTTTTTGCATAATTCGTTTAGCTTTACACTTTATTTTTTCAATTTCCATTAATTTTTATTCAATACTTTGATCTTTACTTTCTGTAGGGAAAAAATGGTTCGATCAGATGATCCATTTTGGAATGATGTTGAAGATATGAATAAATAATGGTGGCATGAAGTGTAAATTTTGTGGGCATTTGTTTGCCGAGAATACTTCCATTTCGAGGATCAAATGGCATCTGTCAGGAGTGAAAGGGCATGGTGTTAAAATTTGTCAGAAAGTTCCTGAAGAAGTTCAAAATGCAGTCCGAGCAGCAATAATCGATGGCCCTCCAGAAAAAAAACTTAAAACTGTAGCAGGCTCGAGCAATAATGAGGCCCATGAAGCAATTTCATCTTCTTTGATGACACAGGAAGGAGACGCTCTTTTCATTGGAGAGCCCGAATATTGGCTGAGTGGCTTCACTGATGAAGACTTTGAGCTTCTGAGAGGTGTTTTTCATGAGAGAACATCAATTAATCCTCCATTAGTAAACAATGATGTAATTATGAATGATGTGGAGGACATGGTTAGAGTGAGGACAGAACTAATGGAGGAGAAGAAGAATGATGTGGGGAACAATAGTGGAAGATTGGCACAGCCTGGCGCAGCAGTTAGCTCTTCTGGAGGGCTTGCAAGCAACACAAATGAGATTAATGGAGATGCACTACCAACGAGAAAGCTGGTGGGTCAAGCATTCAAGGACCATATGAAGACTATCTGGTCTTGGTTGATGAACGATAAAGTTTCAAGTATTGGCATCTATGGTATGGGCGAAGTTGGGAAGACGACATTGGTGACACACATGTATAATCAGCTACTAGAAAGACCAGACACTTTCTATCATGTTCTCTGGATTACTGTTTCACAAGATACCAGCATGATTAGATTACAGAAAAGTTTATCAAGATGTATTGGTTTAGATCTTTCTAATGAAGATGAGGAGTTGCACAGAGCGGTCAAATTGAGAAAAGAATTAATGAAGAAAAAGAAATGGGTTTTGATTTTAGATGATCTGTGGAAGGCTTTTGACTTACAAAAGCTGGGAATCCCTGACCAGATTCAGGGATGCAAGCTGATTGTTACATCTCGATCTGTAAAGGTTTGCCAACAGATGAAAACCCAACGCACAATCAAAGTGGAGCCTATTTCGATGGAAGAAGCTTGGACTTTGTTCATTGAGAGACTTGGACATGACGTAGCGCTTTCTCCGGAAGTGAAATGAAATGCTGTGGATGTTGCAAAGGAATGTGCTGGTTTGCCATTGGGAATTATTACAACGGCTGGAAGCTTAAGGGGAGTTGATGGCTTGCATGAGTGGAGAAATACATTGAAGAAATTGAAAGAATCAAAATTTATAGACATGGAAGATGAGGTATTCCAGTTGTTGAGGTTGAGTTATGATCGGCTAGATAATGATTTAGCACTACAACAATGTCTCCTGTATTGTGCATTATATCCTGAAGATCATAAGATTGAAAGGGAGGATTTAATATGTTATTTGATTGATGAGGGAATAGTTGGAGGAATGAGGAGCAGACAAGCAGCATTTGACGAGGGCCACACTATGCTTAATAAACTTGAAAATGTTTGTTTACTTGAAAGTTGTTTTGATCATTATCATCGTAGATGTGTCAAGATGCATGACTTGATTAGGGACATGGCCCTCCAAATACTCCAAACCAGCTCTCCAGTTATGGTCGGGGATTGTGTTGAAGAATTACCAGATGTGGATATGTGGAAAGAGGATCTAGTGAGAGTCTCCTTGAAGGATTGCTATTTCAAGGAAATTCCATCCAACCATTCACCGAAGTGTCCCAATCTGTCAACTCTATTGCTACACAATAATGAAGGGCTAGAATTCATTGCAGCTTCATTTTTTGAGCAACTGCACCGACTAAAGGTTCTTAATCTTTCTCATACAAATATCACAAAATTGCCTGATTCTGTTTCTGAATTGGTAAGTCTCTCAGCATTATTGCTCACAGGTTGTGTGAAGTTAAAGCTTGTGCCATCATTAAAAAAGCTCAAGGCACTGAAGAGGTTAGACCTCTCTCGCACTCCACTTGAAAAGATGCCTCAGGGCATGGAATGTCTATCCAACTTGAAAAGATATGTCTTCCATTGCTTGAAAATGGTCAGCCATCTGCTCTCCCTTCTCTTCAAAATATCTTTATACATCCAAAAGAATGGTGGGAGTTTGTAGTGCAGTGGGATCATCCCAACGCTAAGAATGTCCTTCTTCCCTTTGTAAAGATTTTGTAGGATACAATCATACGAACTCTGCTCTCTGCCTGTAATATAATATAATATTGAATTACAAGTAAGCATAGTGTTTTTATTTCCTCTCTCTCTCATTCTCTCAATCTCGGAGAGGATGTTTGGAAATGTGTAAAAAACATTTTTAAAAAAATTAGAATTTTTTTATTTTTATTTTTTTACTTTTAAGTTAAATTTTATTGGTGTTTTTAGATCATTTTGATATGTTGATGTTAAAATTATTTTTTTAAAAATAATAAAATATTATTTTGATACATTTTTAATCGAAAAGCACTTTCCAAAACTATATTAACAACACTTCCAAACAGACACTTAATACATGTAATTACATGTAATGAGAAATTGGGGGATAGTTTTTCGTAATAAGAGCTTAAAAATGATCCTTGATTTTTGAATCTCTTCAATTGAATCCAAAATCAAATTCAATGAATCCAAAATCAACTATTAGATTCTAAAGTGTCTTTATTAAATTAAAAGAATCTCCCAAACCATGCTAGTTTGACATTCTCTGGTCTCCTAATTCATTTAAATACAACCAATTTTCTCCAATTGAACCCTTAAAGTGCCTTATAAATAAATAGAAAAAACTATTCTTGTCCAATTAAAACTTGAGCAATTTTGAAAAGCTTATTTGATTATTTTTTTGAATTTGTTGAATATTTTTTGGAATTGGATTTCACATTTCTGATTTCTCAAACTTTATTTGGTAATAATTTAACTTGGATTTGATATAAGATAAAGAATATAAAAAGGGAAAAGAAGTTTGAATTAATAAATTACCCTTGATTTGAAATGCAATACACACACACGCGCGCGCGGTAATTTTGTCTAATAAAATTTGGTAATTTATAAAGATCAAGAAACCATAAAGTAATTTTAAGTTAAAATTAAAATTAAAACTAAACTTTTGTCCAAGTTTTACTATAATATCTATAAGGATAAATATTATGGATTCACATAGTGCTTATCTCTTTTTTGTTCCCTTCACTTTTCTTACTATGGTAACTAATTTTTTTTTTCTTTCAAATTCATCATTCCATATGAGCTTTAAGATCTAATTTAATTTGCCTGAGATCAAGTTATTTCAATGTAAAAAATTGTCTCGACATTGAGTTCATGCTTTATTTTTCAAAGGAAAAAAAATTTCGCTGTTTGCAGAACATTTAGAATTTAAGGATCACAATTTGAAATTTATTAGTGGTAGATATTTAAGCTCTTTTTTTTTCCACTTAACATTTAGCTTGTTTTCATAGTATTTTACCTTTGGAATTTCTCTATTTTCCTTTTTGGTTGCTTTATTTTAAAACTTTTATATTTTAGTTCAAAACTTTATTTTTTTTCATCTTTATGCTCTTGGACTTGAGTCAAAGAGAAAGCGATCAAAAAATGAAAAAAAGCGATAGAGAATGTTGATGATTAGCTAATTTTCAAAAACAAAACAAGATGATTTTCATTTGAACAAATTCTATTTGATGTGATGAGTTCCATTGAGATGTTTATGAGCTCTCCTCGTCATAAAAAGTAGATTGAAGTTATAAAATATTTTCTTTCTAGTTTAAATTTGTATTTTTGGATCAATTTAGAGGTGTTTTGAGTTGAGAAATGTTTATTAAGATGAAGAGGATTTTTAGTTGAAAAAACCCTTGTCTCATTTTTTGATCATCTCTTTGGTGGTGACCCATTAAGCAAATAGACGATATATCATCTACCACATTAGAGAATGAGTTATGATGTGCTTTTTTTTCTTCAAAAAAGGAGTGGTTGATATTTTGTACATAAAAAAGGAGAGGCTAGGCACGTTGATAAGGACCAGCCTAACATCAAGCGAAATCACGCAAATGGGCCATTGGTAGTGCCAAGTAGGCCTATTACAAAAGTTAGAGCAAATAGACTTAAAGAGACATTGAATGGGCTAGTTTAGAGTACATGAAATAAGATGGACCTAGAGGGACAAAGGACACCTATAGAGTTTAAAGAGTAGTCTCTAATTCATTTAATCCAAGTCTAAGAAGGGCCCCGTTCAAGTTTTGAATAGGATTGATGTGTTAAGCCTTATGTCATTGGGCTTATTTTTTCTAATATGACATGGAGTCCAAGTCCAGATTATTTTCTAAAGAAGGGAGGATTTTTAGCATTCAAAAGAAGTTTCCTAGTCTAGGAAGGAAACCTACAACATTCAAGACCAAATAAATCTTCTTTATCTTATTTTTATGTTGATGCAACTCAAACTTTTTATTTTTGTGATTTAGGTTAATAAACATTAATTAATTTTAGATACTTAGGGTTTTGAGTCTAAGTGTAAGTGGACTTAATACAAATCAACATCTTTGGGTATTCTCGGGTTTAGCTTAGATTAAAAATACATATCTAACCTAAGTTTCAGATAAGGTTTTATGCTTAATGATACAATATATAATATCATAGCTTTTTTGGCACCCAAAACAAAACTTATTGTTGTTCTTCTATCACAATGTATTTTTTTATTGACAAGAGTATGAGATTCACAAAGCTATTCAAAGGTATAGGAATTGAATTCTTTGTACTAATTTCATTGTTTTTGAAAAACAATTAGTACTAGAAATTGAAGAATAATATTAATTAAAACATATCGTGTGTAGAAATTCAAAGGGTTTGCAAAATTTTAAGGGGATGCAAATCTATACATGTATGGATATGTTAAACAAACGAAAACAAGTGAATAAAATGGAAGAATTCAAACATACACTTGGATTGATGGATTTACCATAAAACCCCATACGTGCCAAAGAATACTCTACTATACTAAATCTCATGTGTTTACCTATTTTTAATTTGGCTATGAACAAAGAGTATAAAAAACACATTGGATTGGGATGTGGCTGCTGATTAATTTGAAAGTAATCGGCAAATCTCAAGTAATAAGTCAGCAGGAGTGAATTATGATGGAGGGTGTCGCGACAACATTTTTTTCGTGCGCTTACATCCCTGGAGGAGAGACGGCGCGTGAAAAGGGTGTTTTATAATAAAAAAAAATACAACTATAAATCTTAGGAGTTGCCACCTAGTATTGAAGTCACTAGAAAATCTAATGGTCTGTGAGAGTGTGGGTAAAAGGACTTGTTGTGCAAGGGGAAGACGCATCACCCCTAGTGCACCCTACCTAAGGTAAGTTGTATTGTTGTTTTACTGTTTTTCTAAGTCAGATTTTCTATTTGTCAATCTATCCTGAGACTCGAAGTAGATCTCTTTGCGTGAGAGAGTATCTACCTCATTGAAAGTCAAAAATCTAACTGTTCTAAAGTTTGAAAATTTTTTACAATGCATTTATAAACCTTTTTTTACTATCTGTAGGTGTACTTTGCAATCAATTTTACACCCTGATAGCTAAAACAAAATAATTATTAGTTTTTTTTTGATATTTTGGCCAAATTTCAGCAGATAATCTAAACCGGTTATGATATCTAATTTTTTTTTCAAAACATGAGAAATATGCTATATTTGTTTTTATGAAAAATATGCTTGGAAAAACCTTGGAATTTGGCCGTATGCACGAAA
Source organism: Salix purpurea (assembly GCA_027405865.1). NCBI lineage: Eukaryota > Viridiplantae > Streptophyta > Magnoliopsida > Malpighiales > Salicaceae > Salix > Salix purpurea. Next base: position 6,863,153 of record JAOWLH010000006.1, on the reverse strand, counting down.
ACAACATATTTTTTTTTTTGTTTTTCAAAATGCAATTTTTTTATAGTATTTTTTTGAAAACTTCAGACTGAGCCTGACCCAAATAAATAGGTCAGCCCAACCAAAATTGGCCAAAAGGGCCCAACTTTGTTGAACTTGCGCCGGACCTGGCCTACCCTACTAGGTTGGGCTGAGAACAGGTCCGGCCCATGAACAAAAAAAAATTGTTCATAGTGAATTAATTCACTCTCCACTGTTCACGTATTGCATGAACAGTGCAGAGTGAATTAATTCACTCTTGCGTTGTTCATGTATTACCTGAACAATAAAGTGGCGGTTGATGGAGGGTGATGACGGGCGTACCTGTCACTACCGCCGGGTAAAGGAGACCGATCTGGTTCTGCTGCTTATGGCAGCGTTGAAAGTGGTGGCCTGTGGTGGTTGGGAGAGATGCCAAAAGAGTTGGCCTATGCTGGAGACTTGTTGTTGCTGCGTCGCCGGGGACCAGTTGCCACTACTGGAGGTCACAGTGAGGTCGCCGGTGCTGAGGAAGAAAACAAGGTGGTGGTCGGCAGCAGAAAGCTCACACAATGCCGGGGGTGAAGCTAGTTGTTGCATATCGCCGAAGCTCTACTGGTGCTACTAGAGGACACGGAGGGGGCTGCCGATGTTAAGGAAGAATGTGATGGTCCTGCTGAAGGTGGAAAATGCCGCTGGTCGTTCTCCTCTGTAGAAAACACTTCTGCGTGTTCTGTTTCTATTTTTTTTGCGTGGGCGATGGTGAGGAAGGGAAAGACTGTTGGTGTAAAACCTCCGGGTGAAAAATCATAAATTGACTAGTTTTATGTAAAACAAAAAAATTCGTAACTCTTGATTGGGTTATCAAAAAATTATGAAATTTTGCCTGAAGCCTTCTAATATGATACCTTAGCTTGGGTTAAAATTTCAGATTTTTTAGAGAAATTCGAAAATTTGACGAAAAATCACAATTCGACTAGTTTTACGTATTGGATGTAATTTTCAATCCGACCAACGGATTGAGCTGAAATTTTCTGAGGAACCTTAAAATATATTGAATAAAATCTGGTTAAAAGTTTAAGATGAATGGAGCTCGGTAGTGCTAGCAAAAAAAAAAAAAATTCATTAAGGGTATAATAGAAATTTGCCATTGAAAACAAAACATATAAGCTCTCCTTCTCTTCTATTAACTGCCGAATGAGCAGAAAAAAAAAAGTGAAAGAGATCATAACGTGAGAGAAAGAGAGAAAAGTACGGAAAAACAATAAAAAATTGAGAAAAATACCTTTATAAGCTTGCAAGTTCAACCTATAAAACACTAAGGCAAGTGAAGGAAGGAGGATTTGAGAAGGGGAATTCAGCTAACTTTTGAAGAGAAGAGAAATTGGAAGAAAAGAAATAGGTAAGCATGAGAATTATGGATTTCATGTTTGATTTAGATGTGTTCTTAAGCTTATTTGATTAAGTTGGGAAGTAATTTCATGGAATTTTACCTTAGTTTCCCTTAAATCCTAGATTTTTGAACTTAGGGTTCTTATGTGAATTTGGGGGAAATAGGAGGGGAAGGAAAAATGATGAAATTGAAGTGGAATAAAATGAAAATAAGTTGAAATAACAAGTAAATGAAGAAAAATTTGGGGGAGAAAAAAAAAGAAACACTACATTTGGCCAAATGAAGGAAAAAGTGGGAGAATGACTTTGGATGTTAATGTTTAGAAACAAACCATGTTTAATCATGATAATTGAAAATGTAAGAAAGACTAAATGAAGAGATAGCATTTAAATTGAGAAAATAATAATAATAATAAGTAAATTCAAATTAAAAGAGAAATAAACTAGTTAAAAGAAAATATGAAGACAAGATGTCTAGATTGTGTTTGAATATAGTATTTTGATAAAATGAATAATATGATGTGAGGATATAAAGAATAGAAGAATTATTTGATGGAGGAATTATGAACATAGAGTAAGCAAAGAAGTAACTTGAGTTAAATATCAAGTTGTCTGTAAAATAATGATGTTATATTTGAGAATGAATTTTTATTAGAACAAATTACAAATAAAAATATTACGTTCTTTGTGTTTCGGCACGTAAGAAAAATATTGATGGACTAATGATATAATGACAGTTGATTGATTTAGGAGTTGTGCTTGGAGTTGATTATCAGACAGGAGAAGCTGGGTCATCCCGAGTAAAAGGTAGGTGATTCGTCACCTTATTTTATAATTTTTAGTTTCTCTAATAATCTATGTTGCTTATTTAATTGATATTAAACGAATGGAGCAAATGAATAAATTGAGTTGTGATTATGTGAATTACCGGTAAATTATGTGAAATTACCAGTTTTGTTGGTTAACAAAGAGGTTAATCGGATATAGGGTAATTCGTATGGAAGTGCCAGATTGTTTGGCTAAATAAAAGAGGTTAGCCGGATACTGGGTAATTCAAATGGAATTACAGGATTGTTTGGCTAATAAAAGAGGTTAGCCGGATGCTGGGTAATTCAAATGGAATTACCGGATTGATTGGCTAATAAAAAAGGTTAGCCGGATGCTGGGTAATTCAAATGAAATTACCGGATTGATTGGCTAACAAAAGAGGTTAGCCGGATGATGGGTAATTCGAATGGAAGTACTGGATCTATTGGTGACTTAGGAAGGAAACCAAAGTTCTGAGTAATTATATGGAAGTGTTAGATTTATTTGGTAATTATGATGAATTAGCTGGATTAGTAAATTTTGAAAAGATTATGTAAATTAAGGGATTAAGTTAGATTGAAGTAGAAGTATTAAATTTCAAAGGTTAAGAGTAATTAGTTAATATTATAGTGAGTAAGTTACTTAATACTGTTATTGTTGAAACAGGTACACTGCGAGGTGATGCAGATCGTTAGATGTAGGAATACTCCTGTTTATGAATTACTATTTTGGAATGTAATATTCATGTCTTTACTTTGAGTGTAAATCCTTTTGTGTTGTAAAAAAGTTAAGTAGAAGGTGTAATATGTAGTGTATGTATTATATATATGTATAGTTGTTAGTATGACCAAATCATTTTCAAAATGATAAGATAAGATAAGATTTATTATAAATATAATATGACTCTTAATCTTAATGTTGTGTTTATGTAGTTTAAAGGCTTATATGTGGTTAGTTAGCATTTATTACGTTTAATGATGAATTTGTTTATCTTTTGAGTTGTTTTGGTAGTACATTTATGTTGATTTACTAATTGATATTATGAGACTTGCATATATTGATAAGTATGAATATTGAGTTATTGTTTGATGAATGGAATGTGATCCAGGATGATTGGATCAAAATGGAAGTCATAATAACATATAATAGAAGTGTTGTCGATAACTTGGTATCAACAAAAATAGAGGAAACTTTGCCGATTTTTTTTTTTTAAAAATCCCATAATTTTAGACATATTACCCAATACTTGACATTGGTAAAGAAATGTTGGGATATTTCATGATATTATAATTTGAGGGTGTTATAGCCGGTGCTGGCAGAAGGAGGGGGAGGAAGTCGCTGCTCTGTTAGTGGTGCAACTGTCACTGTTTGTTTGTTTCTGTTCGTTGCCCCCTTGCGTGTATTGATGGGTTGCCTCTTCGTCACATGCAACAATGTGCTTGCACTATTTAGGTGACTGAACAATGTAGTCATGTATGCAGGATTTGGGAAAAGGTGCAAATGAACGTTGGAGGTAACCGACTGTTCATTGCGTGTAGTGATGGGTTGCCTCCTCGTCACATGCAACAATGTGCTTGCATTATTTAGGTGACTGAACAATGTAGTCATGTATGCAGGATTTGGGAAAAGGTGCAAATGAACGTTGGTCCCTCACTTTGTAATTGTTCTAATTGCGCTCCCATTTGGCTTTAAACTTTTAAATTTGTGCAATTGTATCCCACTAAAATTTCAACAATAGCCTTAACTTTACGCGCCTTTTTACTTTGTTCCTTGGTTTTGGATTTATGCAATTGGACCCTCAATTGACTATTAAATTAATTTTTTTTCAATTTCACCCTCGACTTCCTCCAATTAACTTGGTAAAAATTGAATTTAGTCCTTGAAAGTTCTGAACTTCTCAATTAAACCTGAAGTAAGCTCAAGAACTTGATTTTTTTTTTATCAATTAAGCCCTTAATAAAATTATTTTAACCAATTTAAAGTATAATTAAGTCCTTGCACTTAATTAAATTCTTCAATTGGACCCTAAATTATTTCTTAAACATAATTATACTTTAAAATGGCTCATGATTAAATTAAATTGGTCTATAAAAATATAATTATGCCTTTCAGCTTAATTTTTACGCAAATTTATCCAACAATAAAGTATTTTAGCCTTTTATCTGCATTTTTCTTCTTTTAGGCACAAAAAAGATATGATTGGGCTCTTTAAATAGTCCAAAATTAACAACCTAATTTTTCTACCAACACCGGTCTCTTTTTATTTTATTTTTGTTATTTTTATATTATTTTGGGTAGATTTTAGGGTATAACCCAGAAATGACTTATGGTGAGGGTCTTAATTTGTTTTTAAAGTATAGAATTGAATCTCAACCATAGATAATGATGGGACATTGAATTCAAGATATGATAGCGATTCGTTTACCCTACATAGGCAACTATAGGAAGTCATCGTGCGCAGTTTATACGGATTATATTAGGGTTTGCAAGTACGAAGAAACAACTGATCCAAAGACACAACTTTTGAATTACGTAGATTCAATCTCAACTAGTTGAATGCTCGAATTCAACGAGTTGAAAATCTATGATGACAATGCTTAATTAATTAATAAAGTAAATAAATTAATTCAAATTATGAGATGGACATAAGATGTTGGAGACTAAAAGTAACGGAAACTTATCCAGACAAGATTAACCTTAAAAGTATTTATCAAGAACTTTTGTCAACATCAAATAATAAGAGTAGTTAATTACCTCATGGAATTAAGGAATTGAAATGCCTTGTGTTTGGCATGTGAAATCATCATATGGAATCTGTTTGGCCAAGACAAGATTCAGAAAACACATTTTTACCATAGAACTCAGTACTAGACTTAGACTACTATAATCATTCAGATTTAATAAACTATTTAACACAGGTTCAGAGAGGTGACTTAGACTACTATGCTATTTTTTTCTTCCCAGCTTAGTTGCAAAGGAATGCATTTTATAGAAGAAAATGAGTATTGAGAAAAGTCATGAACTGTATAGCCAGGCTATAAAATTAGGACCAATACGTTTCTCAGCAATAACTTGAGAAGTAGGATGAAGATTTTGATTCGGAGGGGGCATATTTTAAGCGTTGCATGAAATGGTAGATATCATTAGGGTTTCTTTATTGTCGTGGATGCTTTGAAAGAAAGGATCGAACATTAACCATAACATGCTCGGATATCATGAATGATTAAAGCAAAATATCGTAAATGAGAAGAGCAAAATCATGAGGATTTTCTTTTTTGTTGACCTTGAAACAAGCCGAGGAATTCAAATAAGAGCTAATGGATAAGGGCTTAGAAAAATGTGGGATTTTGATTTTTTCAAAACCTATCCTCGTGAAATTGTATAAAATAATTGCTAAATCACAATCTTTAATGTATATATAAAGGTTCATATACGTGGATTCTACGAAAATGAAATGTGTTAGGAAGTCACCCACAAGTTGATTTTGTATACATGCACGGTTTATCCATGCAGAACGTACACCCATCTTATTTGAATTCTTTTATTCAAGTCTTCTCTTCCTCCTCAATCCCAAAAACTTATTTTGATTATTTGAAACTTCTAAGAAATTATGGAGTAATGCTTTCTCACGAAAACAATAAAAAAATAAAATGAAGATAATTATTGTGAGATAACTTTGTCAAAGTCAAAGAAATTAATCCTGTAAAAAGAAAACGTAAGAAAAGAAGTCAAGAAAAGGCTGCTTTTGCTCGCTGGAAGTGCCTATAAAATGGTGGTTCCATCAATGCCATCTTGCATCAAATCTCTAAATCTCCATACATCCTAGCAACAATAGCTCTGTAACTCTCCATCTCTCCCATCAAGGAAAAGGAAAAACACACAATCTAGCTCTGCCACATTTACAAACATTCTTATATATCGAAACAAACCTCGCCTAGCCACCCAGCCTTTATAATTATATCTAATCCTATTTATCTACGTGCCAGCTTCAATACTTAGACTGCAATGGGAAGCATTGATGACTTCTCCCGTTATTCCTTCCCAGATGATTTTGTTTTTGGAACATCATCATCCGCTTACCAGGTACATGCTCTAAATTTTACTGCTTCTAGTGCAGTAATTAGGACAGCAGAACATTGTTTAAAATAATAGTAATTATGGTGGTAATTTTTATTATTATATACAGTATGAAGGTGAAACAAACAAACATGGTAGAGGACCAGCTATATGGGACACTTTCACTGAGGAACATACAGGCACGTACTAGTCTCTCTCAATAAAAAATATACTTCAATGATCCGAGGCAGATTATAATTAGACAGAGCTATATATTAGCTTTTCAAATAACACTATTTTCAACGTTTGCAGAGAGAATAAACGATCATAGCAACGGAAATGTAGCTGTTGATTTCTATCATCGCTACAAGGTACGTGTGGGAGTTCTTCATCATATTTTGGCTGTGGTCAACTATAGCATGTAAGCCACTATATTCTGATTGATTGATTATAACTGTTCTTATAAAGAATTGATAAATGTTACAGGAAGATGTGCAAAGAATGAAAGACATGGGAATGGATGCTTTCAGATTCTCCATTTCTTGGTCTAGAGTATTACCACGTAAGTTTTCTTGTTCTTGGGATTTTGCTCTTGACGTGGTAATAACCTTGGCAGGATTTGAATGTGACATCTGCTTTCACTGTGTGAATCTCCATTGGATGTATAGCTAATCATTGGATTTGGTTTTGGAAAATGCAGATGGCAGGCTAAGTGCTGGAGTAAACGAAGAAGGCATCAAGTTTTACAACGATCTCATCGATGACCTCCTTAAAAATGGTTCGAATCTTTCCCTTCCCTTCAATTAATCATAATATATTGCATAAAATATTATACAACAAAAAGTTTAACATGTGCGCTCGATCTGATTCTCTGATGTTCTGTAATATGTAGGGTTGCAGCCTTACGTTACGCTCTTTCACTGGGATACTCCACAAGCTTTAGAAGATAAATATGGTGGTTTCTTAAGTCCTAACATTGTGTAAGAGACAACAACCTTCCGTTAATTATGTTTCAAATATCCAAATTTGTTTTGGCTTCGAAATATTATAATCTACTGATCAGTCATTTTGGAGACCTATGCATCTCTAAAATTTAAAACATTTCTGTAATTTTTCTCACATAAAACATTGATCCGATTTTCAGAAATGATTTCCGAGAGTTTGTCGACCTTTGTTTCAAGAATTTTGGAGACCGAGTGAAGAAGTGGATTACTTTGAATGAGCCATGGATGTTCAGTGTTCAAGGCTATGACTTGGGCACAATGGCACCGGGTAGAATTTCTGTCGTTGTAAATGATCCACACCGATCCTTAAACACTGGTGCCACCGAAGTGTATACGGTTACCCACCATTTGCTGCTTGCTCATGCTGCGGCGGTGAAGCTATACAGGGAGAAATATCAGTCGAGTCAAGGAGGACAGATTGGAATAACACTTGTTTCTCATTGGTTCGAACCTTACTCAAACAGTGAAGCTGATCAAATTGCTACCAAAAGAAGCCTTGATTTCATGCTTGGTTGGTTAGTATTTTTATACATACATATTTATATATACATATCAAATTCAAAAGTACCCTCTGAATTCTTAATTAAGCTAGAGAAGACTTTATTAAGTAATCATCTCATCTAAAAATTATAGTTGTTAGATGAGATCTCAGAATATGATTTATATTATTTTCTAACATATTTTTTTAAGTGAAAATTATTTGGGCTTGAAACTTGTATACATGTCTACTCTATCTTGTGTTTAATTTTTATCAAATAAAATAAGGGTGGTGAGATTCGAACTCGTGATCGTTGAGTCAATAATACTCTGATATCATGTCAAGAAACCATTCTACCTAAAAGATTAAGCTTTTATATAAGTCCCTTTGATATATATAAACAGAAGGTATTCATTTTTTCTTCTTTATGTTGATAGGTTTATGGATCCTTTAACCAATGGTGACTACCCACGTAACATGCATGATTTTGTTGGTGGAAGATTGCCTAAGTTCACCACCGAGGAATCTAAGATGCTGAAGGGATCGTATGATTTTATTGGAATTAATTACTACACAACATATTATGCTCAAAATATTGATGCAGATTATCAGAGCGTTGGGTTCATGTCAGATGCTCGCGCTAATTGGACTGGTAACTAATGATTGATTTCTTCATTTAGATGGTATTTTATCAATAATTATTACATTTATTTACTTTGTTGTTCCCTTTTTATAAATCTGTAGGGGAGAGAAATGGAATCCCGATAGGTCCACAGGCTGGTGTGAAATGGCTTTATATTTACCCCGAAGGCATACGCAAGCTTTTGAACTACACCAATGATCAATACAAGAGTCCAACAATTTACATTACTGAGAATGGTATGGTTGAGATAAATGATCATACATTATGCTAAATCTAAATTTCTAAGTATTTCACTAACAATTTACTGATTTTTTCAAGGGGTTGATGACGTGAATAACAATGCTACATCACTGAAGGAAGCTCTCAATGATCCCGTGAGAGAAAAGTCTTACAAAGACCACCTTAAGAATGTTTTGAGATCTATCAAGTGAGTTAGTTCTTTTCATTTATCTACAATTATTTTACCAGCTTACCAAATCAATCCATCTAAGTGGGATTCAATATTTATTTCTTGCAGTGAGCATGGTGTTGATGTTAAGGGATTCTTTGCCTGGTCTTTAATGGACAATTTCGAATGGGGAAGTGGTTATGCTGTGAGGTTCGGTCTCTACTATGTTGATTACAGCAACAATTTGAAACGATATCCTAAGAATTCAGTCAAGTGGTTCAAGCAATTTCTTAGGAGAGACTCCCACAGTTCTGTTCCACAGAAGTCGAAAATTGAAGATGGTTTGGTTCGGGAAGCTAAAAGGCCAAGAAATGCTTGAATGCCTTAAAAGAGGATTTAAAGTCAAAGTTGTTAGCATCTGCAAACAGCTCTCACGATGACCGCTACAGAATTTGGTCTCCACTCCATTCATTCAAGGCTCTTGTGTCAGCTTTTATACGAATAAATATTCATGGTTGTAGTTTTCCTTTGTTTTGTTTTTAATTATGGTTTTATAATTTAATTCGATTATTTTACTATTGTATCATTTTTTATATTATTAATCATTATGATTTGTTTAATTATAATACAATTCTTTTGTACCATCACTGATTATGTTTTGTTTAATATTTTTTTTCTTTTCAAAAAGGAAAATGTAATATTGATCCTCCAATGAAAATAAAAGAAATAGATTATAGTATAAGCGAATACAAATAAAGTGGACTAACTAAAATTAGAAAAAGTAGAGAATTAAAATAGCATCATCTATAACTATATCTAAAACTATCTTATTGAAATTTTTTTTTTCTCTTTTTTTGGAATAGTTGTGGGTTAGGTATACCTTGTTATTATGAAGTCAAAAAAAGATTTATAACAATTAAGGGTTTATATTGTAGAAGAAAATAGTTTTGTGAAGAATAAAGGGCTTAATTCAAAAGGCAAGGCTTGAGGGACAAAATTGATCATTAAAAGGACAAATTCTTTAAATTAGGGAATGGATTGAATAAAAATCAAATTAGAGGAGGCAAATAAGGACTTGAATGAACAAATTTAAGACTAATGACCAGTCTATAGAACGAGCACAACTTCAGAGACCACAATGGATAACTTTAAGGATAAATCAAGGGTCAAGTTATTCAAATCCAAAACCAAAAACTAAAATGGAAAAAACACTTAAATCCAAGAACAAATAGAATTTTAACGAGGGGTGAGATTACAAAATTAAGGGTGTAATTGAACAAATTGAAAGGTGCATTAAAGAATTTCAAGACCAGAAAACCATAACTTTAAAGGATAGCCAAAACAACATCATTTCTACACCTTTAAGCAATTGAATGCAGTGTTTCCACCACCCACAAGGTTGAAATCACAATTTATCGGGTTGACAACTTCGAACAATTAAATATGGAGCTACACACATCCAAATCAAGTAAGAAAATGTCCAATGGAAAGGTATACACCTCCTATATCAAACCTAAACGATTAGGATCAAGGGAGCATTAAAAAGAAGAGAAGAGAAAAAAAAGGAGAAAGGAGCAAAAGGAATCTGAAATCAGTGAAGAAAGAAGCAGTCAATCCAAAAGAGTTGCAAAGAAGGTATACCTTCTGAAGTCAATAAAGGTGAAGTCCATATGGTCTGCCTAATGATTATAGCTCATTGTTTAATGTATTTGTTAGCTATAGTATGCTCTCTTTGATTAGTATAATGATTATTGCTGTTCTAGCATGCTAATTTTAACCATACTTTTCAGGCATTATAAATGCAAATTGATAATGTTTTAGAGTTTGTTTTTGGTATTAAGAAATAGCTAAATTTTAATTTTTAGATGTTATTTTGTTTAAGCATATTTTGTGTTAGTTAGCAATATGGTTTTGAAAATATGAGTTATGATTTTCTAGTTACTATTCAATATATGTTATCCTAGTTTTTGCAAATAAATGATAATGTGATTTATAGAATCTCAAAAGAGCTGATTTAGAGGTTTGAAAGGCATTTTTTTGGGGTTGGCATAGAAGCTCCATTTCTAAGCAGTTTTTAGATAACCTAGGCAATGTTCTTCATGTTCATCCAAAGAACATTGCCTTAGGTATTAGTTTTAGCTTTCAAAATGGGTTTGTTCTGGTATAATTGTATTAAAGCATCATGTTAGCAAATAATCAGAGCTTGTGTTACATTATTAATATTGTTTGAATGATTTTATTCTAAGGGTTTTAATTTAAAAACCAAACCTATTTCTTATAAATTGCAAAATTGAATTGAAAATCAAAGTCAATGGATCTTCGATTATGACTGTAAGCATGATTTCGATCTTGGTCATGTCTCTCTTTGAATAAAAACTAGTCTAGAATGATTTTGTCTTGCTTGGATTCAAGATGAACATTCATTGTGTTCTTCATCCCGTCTGATCTTCTTCCATTTTAACTGGAAAAAAAATTAAGTTTTTGTGTTTTCTTATCTTAATATGTTTTGTTTTTTCTTTGTTTTTTTAGTTTTTTTTAGGTTTACCCTACCAAGTAAACTCGATAAGGGGTCAACTAGTTTGGCTAAGTAGTTGAGTTGACTTAGCTAAGTTTTTAACTGAGTTGACGCACTAACAAAGATATGTTTGATAGTCATTCTTTTTGTGTGAAGTTTTTAACTTGAAGAGTGTACTTGTCCAACACACTCGGGTGTGTTATGGTAGTTGTTTTGAAAAATGATTTATTGTCAAACATGCGCTCACAAAAAAATTATAAAAAAATATATTGTTTTTTTATGTGCTGCTTATGACCAAATATCTCAAAAATAAATTAATGTTTTAACCAAAAAATTAATAAGTTTTCTTTTTTGATTTGTTTCATACATCTCAAAAATAAGTTTTAGCTTTTGGTATTTTTGAAGTCTAATTTATTCATCAATTGCATATTCATGGTGTCATTCTTAATTGTTTTCTTAAAACTAATATTTATATGTGGAAAATCCATGCTTTTTTAATCATCACCTTCATTCTAATGTATGAGAATTTCACAAGCCTCTTTATAGACTTAAACAAGTACCACATATATGGTATGATTGACTTAAAAAATTCTTGTTAAGTTTAGCTTTTGTGAATCTTAAATTATCAAGTCTTTTTAATATATAGGTCCTCGACTATATGTATCTATATTCTAGTTTATGTTGATGATATCATTGTGACAAGTAATTATCATTCTTTAATGGTTCATCTAATTACTCATCTTTGCTCAAAATCCATAATTTGAGTTACTTTTTTATATCGAGGTACAATGTAATCTTCTCCTAATCCTACTATGCCTCTAACATTATGCATAAGGTTGATATATCCCTATGTCAGCTAACTTTCATGATGATAATTATTTGTTCTCATATTTCACCACTTTTAATAGTTGTTCTGCTTATTATAGCCCTATTTTAAATCATTAAGTGGCTCCAAATTTTACATGTCATTATATATGTATATATTTTATTTAGGTTTATCGATTCATACGTGCTTCTTTTAAAGACCATAGACTTCTCGTTAAATGTATCCTACATTATGTTTATGATACATCTTATTTTAGCTTAACTTGTACTACATCTTCTTTTGTCATTTTTTTTTAAATCTACTTATATTTATTTTTCTTTTGTCATTTATTTAATTTTTTTCGTTATAAATATGTGAGACTAATTATATATTTTAATATGTATTTAATATTAACACCTGAATATATATATATATATATATATATATATATATAGACAAAAAAATGACTGAGAATTTTTTAAAGAAAAAAATAATAATATCAATGTTCTTAAATATTTTTAATATAATAATATGAGGAATAAATCTTATAAAATAAAAAAAAATGATTTTGGATTTTAATTCTAATTTTGTCCTCTTTTGTTTAAACTTATTTCTTAGAAAAATTTGATTCTTATATTTTAGGTTGTTTTTGTAAAAAAATAAAAATAATTTTTTTATATATAATATTTCAAATTTGATATTACTAAGGAAAAAAAGCAACTTACAAATTAAATAGGTAATTACACTGTTCCTTTTAGGAGGAAAAAAAACTCATTTTGAACAGATTTGATCTATTACAATTTTATTAATTAAATATGAAAATAACTAATTATAACATGTAAAAAATCAATTAGTTTCCTATATAGAAAAAAGCTCAGCGCAATGCGCGGGCAAATCACCTCGTAATGTACTAGAATATGTAGTTTTTTCAAAGTTTGAGATATCATGACTTACCAAATACATGATTAAATTTCCTTTTATAGGTAATCTTGAATGTCAATTCTGATCAAGATATGAATTGCCTTTCTATAAGGTTTCATGTTCAAATTCCTAACAAAGAAATAGAATATGATTTAAGGACTTGAAAGATGGTTATCTTCATTAAATAACTGAACGTACATTAATTCAACCTTCTTTCAAGAAAAAATAAATTAAGATTTTATTTTATTTTATATATATAAACATTAATTTATTATTGCATATTTCCTTTCCTTCTTTTTTTTTTATTAATTACTTTATACAATATAGTTTCTTATAAATGCAATGTAAAAAACCACCCTGCAGGTTATGAAGAAAAAAATGAAACATATGATAAATTCTATGGAGCAACTATTTCAAGAGAAATGAAAAATAATAAATCTTTGCAATCTTCCCTTAGAAGCGTAATATGATGATAGAAAGATTGGAATCTGCACAGCAGGTCTTGAGTTCGAGTCAAGACGTGCATCCTTTGTTAGAGTTTAGAACAACTAGGGTTTTACTTACTCATCTAGGCCTGTAAAGTATATTTTCTAAGAGATAGAGTTTCCTCGCATCTAAAACAAAATTTGTGCGATCTTAAACTTCAAGTTATAATTTTGATCAAACCAAAAAAAAAAAACATGAAATGTTTTGCTTTTGATTACAAGAATGGAATAATAAAACATTAACTGGCCATCACGCTGTTTTATCAAGTTAAATGTATTGTATATATATATTCGGTTTGAAAATAAAATAAAAGAAAAGAGTTCTTGTTAATATAATAAAATTGATCAACACATCGTATTATAACAATAGTAACATATAAGTCTTAAAATATTAAATTATCATTGTTATTACTATTAAAATAATAACAATTATAAAATTATCTTGAAAGAAAAACACAAAAACATTAACATAAGAGTGAGCAAGAAAAACAAATAATTTATTATTATTATTATTATTATTATTATTATTATTATTATTATTATTATTGTGTTAATAATGAAAAAAAACAAAACTAAATGAAAGACTACAAAAATATAAAAACCTTTAACATAAGATCAAACAAAAAACCTAAAATAAAAATAAAAATTATCATTGTTATTATTGTCAACAAAATAAAAATTATCAAATTATTCCGAGAAGAAAAAACTAAAAAACGTTAACAAAATAGTAAGAAAGAAAAACAAATAAATTATTAACATTATTATTATGAACTAAAAAACATTAACACAAGAGTAAGCAAGAAAAATGATTAAATTATTATTATTATTATTATTATTATTATTATTATTATTATTATTATTATTATTATTATTATTATTATTATTATAATTATGTTAATAATGAAAGAAACAAATGAAAGACTAAAAACAATCCTAAAAATTTAACAAAAGATGAAAAAAAAATTATTAGGTGAAAAATATTCAAGAGCAAAGGTAGAAAAAAAAACAGAAATATCAATCTTCAAATTATTATAAACACAAAATAAAATTAAAAACCAAAGCTAAGGGCACACTTATATATACATGGACAAAAATAGAGACTATTGTAGGAATATAAAAAATATAGGGATTAAAATCAAAAATTAAAAGTATACGGACCGAAATGAAAATGAAATATATTATCAATTTTAATCAAAGGATAAAATTGCAACAATTAGAACTTTCGTACCGAATATATTAAGTTTTTAAACCCAATCCGGAAATCAAAAGAAGGAGGACCAAAATGCAACATTAACATTTAATTAATTTCAATCGAAGGACCCAATTGAACTAAATCAAAACTTATATAACAGAAATCAGGACCATACAGAAAATTAGAAGTCAAGGGACCGAAGAAAGTCAAAACAATCTGGGGACTCTCCTGCACTTTTGCGTGCAGGAGAGAGAGAAACGGAACAAACGCCTTTAAACGGCCACCGGAGCGTACACGAGCACTTTTGACGGAAACGCGCCGCACCGGGAGAAAGACCACGCGGAGGCGCATCGACAGAGATGTCGGTAGGCCATTTCCGGCGACGGTATCAGCCCTCACGCGCCACCTAAACAAGGCATGAGGCGGAATACTGTCGGACACGTGCCTCGCACGCGCCGACAGTATTTTGAAAAAAAGAATAAAAAATGAAGGTCAATTAATGTTCTAACCCTGTTCGTAATTCATGAATTTTGTCTTATTAGGGGCTATATCCGTATTTAACCATTTTAAAAAATATTAAAAAAAATGTGCGGCGGACCGGACCGGTCCGTACGCGTTCAATTACCTCCATGACCCTCAGCCCAGCAGCCCTTTTTTGTCTGATTAGAGGGTATAAGTGTTAATGCACTGTTCATAAGAGAGGAAAAAAAAGGCAAACATACGCGCGTGAAGCACAAAACACAAATGTCCAGTCCACAATGTTTACACTGGTTGGCTGATCTCTTTTAGAGTATTTGATAATTAATAAACTCTACCAAGCTATTGTTAAACATATCTCTTCTGACCTGAGCTTTCTGATCTTCTTGTCTGGATACTGCTTAAGCAAATCACAGCTCTTACAGAACATCTTGAATCCAGGTAAAGTACTTAAACTTCATCTTCTTCATTTTGTTGGTGTCTTTGTTTTCACATGTAAAGAAAAGGTTGTATCAGTTGATCTTTTTCAGTTCATTATTGGCGTTGAAGAGGTCGCAGCTATCAAACTCTTCCAAGCTATTTTTAAACATATCTCCTCTGACCTGAGCTTTCTGATCTTCTTGTCTGGATACTGCTTAAGCAAATCACAGCTCTTGCAGAACATCTTGAATCCAGGTAAAGTACTTAAACTTCATCTTCTTCATTTTGTTGGTGTCTTTGTTTTCACATGTAAAGAAAAGGTTGTATCAGTTGATCTTTTTCAGTTCATTATTGGCGTTGAAGAGGTCACAGCTATCAAACTCTTCCAAGCAATTTTTAAACATATCTCCTCTGACCTGAGCTTTCTGATCTTCTTGTCTGGATACTGCTTAAGCAAATCACAGCTCTTGCAGAACATCTTGAATCCAGGTAAAGTACTTAAACTTCATCTTCTTCATTTTGTTGGTGTCTTTGTTTTCACATGTAAAGAAAAGGTTGTATCAGTTTATCTTTTTCAGTTCATTATTGGCGTTGAAGAGGTCACAGCTATCAAACTCTTCCAAGCTATTTTTAAACATATCTCCTCTGACCTGAGCTTTCTGATCTTCTTATCTGGATACTGCTTAAGCAAATCACCGCTCTTGCAGAACATCTTGAATCCAGGTAAAGTACTTAAACTTCATCTTCTTCATTTTGTTGGTGTCTTTGTTTTCACATGTAAGGAAAAGGTTGTATCAGTTGATCTTTCTCAGTTCTTATAATCCATGCCTTACAGACTTGATTATCTTTTAGTTAGTTATTATTCTCTTTTGTTTTTGCTTAATTGGTTTAGCTTTACACTTTATTTTTTCAATTTCCATTATTTTTTATTCAATACTTTGATTTTTACTTTCTGTAGGAAAAAATGGTTCGATCAAATGATCCATTTTGGAATGATGTTGAAGATATGAATAATGGTGGCATGAAATGTAAATTTTGTGGGCATTTATTTGCCGAGAATACTTCCATTTCGAGGATCAAATGGCATCTGTCAGGAGTGAAAGGCGTGGTGTTAAAATTTGCGAGAAAGTTCCTGAAGAGGTTCAAAATGCAGTCCGAGCAGCAATAATCGATGGCCCTCCGGAAAAAAAGAGTAAATCTGTACCAGGCTCGAGCAGTAACGAGGCCACTGAAGCAATTTCATCTTCTGAGATGATACAGGAAGGAGATGCTCCTTTCGTTGGAGAGACCGAACATTGGCTGAGTAGCTTAACCGATGAAGACATTGTGCTTCTGAGAGGTACATTTCATGAGAGAACATCAATTAATCCAGCTGATGAGCCTCGAGTAGATTCATCCCAGCCAAAAGACCCATGGTGTCTTGACCATGGAGGATATTATGATCGACCTTGTGCTCCATTAGTAAACAATGATGTAATTATGAATGTTGTGGAGGACATGGTTAGAGTGAGGACAGAACTAATGGAGGAGGAGGAGGAGGAAGAGAAGAAGAATGATGCGGGGAACTTTAGTGAGCCTGATGCAGTAGCTAGCTCTTCTGGAGGGCTTGCAAGCAGCACAATTGAGATTAATGGAGATGCTCTACCAACGAGAAAGCTGGTGGGTCAAGCATTCGAAGACCATGTGAAGACTATCTGGTCTTGGTTGATGCACGATAAAGTTTCAAGTATTGGCATCTATGGTATGGGCGGAGTTGGTAAGACGACATTGGTGACACATATATATAATCAGCTACTAGAAAGACCAGACACTTTCTATCATGTTTTCTGGATTACTGTTTCATAAGATACCAGCATCAACAAATTACAGAAAAGTTTGGCAAGATGTATTGGTTTAGATCTTTCTAATGAAGATGAGGAACTGCACAGAGCGGTCAAATTGAGAAAAGAATTAACGAAGAAAAAGAAATGGGTTTTGATTTTAGATGATCTGTGGAAGGATTTTGACTTACAAAAGCTGGGAATTCCTGATCAAGTTAAGGGATGCAAGATGATTCTTACATCTCGGTCAGTAAAGGTTTGCCAACAGATGAAAACCCAACACACAATCAAAGTGTAGCCTATTTCGAAGAACGAAGCTTGGACTTTGTTGATTGAGAGACTTGGACATGACGTAGCACTTTCTCCGGAAGTGATTGTTGTGGATATTGCAGGGGAATGTGCCGGTTTGCCATTGGGAATTATTATAAAGGCAGGAAGCTTGAGGGGAGTTGATGACTTGCATGAGTGGAGAAATACATTGAAGAAATTGAAAGAGTCAAAATTTAGAGACATGGAAGATGAGGTATTCCAGTTGTTGAGGTTGAGTTATGATCGGCTAGATAATGATTTAGCACTACAACAATGTCTCCTGTATTGTGCATTATATCCCGAAGATCATAAGATTGAAAGGGAGGAGTTAATATGTTATATGATTGATGAAGGAATAGTTGGAGGAATGAGGAGCAGACAAGCAGCATTTGACGAGGGCCACACGATGCTTAATAAACTTGAAAATGTTTGTTTGCTGCAAAGTTGTTTTGGTCATTATCATCGTAGATGTGTCAAGATGCATGACTTGATTAGGGACATGGCCCTCCAAATACTCCAAACCAGCTCTCCAGTTATGGTTAGGGACCGTGTTGAAGAATTACCAGATGTGGATATGTGGAAAGAGGATCTAGTGAGAGTCTCCTTGAAGGATTGCTATTTCAAGGAAATTCCATCCAGCCATTCACCGAAGTGTCCCAATCTGTCAACTCTATTGCTACACAATAATGAAAGGCTAGAATTCATTGCAGCTTCTTTTTTTGAGCAACTGCACAGACTCAAGGTTCTTAATCTGTCTCATACAAATATCACAAAGTTGCCTGATTCTGTTTCTGAATTTGTGAGTCTCTCAGCATTATTGCTCACAAGTTGTGTGAAGTTAAAGCTTGTGCCATCATTAGAAAAGCTCAAGGCACTAAAGAGGTTAGACCTCTCATGCACTGCACTTGAAAAGATGTCTCAGGGCATGGAATGCCTATCCAACCTGAGATATCTTAGGATGAATGGATGTGGTGACAAGGAGTTTCCTAGTGGAATATTACCTCAACTCTCTCGCCTACAAGTCTTTGTATTATAGGATGAGTTTCTTTCTTGTCTGATAACAGTCAAAGGAAAGGAAGTAGGAAGCTTGAGGGAGTTGGAAACTTTGTTGTGCCATTTTGAAGGTGAATCTGACTTTGTTGAGTATCTCCATTCTCAGGATAAGACCCAATCACTTAGCACATACCAAATTTTTGTAGGACTAATGGATAAAGATGACTATAGTAGAATCATGGATGATTGTCATAGAAGTAAAACAGTTGCTTTGTGTAATTTGAGTATCAATAGGGATGGAGATTTTCAGATCATGTTTCATAATGACATTCAAGAACTGGTTATTTATAAATGTTCATGTGATGTCTACTCTCTATTAAAGTATGCAACTGATCTGGAGGTTATCAGGATATGGGATAGCAATTGCATGGAGAGCTTGGTTTCATCTTCTTGGCTCTGCTATGCTCCCTCACCATTGCCATCTTATAATGGTATATTTTCTGGTCTTGTAGAGTTCTACTGCTATGGATGTAGAAGTATGAAGATGTTGTTCCCTAGTCTCTTGCTACCACACCTCGTAAACTTAAAAGTCATCAGAGTTCTTTATTGTGAGAAAATGGAGGAGATAGTAGGGACAGGATCAGATGAAGAAGGTGTTATGGGTGAAGAAAACAACAGTAGCAGGTGTGAATTCAAGCTCCCACAGTTAAGAAATCTGGAATTAAGGGGATTACCAGAACTGAAAAGCATTTGTAGTGGAAAACTGGTTTGTGATTCTCTCCAACATATTTGGATAACAGATTGTCAGAAGCTGAAGAGGATGCCGATATGTCTTCCGTTGCTTGAAAATGGTCACCCATCTGCTCTCCCTTCTCTTCAAAATATCTTTATACATCCAAAAGAATGGTGGGAGTTTGTAGTGCAGTGGGATCATCCCAACGCTAAGAATGTCTTCCGTCCCTTCGTAAAGATTTTGTAGGATACGAACTCTGCTCTCTGCCTGTAATATGATCCTTGATTTTTGAATCTTTTCAATTGAATCCAAAATCAACTATAAAGTGTCTTAACGCTAGTTTGACATTTCAGTCTCCGGTCCCCTAATTCATTTAAATGCAACCAATTTTATCCAATTGAACCCTTAAAGTGCCTTATAAATAAATAGAAAAAACTATTCTTGTCCAATTAAAACTTGAGTAATTTTGAAAAGCTTATTTGATTATTTTTTTGAATTTGTTGAATTTTTTTTGGAATTGAATTTCACATTTCTGACTTCTCAAACTTTATTTGGTAATAATTTAACTTGGATTTGAGATAAGATAAATAATATAAAAAGGGAAAAGAAGTTTGAATTAATAAATTATCCTTGATATATCTATTTCTATATATATATAATTTTGTCTAAGAAAATTTGGTAATTAATAAAGATTAAGAAACCATAAAGTAAAATTAAGTTAAAATTAAACTTAAAACTAAACTTTTGTCCAAGTTTTACTATAATATCTATAAGGATAAATATTATGGATTAAAATAGTGCTTATCTCTTTTTTGTTCCCTTTACTTTTCTTACTATGGTAACTAATTTTTTTCTTTCAAATTCATCATTCCATATGAGCTTTAAGATCTAATTTAATTTGCGTAAGATAAAGTTATTTCAATCTAAAAAACTGTCTCGACATTGAGTTCATGCTTTATTTTTCAAAGGAAAAAAAATTTCGGTGTTTGCAGAACATTTAGAATTTAGGGATCGCAATTTGAAATTTATTAGTGGTAGATATTTAAGCTCTTTTCCCCCCCTTAACATTTAGCTTCTTTTCATAGTATTTTACCTTTGGAATTTCTCTATTTTCCTTTCTGGTTGCTTTATTTTAAAACTTTTATATTTTGGTTCAAAACTTCATTTTGTTCATTTTCAAAGAGGATTTTTAGTAGGTATTTTAGGTTAAAATAGATTAAAAATGTATTTTTGAGTTGAAAAAACCCTTGTCTCATTTTTTGATCACCTCTTTGGTGGTCACCCATCAAGCAAACAGGCTACATATCACCTACCACATTAGAGAATGAGTTATGATGTGCTTTTTTTTCTTCAAAAAAGGAGTGGTTGATATATTGTACATACAAAAGGGGAGGCTAGGCACGTTGATAAGGACCAGCCTAACATCAAGCGAAATCACGCAAATGGCCCATTGGTAGTGCCAAGTGGGCCTATTGCAAAAGTTAGAGCAAAGAGACTTAAGAAGATATTGAATGGGCTAGTTCAGAGTACATGAAATAAGATGGACCTAGAGGGACAAATGGCACCTATAGAGTTTAAAGAGCACCCTCTAATTCATTTAATCTAAGTCTAAGTAGGGTCCTGTTCAAGTTTTGAAAAGGACTGATGTGTTAAGCCTTATGTCATTAGGTTTATTTTTTCGAATATGACATGAAGTCTAAGTCCAGATTACTGTCTAAAGAAGTGATGATTTTTAGCATTTAAAAGAAGTTTCCTAGTCTAGGAAGGAAACCTAAAAGTCAACAACATTCAAAACCAAATAAATCTTCTTTATCTTATTTTTATGTTGATGCAACTCAAACTTTTTATTTTAAATTCATATTTTTGTTATTTAGGGTTAATAAATATCAGTTGATTTTAGATACTTAGGGATTTGAGTCTGATTGTAAGTGAGTTTTATACAAATTTACATCTTTGGGTATTCTCGGGTTTAGCTTAGATTAAAAATACATATCTAATCTAAGTTTCAAATAAGGTTTTATGCTTAATGATACAATATTTAATATCATTAAATGCCACCCAAAACAAAACATAATGTTGTTCTTTTATCACAATGTATTAGGTAACTGACAAGAGTATGAGATTCACAAAGCTATTCAAAGGTATAGGAATTGAATTCTTTGTACTGATTTCATTGTTTTTGAAAAACAATTAGCACTAGAAATTGAAGAATAATATTAATTAAAACACATCATGTGTAGAAATTCAAAGGGTTTGCAAAATTTCAGGGGAATGCAAATCTATACATGTATGGATATGTTAAACAAACGAAAACAAGTGAATCAAATGGAAGAATTCAAACATACACTTGCATTGATGGATTTACCATAAAACCCCATACGTGCTAAAAAATACTCTCCTATCCTAAATCTCATGTTTTACCTAAAGAGTATAAAAAACAAATCGGATTGGGATGTGGCTCCTGATTAATTTGAAAGTAACCGGCAAATCTCAAGTACTAAGTCAGCAAGATTGAATTACGATGGAGGGTGTCGCGAAAACATTTTCTTGCGTGCTTCCATCCCCGGAAGAGAGACGGCGCACGAAAAAGGGTGTTTTATTCGACTATAAATCTTAGGAGTCGCCACCTAATATTAGAGTCACTAGAAAACATAATGGTCTGTGAGAGTCTAGGTAAGAGGACTTGTTGTGCAAAGGGAAGACACATCACCCCTAGTGCACCCTAAGGTAAGCTGCATTGTTATTTGATTGTTTTTCTAAGCTGGATTTTCTATTTGTCAATCTATCCTAAGACTCGAAGTAGATCTCTTTGCGTGAGAGAGTCTCGACCTAATTGAAAGTCGAAAACCTAACCGTTCTAAAGTTTGAAAATTTTTCACACTGCATTTAGAAATCTTTTTTTTACTATTTTCAGGTGTACTTTACAATATAATTTAACACCCCGATAGCTAAAACAAAATAATTATTAAATTTTTTTATATTTTGGCCAAATTCCAATAGATAATCATAAACTGATTATGATATCCAATTTTTATTTCAAAACATGAGAAATATGCTATATTTGTTTTTATGAAAAATATGCTTGGAAAAACCTTGGAATTTGGCCGTATGCACGAAAACAACATATTTTTTGTTTTTTTTTCAAAATGCAATTTTTTATAGTATTTTTTTTGAAAAATTCAGACTAGGCTTGACCCAACTAAATAGGTTAGCCCAACCAAATTTGACCAAAAGGACCTAACTCTGCTGAACTTGGGCTGGACCTAGCCTAGCCAAATAAGTTGGGCTGAGAACAGATCCGACCAAGAACAAAAAAAATTATTCAGAGTGAATTAATTAACTCTACATTGTTCACGTGTTGCATGAACAATGCAGAGTGAATTAATTTACTCTTGCACTGTTCATGTATTAATTGAACAGTAAAGTGGGGGTTGATGGAGGGAGATGACCAACCGCTGGGTAGAGGAGACCGAGCTGGTTCTGCTGTTAGTGATGGCATTGGAAGTGGTGGCCTGTGGTGGTTGGGAGAGCTGCTGAAAGATTTGGCCCGTGCTGGAGACTTATTGTTGCTGTGTCGCTGGGACCAGTTGCCACTGCTAGAGGTCACAGTGAGGTCACCGGTGCTGAGAAAGAAAACAAGGTGGTGGTCGGCGACAAAAAACTCACACAATGCCGGGGGTGAAGCTGGCTGCTGCGTATCGCTGGAGGTTTGTTGTTGCTATTGGAGGACACGAAGGGGGCTGCCGGTGCCGAGGAAGAAGGTGATGGTCATCCTGATGGTGGAAAATGTCGCTGGTCGTTCTCCTTTATAGAAACACGTCCGTGTGTTCTATTTTTTTTTTTTTGCATGGGTGATGGTGAGGAAGGGAAAAGTTGCCAGTGCTAGGCGAGGAGGGGTAGGCTGATGACCTGTTGGCGTTGGGAAGAAAATCGCTACTCTGCCAGTGGTGCAACTGTCATTGGTTGTTTGTTTTTGTTCATTCCCCCCTGTGTTTTTGTTTGTGCTAGCTTTTATAGACGAAGGAGGTAACCCGCTACTCATTGTGTGCAACGATGGGTTGCCTCCTCGTCACATGCAACAGTGTGCCTGTACTATTTAGGTGATTGAACAGTGTAGCCATGTATGTAGGATTTGGGAGAAGGTGCAAATGCACGTTGGTCCCTCACTTTGTAATTGTTCTAATTGCGCTCCCAATTGGCTTTAAACTCTTAAATTTGTGCAATTGTATCCCTACTAAAATTTCAACAGTAGCCTTAACTTTACTTGCCTTTTTACTTTGTTCCTTGATTTCGGATTTATACAATTGAACCCTCAATTAACCATTAAACTTTTTTTTTTTCAATTTCACCCCCGACTTCATCCAATTAACTTGGTAAAATTTGATTTTGGTCTTTGAAAGTTCGTAACTTCTCAATTAAACCTGAAATAAGCTCAAGAACTTGTTTTTTTTTTTTTTATATATCAATCAAGCTCTTCATAAAATTAATTTGACCAATTTAAAGTATAATTAAGTCCTTGCACTTAATTAAATCCTTCAATTAGACCCTAAATTAATTCTTAAACATAATTATATTTTAAAATGGCTCATTATAATTGGCCTTTAAAAATATAATTATGCCTTTCAACTTAATTTTTATGCAAATTTATCCAATAATTAATTATTTTAGCCTTGTATCTGCATTTTCCGTTTTTTTTTGGCACAAAAGAGGTATGATCGGGCTATTTAAACAGTCCAAAATTAACAGCATAATTTTTCTACCAACACTGGTCCATTTTTATTTTATTTTTGTTATTTTTATTTTATTTTTGGTAGATTTTAGGGTATAGCCCAATAATGAGTTATGATAGAGGGTCTTAATTTGTTTTTAAAGTATAGAATTGAATCTCAGCCATAGATAATGATGGGACATTGAATTCATGATATGACAGCGATTCGTCTACCCTACATAAACAACTGGAGGAAGTCATCGTGCGTAGTTTATATGGATTATGTTAGGGTTTGCAAGTATGAAGGAACAACTGGTCCAAAGACACAACTTTTTAATTACATAGATTCAATCTCAACTAGTTGAATGCTCGAAATTGACTAGAAAATCTAAGATGACAATGCTTAATTAATTAATAAAGAAATAAATTAATTCAAATTATGAGATGGAGATAAGATGTTGGAGACTAAAAGTATTGGAAACTTATCCAGACAATATTAACCTTAAAAGTATTTATCAAGAACTTTTGTCAACATAAACAACTAAAAGTATTTTTGACATGTGAAATCATCATATGGAATCTGTTTGGCCAAGACAAGATTCACAAAACACATTTTTATCATAGAACTCAGTGCTAGATATATAATCATTCAGATTTAAATAAACTATTTAACACAGGTTCAAAGAGGTGACTTAGACTACCATGCTATCTATCCTTGGCTTTTTTTTCTCTCCCCAGCTTGGTAGCGAAGGAATGCATTTTACAGAAGAAAATGAGTATTGAGAAAAGTCATGAACTATATATTCCAGGCTATAAAATTAGGACCAATACGTTTCTCAGCAATAGCTTGAGAAGTAGTATGAAGATTTTGATTCGGAGGGGGCATGTTTTAAGCGTTGCATGAGCTGGTAGATACCATTAGGTTTTTTTTTTAACTGTCGTGGATGCTTTGAAAGAAAGGATCGAACATTAACCATAACATGCTCGGATAGATATCATGAATGATTAAAACAAAATAATGTAAATGAGAAGAACAAAATCATGAGGGTTTTCTTTTTTGTTGACCTTGAAACAAGCATAAGAATTCAAATCAGAGCTAATGGATAAGGGCTTTGAGAAATGTGGGGTGAGGTTCTCCCCTGAAGATTTTGATTTTTCGAAACCTATCCTTGTGAACTTGTATAAAATAAATAATATATCAAAATCTTTAATATATATAAAGAGGCTCGTATAGCTCGGTGGATTCTACGAAAATGAAAGGTGTTAGGAAGTCACCCACAATTGTTATGGGACCATGCAGAGGCAACTTGTTGATTTGTATACATGCACGCGCGGTTTATCCATGCAGAACACCCATCTTATTTGAATTCTTTTATTCAATAAGTCTTCTCTTCCTCCTCAAACCCAGAAACTTATTTTGATTATTTGAAAGTTCTAAGAAATTATGAAGCAATGCTTTCTCACGAAAACAATAAAAAAATGAAATAAAGATAATTATTGTGAGATAACTTTGTCAAAGTCAAAGAAATTAATCCTGTAAAAAGAAAACGCTAAAGAAAAGTCAAGAAAAGGCTGCTTTTACTCGCTGGAAGTCCCTATAAAATGGTGGTTCCATCCATGCCATCTTGCATCAGATCTCTAAATCTCCATACATCCTAGCAATTGCTCTGTAACTCTCCATCTCTCCCATCAAGGAACAGGAAAAGCACACAATCTAGCTCTGCCACATTTACAAACATACGTATATATCGAAACAAACCTCGCCTAGCCACCCAGCCTTTATAATTATATCTAATCCTATTTATCTACGTGCCAGCTTCAATACTTAGACTGCAATGGGAAGCATTGATTATTAATCATTATGATTTGTTTAATTATAATACAATTCTTTTGTACCATCACTGATTATGTTTTGTTTAATATTTTTTTTCTTTTCAAAAAGGAAAATGTAATATTGATCCTCCAATGAAAATAAAAGAAATAGATTATAGTATAAGCGAATACAAATAAAGTGGACTAACTAAAATTAGAAAAAGTAGAGAATTAAAATAGCATCATCTATAACTATATCTAAAACTATCTTATTGAAATTTTTTTTTTCTCTTTTTTTGGAATAGTTGTGGGTTAGGTATACCTTGTTATTATGAAGTCAAAAAAAGATTTATAACAATTAAGGGTTTTTATTGTAGAAGAAAATAGTTTTGTGAAGAATAAAGGGCTTAATTCAAAAGGCAAGGCTCGAGGGACAAAATTGATCATTAAAAGGACAAATTCTTTAAATTAGGGAATGGATTGAATAAAAATCAAATTAGAGGAGGCAAATAAGGACTTGAATGAACAAATTTAAGACTAATGACCAGTCTGTAGAACGAGCACAACTTCAGAGACCACAATGGATAACTTTAAGGACAAATCAAGGGTCAAGTTATTCAAATCCAAAACCAAAAACTAAAATGGAAAAAACACTTAAATCCAAGAACAAATAGAATTTTAACGAGGGGTGAGATTACAAAATTAAGGGTCTAATTGAACAAATTGAAAGGTGCATTAAAGAATTTCAAGACCAGAAAACCATAACTTTAAAGGATAGCCAAAACAACATCATTTCTACACCTTTAAGCAATTGAATGCAGTGTTTCCACCACCCACAAGGTTGAAATCACAATTTATCGGGTTGGCAACTTCGAACAATTAAATATGGAGCTACACACATCCAAATCAAGTAAGAAAATGTCCAATGGAAAGGTATACACCTCCTATATCAAACCTAAACGATTAGGATCAAGGGAGCATTAAAAAGAAGAGAAGAGAAAAAAAAAGGAGAAAGGAGCAAAAGGAATCTTAAATCAGTGAAGAAAGAAGCAGTCAATCCAAAAGAGTTGCAAAGAAGGTATACCTTCTGAAGTCAATAAAGGTGAAGTCCATATGGTCTGCCTAATGATTATAGCTCATTGTTTAATGTATTTGTTAGCTATAGTATGCTCTCTTTGATTAGTATAATGATTATTGCTGTTCTAGCATGCTAATTTTAACCATACTTTTCAGGCATTATAAATGCAAACTGATAATGTTTTAGAGTTTGCTTTTGGTATTAAGAAATAGCTAAATTTTATTTTTTAGATGTTATTTTGTTTAAGCATATTTTGTGTTAGTTAGCAATATGGTTTTGAAAATATGAGTTATGATTTTCTAGTTACTATTCAATATATGTTATCCTATTTTTGCAAATAAATGATAATGTGATTTATAGAATCTCAAAAGAGCTGATTTAGAGGTTTGAAAGGCATTTTTTTGGGGTTGGCATAGAAGCTCCATTTCTAAGCAGTTTTTAGATAACCTAGGCAATGTTCTTCATGTTCATCCAAAGAACATTGCCTTAGGTATTAGTTTTAGCTTTCAAAATGGGTTTGTTCTGGTATAATTGTATTAAAGCATCATGTTAGCAAATAATCAGAGCTTGTGTTACATTATTAATATTGTTTGAATGATTTTATTCTAAGGGTTTTAATTTAAAAACCAAACCTATTTCTTATAAATTGCAAAATTGAATTGAAAATCAAAGTCAATGGATCTTCGATTATGACTGTAAGCATGATTTCGATCTTGGTCATGTCTCTCTTTGAATAAAAACTAGTCTAGAATGATTTTGTCTTGCTTGGATTCATTGTGTTCTTCATCCCGTCTGATCTTCTTCCATTTTAACTGGAAAAAAAATTAAGTTTTTGTGTTTTCTTATCTTAATATGTTTTGTTTTTTCTTTGTTTTTTTAGTTTTTTTTAGGTTTACCCTACCAAGTAAACTCGATAAGGGGTCAACTAGTTTGGCTAAGTAGTTGAGTTGACTTAGCTAAGTTTTTAACTGAGTTAACCCACTAACAAAGATATGTTTGATAGTCATTCTTTTTGTGTGAAGTTTTTAACTTGAAGAGTGTACTTGTCCAACACACTCGGGTGTGTTATGGTAGTTGTTTTGAAAAATGATTTATTGTCAAACATGCGCTCACAAAAAAATTATAAAAAAATATATTGTTTTTTTATGTGTTGCTTATGACCAAATATCTCAAAAATAAATTAATGTTTTAACAAAAAAATTAATAAGTTTTCTTTTTTGATTTGTTTCATATATCTCAAAAATAAGTTTTAGCTTTTGGTATTTTTGAAGTCTAATTTATTCATCAATTGCATATTCATGGTGTCATTCTTAATTGTTTTCTTAAAACTAATATTTATATGTGGAAAAATCCATGCTTTTTTAATCATCACCTTCATTCTAATGTATGAGAATTTCACAAGCCTCTTTATAGACTTAAACAAGCACCACATATATGGTATGATTACCTTAAAAAATTCTTGTTAAGTTTAGCTTTTGTGAATCTTAAATTATCAAGTCTTTTTAATATATAGGTCCTCGACTATATGTATCTATATTCTAGTTTATGTTGATGATATCATTGTGACAAGTAATTATCATTCTTTAATGGTTCATCTAATTACTCATCTTTGCTCAAAATCCATAATTTGAGTTACTTTTTTATATCGACGTACAATGTAATCTTCTCCTAATCCTACTATGCCTCTAACATTATGCATAAGGTTGATATATCCCTATGTCAGCTAACTTTCATGATGATAATTATTTGTTCTCATATTTCACCACTTTTAATAGTTGTTCTGCTTATTATAGCCCTATTTTAAATCATTAAGTGGCTCCAAATTTTACATGTCATTATATATGTATATATTTTATTTAGGTTTATCGATTCATACGTGCTTCTTTTAAAGACCATAGACTTCTCGTTAAATGTATCCTACATTATGTTTATGATACATCTTATTTTAGCTTAACTTGTACTACATCTTCTTTTGTCATTTTTTTTTAAATCTACTTATATTTATTTTTCTTTTATCATTTATTTAATTTTTTTCGTTATAAATATGTGAGACTAATTATATATTTTAATATGTATTTAATATTAACACCTGAATATATATATATATATATATATATATAGACAAAAAAATGACTGAGAATTTTTTAAAGAAAAAATAATAATATCAATGTTCTTAAATATTTTTAATATAATAATATGAGGAATAAATCTTATAAAATAAAAAAAAATGATTTTGGATTTTAATTCTAATTTTGTCCTCTTTTGTTTAAACTTATTTCTTAGAAAAATTTGATTCTTATATTTTAGGTTGTTTTTGTAAAAAAATAAAAATAATTTTTTTTATATATAATATTTCAAATTTGATATTACTAAGGAAAAAAAGCAACTTACAAATTAAATAGGTAATTACACTGTTCCTTTTAGGAGGAAAAAAAACTCATTTTGAACAGATTTGATCTATTACAATTTTATTAATTAAATATGAAAATAACTAATTATAACATGTAAAAAATCAATTAGTTTCCTATATAGATAAAAGCTCAGCGCAATGCGCGGGCAAATCACCTCATAATGTACTAGAATATGTAGTTTTTTCAAAGTTTGAGATATCATGACTTACCAAATACATGATTAAATTTCCTTTTATAGGTAATCTTGAATGTCCATTCTGATCAAGATATGAATTGCCTTTCTATAAGGTTTCACGTTCAAATTCTTAACAAAGAAATAGAATATGATTTAAGGACTTGAAAGATGGTTATCTTCATTAAATAACTGAACGTAC
The DNA here is from genome assembly GCA_027405865.1 of Salix purpurea. NCBI lineage: Eukaryota > Viridiplantae > Streptophyta > Magnoliopsida > Malpighiales > Salicaceae > Salix > Salix purpurea. The sequence continues at coordinate 6,833,335 of JAOWLH010000006.1, read as the reverse complement.
ATTAATTCAACCTTCTTTCAAGAAAAAAAAACATTAAGATTTTATTTTATTTTATATATATTAACATTAATTTATTATTGCATATTTCCTTTCCTTCTTTTTTTTTTATTAATTACTTTATACAATATAGTTTCTTATAAATGCAATGTAAAAAACCACCCTGCAGGTTATGAAGAAAAAAATGAAACATATGATAAATTCTATGGAGCAACTATTTCAAGAGAAATGAAAAATAATAAATCTTTGCAATCTTCCCTTAGAAGCGTAATATGATGATAGAAAGATTGGAATCTGCACAGCAGGTCTTGAGTTCGAGTCAAGACGTGCATCCTTTGTTAGAGTTTAGAACAACTAGGGTTTTACTTACTCATCTAGGCCTGTAAAGTATATTTTCTAAGAGATAGAGTTTCCTCGCATCTAAAACAAAATTTGTGCGATCTTAAACTTCAAGTTATAATTTTGATCAAACCAAAAAAAAAACATGAAATGTTTTGCTTTTGATTACAAGAATGGAATAATAAAACATTAACTGGCCATCACGCTGTTTTATCAAGTTAAATGTATTGTATATATATATTCGGTTTGAAAATAAAATAAAAGAAAAGAGTTCTTGAAGATTTAAGCTAGAAGCTGACTGAATTGTTTATCAATTCAACCTAAATGTATCTTAATTCTAAATTATGTTTCCCATGTGCATCAAAATACTAAATTATGTTTCCCATGTGCATCCAAATCCATACTTTAATGTTTTTCAGTTAAGTTAGTAAAACAAAGAATGCCCTGTCTACATCCAGCTTAAATATTTTTTAATGGCCAACATGTTTTTGTAGGAGGGATAAAATTGATTACTAGTCTTTCCCTGTGCTTAAGTAATCAATTTTATCTTATTAGGGGCTATATTCGTATTTAACCATTTTCAAAAAATATGAAATTCCCGTGGCACCCCTCCTGCACAGAGCTGATTTTTGTCCGTTTCGAGGGCTAGAACAGTTATTTTACCGTGAAAAGAAATATAAAAATATTAAAAAATGCAACGAACCGGGCTGGACCGAACCAGACTGAAAATATACAATTACCGCGGAACCCCTTGGTCTAGAGGCCTTTTTTTTGTCTTTTTCGAGGGATAAAACCATTATTTTAATGTGCAAAATTGAAAAAAAACCAGCAAACTGGGTAACAAAACGGACCTAAAAATTGAGCAATACTATTGTATTCCATAATGATTTATCTCACAGCACACAGTAACTCGCTCATGACATCATAATCTCTTTTAGTGTATTGTGTGTGTGTGTGTGTGTGTGTGTGTGTGTAATAGATCATTGTTTCACTAAATAATGAATGTCATAACCCAATTTTTGGGTTATTCCCCAAAATATACCAAAAAATAACAAAAATAAAATAAAAAGGGCTGGTGTTGGCAGAAAAATCAAGGCGGAAATTTTGAACGATTTTGAAACCTTGGTCGTACCTCTTTTTTACTCAAAAATGAAGGGAAATACAGATTTAAGGCTAAAATAATTTATTATTGGATAAATTTGTGTAAAAATTAAGTCGGAAGACATAATTATATTTTTATGGGCCAATTAGATTAATCGTCGGTCGATATAAAGTATAATTATGCTTCAGAATTAATTGAGAGTTGCATTAAAAAACAACAACACAAATAGCATTTCAGAAGAAAAAAAACAGAAAACAAAAAAAATGCATTTAGAAGAAAAAAAATGTGTTTTCGTGCATACGGTCGGATTCCAAGATTTTCCATTATATTTTTTTGTAAAAAAAATATGTTGCATCTTTCTCATATTTTAAAACGAAAATTGGATATCGTAACCGGTTTATGATTATCCGTTGGAATTTGGCTAAAATACAAAAAATATAAAAAATATTTTTGTTTTAGCTATCTCGGTGTAAAATTACATTGTAAAGTACACTTGAAGATATTAAAAAAGATTTTCTTTTATTGCAGTGTAAAATTACATTGTAAAGTACACCCGCAACAAAAAAATGTTTTTTTAATGCAGTGTAAAATTCTTTTGGTTAGTCTTTCAAACTCCTAACGAGGTAGAGATTCTCTCACGAAGAGAGATCTACGTCGAACTTTAGAAAAGACAAAAAAAAAAATCAAACTTAGGAAAAACAATCAAACAACAATGCAACTTGCCTTAGGAAGGGTGCACTGGGGGTGATGCGTCTTCTCCTTGCACAACAAGTCCCCTTATCCAAGACTCTCGCAGACCACTAGGTTCCTAGTAACCTTAATACTAGGTGGCGATTCCTAATAACTATAGTCGTAATTTTTATGACTATAAAACAACACCTTTTTCACCGTGCGCCGTTATCTCCCCAAATCCCGGGGATGGCGAGGCGCAAAGCGTAAAAAAATCACCGTCTTGACAATGAATAAAATCAATTTTTTTAACATACAAAAGAAATATCCAAGCATTTTTAACATTTTTCAAGTAAATATTTTTTAAAACAAAATTGTGTTGAAGTTGACCTAATATGACTTGATGTGTCTACAACAACTCAAATGACTAGTAAAAATATAGTTTGTTTATAAAAATTTAAGGCAATATTTTTTCTTCTTAAAAGAAGAATATTAAAAAAACAACATATTAAATTTATTCAGACCAATCTAGTTTAGCCTGTTAAATTTGTGATTTGGATCATGAGACCATAATAACTTTGTATAAAGTGTATTAAAACAAATTATAAAGCTTAATTTTTAATTAACCCAATATTGAAGGATAAAGTTAAAATAACAAATTAAAAAATAATAAAATAATTAACCTGAGTTAACCCACCAAACTAATGACCAGAGTTATGAGATTAGAATATCATAAAAATCAAACAAAAATGCCTTCAGTTAATAAGAGTTAACCTGCCAAACATACGACTAATATCATGAGACTATAATAATAATAATAAAAAATATCTAAATAAATTATGAAACCTAATTTTTAATAAATCCAATGTTGAAGGTTGAAATAAAAAAAAAACAATAATCTAAAACATTACACAATAAAACAATCTATGTTAACTCACAAAACACGTAACCTGATTCATAAAACCAAGATAATCTCTTACAAAGAAAACTAAAATAAATCATGAAACCTTATTCATAACTAATCCAATTCTAAGGGATAGAATTGAAAAAAAAAACTATTAAAACAAGACAAAAAAATTAAGTTAATCCGTCAAACCTTCAACCTAAGTAATGAGGTCTAGATCACCTTATAGAAAATAAACCAAAATAAATTATAAAGCTTAATTCACAATCAACCCAATATTGAAAGGTGATTTGTTTTTTTTAAATCAATTAAAAAAGAAGAAAAAATTATAGTCAATAAAGTTAACCCACCAAACAATAAAATTTTTCAAATTATCATCTAAAATTATCAAATTATCACCGGTAATACTGTCAAAACAATAAAAATTATCAAATTATCCCAAGAGAAAAAACTGAAGAACATTCACAAAAGAGTAAGAAAGAAAAATAACTGAATTTATTATTATTATTATTATTATTATTATTATTATTATTATTATTATTGTGTTAATAATCGAAAAACAAACTTATGAAAGGCTAAAAAAATCTTAATAACTTTAACAAAAGACCAAACAAAAAAAATAAAAAAAAATTATCCGGTAAAAAAAATTCATCTGACTTGAAAATAATAATAAAAAAACCAATATAAAATAAAAGAAAGAACAAAGGGTAAAAACAAAACAAAAATATCAATTTTCAAATGATTGTTGGGATTAAAGAAATTAATAGGATTTGTTGGTCCAAAATTAAAATATAATTTCTATATATGTAAAATTTAATATAATAAAACAGATCACCACACCCTATTATAAAAATAGTAATATCGAAGTTTTAATATCTAAAATTATTATTGTTATTGCTGCCAAAACAATCCAAATTATGAAATTATCCCGAGAGAAAAAACACTTAAAAACATTAACAAAAGAGTAAGCAAGAAAAATAATTAAATTTATTATTATTATTATTATTGTGTTAATAATGAAAAGAAACAAAAATAAATGAAAGACTAAAAAAATACTAATAACTTTAACAAAAGATCAAACAAAAAAATAAAATCAAAATTATTAGGTAAAACAAATTCATCTATCTTGAAAATAATAATAATAATAAATAAATAAGTAAAAGAAAGAACAAATTAAAAAATTAAAATAGATGATAAAACATAAATAAAAATTATTAGATTGAAAAAAATCATTTAATTTGAATTTTTTTTTTAAAATATGTTTTAAGTTGCAGGCTGAGCAAACAATTTTTATAGGATTTGCTGGATCAAAATTAAAATATAATATTTATATATGAAAAATTTAATATAATAAAATTGATCAACACATTGTATTATAACAGTAGTAACATATAAGTCTTAAAATATTAAATTATCATTGTTATTACTATTAAAATAATAACAATTATAAAATTATCCTGAAAGAAAAACACAAAAACATTAACAAAAGAGTAAGTAAGAAAAAAAATAAATTATTATTATTATTATTATTATTATTAACTAAAAAACATTAACATAAGAGTGAGCAAGAAAAACAAATAATTTATTATTATTATTATTATTATTATTATTATTATTATTATTATTATTATTATATTATTATTATTATTATTATTATTATTATTATTATTATTATTATTATTATTATTATTGTGTTAATAATGAAAAAAAACAAAACTAAATGAAAGACTACAAAAATATAAAAACCTTTAACATAAGATCAAACAAAAAACCTAAAATAAAAATAAAAATTATCATTGCTATTATTGTCAACAAAATAAAAATTATCAAATTATTCCGAGAAGAAAAAACTAAAAAACGTTAACAAAATAGTAAGAAAGAAAAACAATTAAATTATTAACATTATTATTATGAACTAAAAAACATTAACACAAGAGTAAGCAAGAAAAATGATTAAATTATTATTATTATTATTATTATTATTATTATTATTATTATTATTATTATTATTATTATTATTATTATTATTATTATTATTGTGTTAATAATGGAAAAACAAACTTATGAAAGGCTAAAAAAATCTCAATAACTTTAACAAAAGACCAAACAAAAAAAATAAAAATAAAATTATCCGGTAAAAAAAATTCATCTGACTTGAAAATAATAATAAAAAAACCAATATAAAATAAAAGAAAGAACAAAGGGTAAAAACAAAACAGAAATATCAATTTTCAAATGATTGTTGGGATTAAAGAAATTAATAGGATTTGTTGGTCCAAAATTAAAATATAATTTCTATATATATGAAATTTAATATAATAAAACAGATCAGCACACCCTATTATAAAAATAGTAATATCGAAGTTTTAATATCTAAAATTATTATTGTTATTGCTGCCAAAACAATCCAAATTATGAAATTATCCCGAGAGAAAAAACACTTAAAAACATTAACAAAATAGTAAGCAAGAAAAATAATTAAATTTATTATTATTATTATTATTGTGTTAATAATGAAAAGAAACAAAAATAAATGAAAGACTAAAAAAATACTAATAACTTTAACAAAAGATCAAACAAAAAAATAAAATCAAAATTATTAGGTAAAACAAATTCATCTATCTTGAAAATAATAATAATAATAATAAATAAGTAAAAGAAAGAACAAATTAAAAAATTAAAATAGATGATAAAACATAAATAAAAATTATTAGATTGAAAAAAATCATTTAATTTGAAAATTTTTTAAAAAATCTATGTTTTAAGTTGCAGGTTGAGCAAACAATTTTTATAGGATTTGCTGGATCAAAATTAAAATATAATATTTATATATGAAAAATTTAATATAATAAAATTGATCAACACATCGTATTATAACAATAGTAACATATAAGTCTTAAAATATTAAATTATCATTGTTATTACTATTAAAATAATAACAATTATAAAATTATCCTGAAAGAAAAACACAAAAACATTAACAAAAGAGTAAGTAAGAAAAAAAAAATATTATTATTATTATTATTATTATTAACTAAAAAACATTAACATAAGAGTGAGCAAGAAAAACAAATAATTTATTATTATTATTATTATTATTATTATTATTATTATTATTATTATTATTATTATTATTATTATTATTATTATTGTGTTAATAATGAAAAAAAACAAAACTAAATGAAAGACTACAAAAATATAAAAACCTTTAACATAAGATCAAACAAAAAACCTAAAATAAAAATAAAAATTATCATTGCTATTATTGTCAACAAAATAAAAATTATCAAATTATTCCGAGAAGAAAAAACTAAAAAACGTTAACAAAATAGTAAGAAAGAAAAACAATTAAATTATTAACATTATTCTTATGAACTAAAAAACATTAACACAAGAGTAAGCAAGAAAAATGATTAAATTATTATTATTATTATTATTATTATTATTATTATTATTATTATTATTATTATTATAATTATGTTAATAATGAAAGAAACAAAAATAAATGAAAGACTAAAAACAATCCTAAAAATTTAACAAAAGATGAAAAAAAAAATTATTAGGTGAAAAATATTCAAGAGCAAAGGTAGAAAAAAAAACGGAAATATCAATCTTCAAATTATTATAAACATAAAATAAAATTAAAAACCAAAGCTAAGGGCACACTTATATATACATGGACAAAAATAGAGACTATTGTAGGAATATAAAAAATATAGGGATTAAAATCAAAAATTAAAAGTATACGGACCGAAATGAAAATGAAATATATTATCAATTTTAATCAAAGGATAAAATTGCAACAATTAGAACTTTCGTACCGAATATATTAAGTTTTTAAACCCAATCCGGAAATCAAAAGAAGGAGGACCAAAATGCAACATCAACATTTAATTAATTTCAATCGAAGGACCCAATTGAACTAAATCAAAACTTATATAACAGAAATTAGGACCATACAGAAAATTAGAAGTCAAGGGACCGAAGTGGAAAGTCAAAACAATCTGGGGACTCTCCTGCACTTTTGCGTGCAGGAGAGAGAGAAACGGAACAAACGCCTTTAACCGACCACCGGAGCGTACACGGGCACTTTTGACGGAAACGCGCCGCACCGGGAGAAAGACCACGCGGAGGCGCATCGACAGAGATGTCGGTAGGCCATTTCCGGCGACGGTATCAACCCTCATGCGCCACCTAAACAAGGCATGAGGCGGAATACTGTCGGACACGTGCCTCGCACACGCCGACAGTATTTCGAAAAAAAGAATAAAAAATGAAGGTCAATTAATGTTCTAACCCTGTTCGTAATTCATGAATTTTGTCTTATTAGGGGCTATATCCGTATTTAACCATTTTAAAAAATATTAAAAAAAAAAGTGCGGCGTACCGGGTCGGACCGGACCGGTCCGTACGCGTTCAATTACCTCCATGACCCTCAGCTATTGTTAAACATATCTCCTCTGACTTGAGCTTTCTGATCTTCTTGTCTGGATACTGCTTAAGCAAATCACAGCTCTTGCAGACCATCTTGATTTTGTTGGTGTTTTTGTTTTCACATGTAAAGAAAACGTTGTATCAGTTGATCTTTCTCAGTTCATTATTGGCGTTGAAGAGGTCACAGCTGTCAAACTCTTCCAAGCTATTTTTAAACATATCTCCTCTGACCTAAGCTTTCTGATTTTCTTGTCTAGATACTGCTTAAGCAAATCACAGCTCTTGCAGAACATCTTGAATCCAGGTAAAGTACTTAAACTTCATCTTCTTCATTTTGTTGGTGTTTTTGTTTTCACATGTAAAGAAAAGGTTGTATCAGTTGATCTTTCTCAGTTCATTATTAGCGTTGAAGAGGTCACAGCTATCAAACCCTTCCAAGCTATTTTTAAACATATCTCCTCTGACCTGAGCTTTCTGATCTTCTTGTCTGGATACTGCTTAAGCAAATCACAGCTCTTGCAGAACATCTTGAATCCAGGTAAAGTACTTAAACTTCATCTTCTTCATTTTGTTGGTGTCTTTGTTTTCACATGTAAAGAAAAGGTTGTATCAGTTGATCTTTTTCAGTTCATTATTGGCGTTGAAGTGTCCCAATCTGTCAACTCTATTGCTACACAATAATGAAGGGCTAGAATTCATTGCAGCTTCTTTTTTTGAGCAACTACATAGACTCAAGGTTCTTAATCTGTCTCATACAAATATCACAAAGTTGCCTGATTCTGTTTCTGAATTGGTGAGTCTCTCAGCATTATTGCTCACAAGTTGTGTGAAGTTAAAGCTTGTGCCATCATTAGAAAAACTCAAGGCACTGAAGAGGTTAGACCTCTCATGCACTGCACTTGAAAAGATACCTCAGGGCATGGAATGTCTATCCAACCTGAGATATCTTAGGATGAATGGATGTGGTGACAAGGAGTTTCCTAGTGGAATATTACCTCAACTCTCTCGCCTACAAGTCTTTGTATTAGAGGATGAGTTTCTTTCTTGTCTGATAACAGTCAAAGGAAAGGAAGTAGGAAGCTTGAGGGAGTTGGAAACTTTGTTGTGCCATTTTGAAGGTGAATCTGACTTTGTTGAGTATCTCCATTCTCAGGATAAGACCCAATCACTTAGCACATACCAAATTTTTGTAGGACTAATGGATAAAGATGACTATAGTAGAATCATGGATGATTGTCACAGAAGTAAAACAGTTGCTTTGTGTAATTTGAAAGAAACAAAAATAAATGAAAGACTAAAAACAATCCTAAAAATTTAACAAAAGATGAAAAAAAAAATTATTAGGTGAAAAATATTCAAGAGCAAAGGTAGAAAAAAAAAACGGAAATATCAATCTTCAAATGATTATAAACACAAAATAAAATTAAAAACCAAAGCTAAGGGCACACTTATATATACATGGACAAAAATAGAGACTATTGTAGGAATATAAAAAATATAGGGATTAAAATCAAAAATTAAAAGTATAAGGACCGAAATGAAAATGAAATATATTATCATTTTTAATCAAAGGATAAAATTGCAACAATTAGAACTTCCGTACCGAATATATTAAGTTTTTAAACCCAATCCGGAAATCAAAAGAAGGAGGACCAAAATGCAACATTAACATTTAATTAATTTCAATCGAAGGACCCAATTGAACTAAATCAAAACTTATATAACAGAAATCAGGACCATACAGAAAATTAGAAGTCAAGGGACCGAAGTGGAAAGTCAAAACAATCTGGGGACTCTCCTGCACTTTTGCGTGCAGGAGAGAGAGAAACGGAATAAACGCCTTTAACCGGCCACTGGAGCGTACACGAGCACTTTTGATGGAAACGCGTCGCACCGGGAGAAAGACCACGCAGAGGCGCATCGACAGAGACGTCGGTAGGCCATTTCCGGCGACGGTATCAGCCCTCACGCGCCACTTAAACAAGGCATGAGGCGGAATACTGTCGGACACGTGCCTCGCACGCACTGACAGTATTTCGAAAAAAAGAATAAAAAATGAAGGTCAATTAATGTTCTAACCCTGATCGTAATTCATGAATTTTGTCTTATTAGGGGCTATATCCGTATTTAACCATTTATTTGCCGAGAATACTTCCATTTCGAGGATCAAATGGCATCTGTCAGGAGTGAAAGGGCGTGGTGTTAAAATTTGTGAGAAAGTTCCTGAAGAGGTTCAAAATGCAGTCCGAGCAGCAATAATCGATGGCCCTCCGGAAAAAAAACGTAAATCTGTAGCAGGCTCGAGCAGTAACGAGGCCACTGAAGCAATTTCATCTTCTGAGATGATACAGGAAGGAGATGCTCCTTTCGTTGGAGAGCCCGAACATTGGCTGAGTAGCTTAACCGATGAAGACATTGAGCTTCTGAGAGGTACATTTCATGAGAGAACATCAATTAATCCAGCTGATGAGCCTCGAGTAGATTCATCCCAGCCAAAAGACCCATGGTGTCTTGACCATGGAGGATATTATGATCGACCTTGTGCTCCATTAGTAAACAATGATGTAATTATGAATGTTGTGGAGGACATGGTTAGAGTGAGGACAGAACTAATGGAGGAGGAGGAGGAGGAGGAGGAGGAGAAGAATGATGCGGGGAACTTTAGTGAGCCTGGTGCAGTAGCTAGCTCTTCTGGAGGGCTTGCAAGCAGCACAATTGAGATTAATGGAGATGCTCTACCAACGAGAAAGCTGGTGGGTCAAGCATTTGAAGACCATGTGAAGACTATCTGGTCTTGGTTGATGCACGATAAAGTTTCAAGTATTGGCATCTATGGTATGGGCGGAGTTAGTAAGACGACATTGGTGACACATATATATAATCAGCTACTAGAAATACCAGACACTTTCTATCATGTTTTCTGGATTACTGTTTCACAAGATACCAGCATCAACAGATTACAGAAAAGTTTGGCAAGATGTATTGGTTTAGATCTTTCTAATGAAGATGAGGAGCTGCACAGAGCGGTGAAATTGAGAAAAGAATTAACGAAGAAAAAGAAATGGGTTTTGATTTTAGATGATCTGTGGAAGGATTTTGACTTACAAAAGCTGGGAATTCCTGATCAAGTTAAGGGATGCAAGATGATTCTTACATCTCGATCAGTAAAGGTTTGCCAACAGATGAAAACCCAACACACAATCAAAGTGCAGCCTATTTTGAAGAACGAAGCTTGGACTTTGTTCATTGAGAGACTTAGACATGACGTAGCACTTTCTCCGGAAGTGAAACGAATTGCTGTGGATATTGCAGGGGAATGTGCCGGTTTGCCATTGGGAATTATTACAATGGCAGGAAGCTTGAGGGGAGTTGATGACTTGCATGAGTGGAGAAATACATTGAAGAAATTGAAAGAGTCAAAATTTAGAGACATGGAAGATGAGGTATTCCAGTTGTTGAGGTTGAGTTATGATCGGCTAGATAATGATTTAGCACTACAACAATGTCTCCTGTATTGTGCATTATATCCCGAAGATCATAAGATTGAAAGGGAGGAGTTAATATGTTATATGATTGATGAAGGAATAGTTGGAGGAATGAGGAGCAGACAAGCAGCATTTGACGAGGGCCACACGATGCTTAATAAACTTGAAAATGTTTGTTTGCTGCAAAGTTGTTTTGGTCATTATCATCGTAGATGTGTCAAGATGCATGACTTGATTAGGGACATGGCCCTCCAAATACTCCAAACCAGCTCTCCAGTTATGGTCAGGGACCGTGTTGAAGAATTACCAGATGTGGATATGTGGAAAGAGGATCTAGTGAGAGTCTCCTTGAGGGATTGCTATTTCAAGGAAATTCCATCAAGCCATTCACCAAAGTGTCCCAATCTGTCAACTCTATTGTTACGCAATAATGAAGGGTTAAAATTCATTGCAGCTTCTTTTTTTGAGCAACTTCACAGACTCAAGGTTCTTAATCTGTCTCATACAAATATCACAAAGTTGCTTGATTCTGTTTCTGAATTGGTGAGTCTCTCAGCATTATTGCTCACAAGTTGTGTGAAGTTAAAGCTTGTGCCATCATTAAAAAAGCTCAAGGCACTGAAGAGGTTAGACCTCTCATGCACTGCACTTAAAAAGATGCCTCGGGGCATGGAATGTCTATCCAACCTGAGATATCTTAGGATGAATGGATGTGGTGACAAGGAGTTTCCTAGTGGAATATTACCTCAACTCTCTCGCCTACAAGTCTTTGTATTACAGGATGAGTTTCTTTCTTGTCTGATAACAGTCAAAGGAAAGGAAGTAGGAAGCTTGAGGGAGTTGGAAACTTTGTTGTGCCATTTTGAAGGTGAATCAGACTTTGTTGAGTATCTCCATTCTCAGGATAAGACCCAATCACTTAGCACATACCAAATTTTTGTAGGACTAATGGATAAAGATGACTATAGTAGAATCATGGATGATTGTCACAGAAGTAAAACAGTTGCTTTGTGTAATTTGAGTATCAATATGGATGGAGATTTTCAGATCATGTTTCCTAATGACATTCAAGAACTGGTTATTTATAAATGTTCATGTGATGTCTACTCTCTATTAAAGTATGCAACTGATCTGGAGGTTATCAGGATATGGGATAGCAATTGCATGGAGAGCTTGGTTTCATCTTCTTGGCTCTGCTCTGCTCCCTCACCATTGCCATCTTATAATGGTATATTTTCTGGTCTTGTAGAGTTCTACTGCTATGGATGTAGAAGTATGAAGATGCTGTTTCCTAGTCTCTTGCTACCACACCTCGTAAACTTAAAAGTCACCAGAGTTCTTTATTGTGAGAAAATGGAGGAGATGGTAGGGACAGGATCAGATGAAGAAGGTGTTATGGGTGAAGAAAACAGCAGTAGCAGCTGTGAATTCAAGCTCCCACAGTTAAGAAATCTGGAATTAAGGGGATTACCATAACTGAAAAGCATTTGTAGTGGAAAACTGGTTTGTGATTCTCTCCAACATATTTGGATAGCAGATTGTCAGAAGCTGAAGAGGATGCCAATATGTCTTCCGTTGCTTGAAAATGGTCAGCCATCTGCTCTCCCTTCTCTTCAAAATATCTTTATACATCCAAAAGAATGGTGGGAGTTTGTAGTGCAGTGGGATCATCCCAACGCTAAGAATGTCCTCCGTCCCTTCGTAATGATTTTGTAGGATACGAACTCTGCTCTCTGCCTGTAATATGATCCTTGATTTTTGAATCTTTTCAATTGAATCCAAAATCAACTATAAAGTGTCTTAACGCTAGTTTGACATTTCAGTCTCCGGTCCCCTAATTCATTTAAATGCAACCAATTTTATCCAATTGAACCCTTAAAGTGCCTTATAAATAAATAGAAAAAACTATTCTTGTCCAATTAAAACTTGAGTAATTTTGAAAAGCTTATTTGATTATTTTTTTGAATTTGTTGAATTTTTTTTGGAATTGAATTTAACATTTTTGACTTCTCAAACTTTATTTGGTAATAATTTAACTTGGATTTGAGATAAGATAAATAATATAAAAAGGGAAAAGAAGTTTGAATTAATAAATTATCCTTGATATATCTATTTCTATATATATATAATTTTGTCTAAGAAAATTTGGTAATTAATAAAGATTAAGAAACCATAAAGTAAAATTAAGTTAAAATTAAACTTAAAACTAAACTTTTGTCCAAGTTTTACTATAATATCTATAAAGATAAATATTATGGATTAAAATAGTGCTTTTCTCTTTTTTGTTCCCTTTACTTTTCTTACTATGGTACCTAATTTTTTTCTTTCAAATCATCATTCCATATGAGCTTTAAGATCTAATTTAATTTGCGTAAGATAAAGTTATTTCAATCTAAAAAACTGTCTCGACATTAAGTTCATGCTTTATTTTTCAAAGGAAAAAAAATTTCGGTGTTTGCAGAACATTTAGAATTTAGGGATCGCAATTTGAAATTTATTAGTGGTAGATATTTAAGTTCTTTTTTTCTCCACTTAACATTTAGCTTCTTTTCATAGTATTTTACCTTTGGAATTTCTCTATTTTCCTTTCTGGTTGCTTTATTTTAAAACTTTTATATTTTGGTTCAAAACTTCATTTTGTTCATTTTCAAAGAGAAAACGATCAAAAAATGAAAAAAAAAAACGATAAAGAATGTTAATGATTAGCTAATTTTAAACAACAAAACAAGACGATTTTAATTTGAACAAATTCTTTTGAGATGTTTATGAGCTCTCCTCTTGTCATAAAAAGTAGTTTGGAGTTATAAAATATTTTCTTTCTAGTTTAATTTTGTATTTTTGGATCAATTTAGAGTGTTTCAAGTTGAGAAATGAGTTTATTATGATAGAGAGGATTTTTAGTAGGTATTTTAGGTTAAAATAGATTAAAAATATATTTTTGAGTTGAAAAAACCCTTGTCTCATTTTTTGATCACCTCTTTGGTGGTGACTCATCAAGCAAACAGGCTACATATCACCTACCACATTAGAGAATGAGTTATGATGTGCTTTTTTTTCTTCAAAAAAGGAGTGGTTGATATATTGTACATAAAAAAGGGGAGGCTAGGCACGTTGATAAGGACCAGCCTAACATCAAGCGAAATCACACAAATGGCCCATTGGTAGTGCCAAGTGGGCCTATTGCAAAAGTTAGAGCAAAGAGACTTAAAAAGATATTGAATGGGCTAGTTCAGAGTACATGAAATAAGATGGACCTAGAGGGACAAATGGCACCTATAGAGTTTAAAGAGCACCCTCTAATTCATTTAATCTAAGTCTAAGTAGGGTCCTGTTCAAGTTTTGAAAAGGACTGATGTGTTAAGCCTTATGTCATTAGGTTTATTTTTTCGAATATGACATGAAGTCTAAGTCCAGATTACTGTCTAAAGAAGTGATGATTTTTAGCATTTAAAAGAAGTTTCCTAGTCTAGGAAGGAAACCTAAAAGTCAACAACATTCAAGACCAAATAAATCTTCTTTATCTTATTTTTATGTTGATGCAACTCAAATTTTTATTTTAAATTCATATTTTTGTTATTTAGGGTTAATAAATATCAGTTGATTTTAGATACTTAGGGATTTGAGTATGATTGTAAGTGAGTTTTATACAAATTTACATCTTTGGGTATTCTCGGGTTTAGCTTAGATTAAAAATACATATCTAATCTAAGTTTCAAATAAGGTTTGATGCTTAATGATACAATATATAATATCATTAAATGCCACCCAAAACAAAACATAATGTTGTTCTTTTATCACAATGTATTAGGTAACTGACAAGAGTATGAGATTCACAAAGCTATTCAAAGGTATAGGAATTGAATTCTTTGTACTAATTTCATTGTTTTTGGAAAACAATTAGCACTAGAAATTGAAGAATAATATTAATTAAAACATATCATGTGTAGAAATTCAAAGGGTTTGCAAAATTTCAGGGGAATGCAAATCTATACATGTATGGAAATGTTAAACAAACGAAAACGAGTGAATCAAATGGAAGAATTCAAACATACACTTGCATTGATGGATTTACCATAAAACCCCATACGTGCCAAAAAATACTCTCCTATCCTAAATCTCAAGTAAAAAAACAAATCGGATTGAAACAAATCGGATTGGGATGTGGCTCCTGATTAATTTGAAAGTAACCGGCAAATCTCAAGTACTAAGTCAGCAAGATTGAATTACGATGGAGGGTGTCGCAAAAACATTTTTTTGCGTGCTTCCATCCCCGGAAGAGAGACGGCGCACGAAAAAGGGTGTTTTATTCGACTATAAATCTTAGGAGTCGCCACCTAATATTAGAGTCACTAGAAAACCTAATGGTCTGTGAGAGTCTAGGTAAGAGGACTTGTTGTGCAAAGGGAAGACACATCACCCCTAGTGCACCCTACCTAAGGTAAGCTGCATTGTTATTTGATTGTTTTTCTAAGCCGGATTTTCTATTTGTCGATCTATCCTAAGACTCGAAGTAGATCTCTTTGCGTGAGAGAGTCTCTACCTAATTGAAAGTCGAAAACCTAACCGTTCTAAAGTTTGAAAATTTTTCACACTGCATTTAGAAATCTTTTTTTTACTATTTTCAGGTGTACTTTACAATATAATTTAACACCCCGATAGCTAAAACAAAATAATTATTAAAATTTTTTATATTTTGGCCAAATTCCAATAGATAATCATAAACTGGTTATGATATCCAATTTTTGTTTCAAAACATGAGAAATATGCTATATTTGTTTTTATGAAAAATATGCTTGGAAAAACCTTGGAATTTGGCCGTATGCATGAAAACAACATATTTTTTGTTTTATTTTCAAAATGCAATTTTTTATAGTATTTTTTTTGAAAAATTCAGACTAGGCTTGACCCAACTAAATAGGTTAGCCCAACCAAATTTGACCAAAAGGACCTAACTCTGCTGAACTTGGGCTGGACCTAGCCTAGCCAAATAAGTTGGGCTGAGAACAGATCCGACCCAAGAACAAAAAAAATTATTCAGAGTGAATTAATTAGCTCTACATTGTTCACGTGTTGCATGAACAATGCAAAGTGAATTAATTTACTATTGCACTGTTCATGTATTACTTGAACAGTAAAGTGGGGGTTGATGGAGGAAGATGACCAACCGCTGGGTAGAGGAGACCGAGCTGGTTCTGCTGTTAGTGATGGCGTTGGAAGTGGTAGCCTGTGGTGGTTGGGAGAGCTGCTGAAAGATTTGGCCCGTGCTGGAGACTTATTGTTGCTGTGTCGCTGAGAAAGAAAACAAGGTGGTGGTCGGCGACAAAAAACTCACACAATGCCGGGGGTGAAGCTGGCTGCTGCGTATCGCTGGAGGTTTGCTGTTGCTATTGGAGGACACGAAGGGGGCTGCCGGTGCCGAGGAAGAAGGTGATGGTCATCCTGATGGTGGAAAATGCCGCTGGTCGTTCTCCTCTATAGAAAACACGTCTGTGTGTTCTGTTTTTTTTTTTTTGCATGGGTGATGGTGAGGAAGGGAAAAATTGCCAGTGTTAGGCGAAGGAGGGGTAGGCTGATGACCTGTTGGCGTTGGGAAGAAAATCGCTACTCTGCCAGTGGTGCAACTGTCATTGGTTGTTTGTTTTTGTTCATTCCCCCCTGTGTTTTTGTTTGTGCTAGCTTTTATAGACGAAAGAGGTAACCCGCTGCTCATTGTGTGCAACGATGGGTTGCCTCCTCGTCACATGCAACAGTGTGCCTGTACTATTTAGGTGATTGAACACTGTAGCCATGTATGTAGGATTTGGGAGAAGGTGCAAATGCACGTTGGTCCCTCACTTTGTAATTGTTCTAATTGCGCTTCCAATTGGCTTTAAACTCTTAAATTTATGCAATTGTATCCCTACTAAAATTTCAGCAGTAGCCTTAACTTTACTTGCCTTTTTACTTTGTTCCTTGGTTTCGGATTTATACAATTGAACCCTCAATTAACCATTAAACTTTTTTTTTTTTTTCAATTTCACCCCCGACTTCATCCAATTAACTTGGTAAAAATTGAATTTAGTCTTTGAAAGTTCTGAACTTCTCAATTAAACCTTAAGTAAGCTCAAGAACTTGATTTTTTTTTATCAATTAAGCCCTTAATAAAATTAATTTGACCAATTTAAAGTATAATTAAGTCCTTGCACTTAATTAAATCCTTCAATTGGATCCTAAATTATTTCTTAAACATAATTATATTTTAAAATGGCTCATTATAATTGGCCTTTAAAAATATAATTATGCCTTTCAACTTAATTTTTAAGCAAATTTATCCAATAATAAATTATTTTAGCCTTGTATCTGCATTTTCCGTTTTTTTTTGGCACAAAAGTGGTATGATCGGGCTATTTAAACAGTCCAAAATTAACAGCATAATTTTTCTACCAACACTGGTCCATTTTTATTTTATTTTTGTTATTTTTATTTTATTTTTGGTAGATTTTAGGGTATAGCCCAATAATGAGTTATGATAGAGGGTCTTAATTTGTTTTTAAAGTATAGAATTGAATCTCAGCCATAGATAATGATGGGACATTGAATTCATGATATGACAGCGATTCGTCTACCCTACATAAACAACTGGAGGAAGTCATCGTGCGTAGTTTATATGGATTATGTTAGGGTTTGCAAGTATGAAGGAACAACTGGTCCAAAGACACAACTTTTTAATTACATAGATTCAATCTCAACTAGTTGAATGCTCGAAATTGACTAGAAAATCTAAGATGACAATGCTTAATTAATTAATAAAGAAATAAATTAATTCAAATTATGAGATGGAGATAAGATGTTGGAGACTAAAAGTATTGGAAACTTATCCAGACAATATTAACCTTAAAAGTATTTATCAAGAAGTTTTGTCAACATAAACAACTAAAAGTATTTTTGACATGTGAAATCATCATATGGAATCTGTTTGGCCAAGACAAGATTCACAAAACACATTTTTATCATAGAACTCAGTGCTAGATATATAATCATTCAGATTTAAATAAACTATTTAACACAAGTTCAAAGAGGTGACTTAGACTACCATGCTATCTATCCTTGGCTTTTTTTTCTCTCCCCAGCTTGGTAGCGAAGGAATGCATTTTACAGAAGAAAATGAGTATTGAGAAAAGTCATGAACTATATATTCCAGGCTATAAAATTAGGACCAATACGTTTCTCAGCAATAGCTTGAGAAGTAGTATGAAGATTTTGATTCGGAGGGGGCATGTTTTAAGCGTTGCATGAGCTGGTAGATACCATTAGGTTTTTTTTTAACTGTCGTGGATGCTTTGAAAGAAAGGATCGAACATTAACCATAACATGCTCGGATAGATATCATGAATGATTAAAACAAAATAATGTAAATGAGAAGAACAAAATCATGAGGGTTTTCTTTTTTGTTGACCTTGAAACAAGCATAAGAATTCAAATCAGAGCTAATGGATAAGGGCTTTGAGAAATGTGGGGTGAGGTTCTCCCCTGAAGATTTTGATTTTTCGAAACCTATCCTTGTGAACTTGTATAAAATAAATAATATATCAAAATCTTTAATATATATAAAGAGGCTCGTATAGCTCGGTGGATTCTACGAAAATGAAAGGTGTTAGGAAGTCACCCACAATTGTTATGGGACCATGCAGAGGCAACTTGTTGATTTGTATACATGCACGCGCGGTTTATCCATGCAGAACACCCATCTTATTTGAATTCTTTTATTCAATAAGTCTTCTCTTCCTCCTCAAACCCAGAAACTTATTTTGATTATTTGAAAGTTCTAAGAAATTATGAAGCAATGCTTTCTCACGAAAACAATAAAAAAATGAAATAAAGATCATTATTGTGAGATAACTTTGTCAAAGTCAAAGAAATTAATCCTGTAAAAAGAAAACGCTAAAGAAAAGTCAAGAAAAGGCTGCTTTTACTCGCTGGAAGTCCCTATAAAATGGTGGTTCCATCCATGCCATCTTGCATCAGATCTCTAAATCTCCATACATCCTAGCAATTGCTCTGTAACTCTCCATCTCTCCCATCAAGGAACAGGAAAAGCACACAATCTAGCTCTGCCACATTTACAAACATTCGTATATATCGAAACAAACCTCGCCTAGCCACCCAGCCTTTATAATTATATCTAATCCTATTTATCTACGTGCCAGCTTCAATACTTAGACTGCAATGGGAAGCATTGATGACTTCTCCCGTTATTCCTTCCCAGATGATTTTGTTTTTGGAACATCATCATCCGCTTACCAGGTACATGCTCTAAATTTTACTGCTTCTAGTGCAGTAATTAGGACAGCAGAACATTGTTTAAAATAATAGTAATTATGGTGGTAATTTTTATTATTATATACAGTATGAAGGTGAAACAAACAAACATGGTAGAGGACCAGCTATATGGGACACTTTCACTGAGGAACATACAGGCACGTACTAGTCTCTCTCAATAAAAAATATACTTCAATGATCCGAGGCAGATTATAATTAGACAGAGCTATATATTAGCTTTTCAAATAACACTATTTTCAACGTTTGCAGAGAGAATAAACGATCATAGCAACGGAAATGTAGCTGTTGATTTCTATCATCGCTACAAGGTACGTGTGGGAGTTCTTCATCATATTTTGGCTGTGGTCAACTATAGCATGTAAGCCACTATATTCTGATTGATTGATTATAACTGTTCTTATAAAGAATTGATAAATGTTACAGGAAGATGTGCAAAGAATGAAAGACATGGGAATGGATGCTTTCAGATTCTCCATTTCTTGGTCTAGAGTATTACCACGTAAGTTTTCTTGTTCTTGGGATTTTGCTCTTGACGTGGTAATAACCTTGGCAGGATTTGAATGTGACATCTGCTTTCACTGTGTGAATTTCCATTGGATGTATAGCTAATCATTGGATTTGGTTTTGGAAAATGCAGATGGCAGGCTAAGTGCTGGAGTAAACGAAGAAGGCATCAAGTTTTACAACGATCTCATCGATGACCTCCTTAAAAATGGTTCGAATCTTTCCCTTCCCTTCAATTAATCATAATATATTGCATAAAATCTTATACAACAAAAAGTTTAACATGTGCGCTCGATCTGATTCTCTGATGTTCTGTAATATGTAGGGTTGCAGCCTTACGTTACGCTCTTTCACTGGGATACTCCACAAGCTTTAGAAGATAAATATGGTGGTTTCTTAAGTCCTAACATTGTGTAAGAGACAACAACCTTCCGTTAATTATGCTTCAAATATCCAAATTTGTTTTGGCTTCGAAATATTATAATCTACTGATCAGTCATTTTGGAGACCTATGCATCTCTAAAATTTAAAACATTTCTGTAATTTTTCTCACATAAAACATTGATCCGATTTTCAGAAATGATTTCCGAGAGTTTGTCGACCTTTGTTTCAAGAATTTTGGAGACCGAGTGAAGAAGTGGATTACTTTGAATGAGCCATGGATGTTCAGTGTTCAAGGCTATGACTTGGGCACAATGGCACCGGGTAGAATTTCTGTCGTTGTAAATGATCCACACCGATCCTTAAACACTGGTGCCACCGAAGTGTATACGGTTACCCACCATTTGCTGCTTGCTCATGCTGCGGCGGTGAAGCTATACAGGGAGAAATATCAGTCGAGTCAAGGAGGACAGATTGGAATAACACTTGTTTCTCATTGGTTCGAACCTTACTCAAACAGTGAAGCTGATCAAATTGCTACCAAAAGAAGCCTTGATTTCATGCTTGGTTGGTTAGTATTTTTATACATACATATTTATATATACATATCAAATTCAAAAGTACCCTCTGAATTCTTAATTAAGCTAGAGAAGACTTTATTAAGTAATCATCTCATCTAAAAATTATAGTTGTTAGATGAGATCTCAGAATATGATTTATATTATTTTCTAACACATTTTTTTAAGTGAAAATTATTTGGGCTTGAAACTTGTATACATGTCTACTCTATCTTGTGTTTAATTTTTATCAAATAAAATAAGGGTGGTGAGATTCGAACTCGTGATCGCTGAGTCAATAATACTCTGATATCATGTCAAGAAACCATTTTACCTAAAAGATTAAGCTTTTATATAAGTCCCTTTGATATATATAAACAGAAGGTATTCATTTTTTCTTCTTTATGTTGATAGGTTTATGGATCCTTTAACCAATGGTGACTACCCACGTAACATGCATGATTTTGTTGGTGGAAGATTGCCTAAGTTCACCACCGAGGAATCTAAGATGCTGAAGGGATCGTATGATTTTATTGGAATTAATTACTACACAACATATTATGCTCAAAATATTGATGCAGATTATCAGAGCGTTGGGTTCATGTCAGATGCTCGCGCTAATTGGACTGGTAACTAATGATTGATTTCTTCATTTAGATGGTATTTTATCAATAATTATTACATTTATTTACTTTGTTGTTCCCTTTTTATAAATCTGTAGGGGAGAGAAATGGAATCCCGATAGGTCCACAGGCTGGTGTGAAATGGCTTTATATTTACCCCGAAGGCATACGCAAGCTTTTGAACTACACCAAAGATCAATACATGAGTCCAACAATTTACATTACTGAGAATGGTATGGTTGAGATAAATGATCATACATTATGCTAAATCTAAATTTCTAAGTATTTCACTAACAATTTACTGATTTTTTCAAGGGGTTGATGACGTGAATAACAATGCTTCATCACTGAAGGAAGCTCTCAATGATCCTGTGAGAGAAAAGTCTTACAAAGACCACCTTAAGAATGTTTTGAGATCTATCAAGTGAGTTAGTTCTTTTCATTTATCTACAATTATTTTACCAGCTTACCAAATCAATCCATCTAAGTGGGATTCAATATTTATTTCTTGCAGTGAGCATGGTGTTGATGTTAAGGGATTCTTTGCCTGGTCTTTAATGGACAATTTCGAATGGGGAAGTGGTTATGCTGTGAGGTTCGGTCTCTACTATGTTGATTACAGCAACAATTTGAAACGATATCCTAAGAATTCAGTCAAGTGGTTCAAGCAATTTCTTAGGAGAGACTCCCACAGTTCTGTTCCACAGAAGTCGAAAATTGAAGATGGTTTGGTTCGGGAAGCTAAAAGGCCAAGAAATACTTGAATGCCTTAAAAGAGGATTTAAAGTCAAATTTGTGTAAACAGCTCTGCAAACAGCTCTCACGATGACCGCTACAGAATTTGGTCTCCACTCCATTCATTCAAGGCTCCTGTGTCAGCTTTTATACGAATAAATATTCATGGTTGTAGTTTTCCTTTGTTTTGTTTTTAGTTATGGTTTTATAATTTAATTCGATTATTTTACTATTGTATCCTTTTTTATATTATTAATCATTATGATTTGTTTAATTATAATACAATTCTTTTGTACCATCACTGATTATGTTTTGTTTAATATTTTTTTTCTTTTCAAAAAGGAAAATGTAATATTGATCCTCCAATGAAAATAAAAGAAATAGATTATAGTATAAGCGAATACAAATAAAGTGGACTAACTAAAATTAGAAAAAGTAGAGAATTAAAATAGCATCATCTATAACTACATCTAAGACTATCTTATTGAAAAAAAAAATTTCTCTTTTTTTTGGAATAGTTGTGGGTTAGGTATACCTTGTTATTATGAAGTCAAAAAAAGATTTATAACAATTAAAGGTTTATATTGTAGAAGAAAATAGTTTTGTGAAGAATAAAGGGTTTAATTCAAAAGGCAAGGCTCGAGGGACAAAATTGATCATTAAAAGGACAAATTCTTTAAATTAGGGAATGGATTGAATAAAAATCAAATTAGAGGAGGCAAATAAGGACTTGAATGAACAAATTTAAGACTAATGACCAGTCTGTAGAACGAGCACAACTTCAGAGACCACAATGGATAACTTTAAGGACAAATCAAGGGTCAAGTTATTCAAATCCAAAACCAAAAACTAAAATGGAAAAAACACTTAAATCCAAGAACAAATAGAATTTTAACGAGGGGTGAGATTATAAAATTAAGGGTGTAATTGAACAAATTGAAAGGTGCATTAAAGAATTTCAAGACCAGAAAACCATAACTTTAAAGGATAGCCAAAACAACATCATTTCTACACCTTTAAGCAATTGAATGCAGTGTTTCCACCACCCACAAGGTTGAAATCACAATTTATCGGGTTGGCAACTTCGAACAATTAAATATGGAGCTACACACATCCAAATCAAGTAAGAAAATGTCTAATGGAAAGGTATACACCTCCTATATCAAACCTAAACGATTAGGATCAAGGGAGCATTAAAAAGAAGAGAAGAGAAAAAAAAGGAGAAAGGAGCAAAAGGAATCTGAAATCAGTGAAGAAAGAAGCAGTCAATCCAAAAGAGTTGCAAAGAAGGTATACCTTCTGAAGTCAATAAAGGTGAAGTCCATATGGTCTGCCTAATGATTATAGCTCATTGTTTAATGTATTTGTTAGCTATAGTATGCTCTCTTTGATTAGTATAAGGATTATTGTTGTTCTAGCATGGTAATTTTAACTATACTTTTCAGGCATTATAAATGCAAACTGATAATGTTTTAGAGTTTGCTTTTGGTATTAAGAAATAGCTAAATTTTATTTTTTAGATGTTATTTTGTTTAAGCATATTTTGTGTTAGTTAGCAATATGGTTTTGAAAATATAAGTTATGATTTTCTAGTTACTATTCAATATATGTTATCCTATTTTTGCAAATAAATGATAATGTGATTTATAGAATGTCAAAAGAGCTGATTTAGAGGTTTGAAAGGCATTTTTTTAGGGTTGGCATAGAAGCTCCATTTCTGAGCAGTTTTTAGATAACCTAGGCAATGTTCTTCATGTTCATCCAAAGAACATTGCCTTAGGTATTAGTTTTAGCTTTCAAAATGGGTTTGTTCTGGTATAATTGTATTAAAGCATCATGTTAGCAAATAATCAGAGCTTGTGTTACATTATTAATATTGTTTGAATGATTTTATTCTAAGGGTTTTAATTTAAAAACCAAACCTATTTCTTATAAATTGCAAAATTGAATTGAAAATCAAAGTCAATGGATCTTCGATTATGACTGTAAGCATGATTTCGATCTTGGTCATGTCTCTCTTTGAATAAAAACTAGTCTAGAATGATTTTGTCTTGCTTGGATTCAAGATGAACATTCATTGTGTTCTTCATCCCGTCTGATCTTCTTCCATTTTAACTGGAAAAAAAATTAAGTTTTTGTGTTTTCTTATCTTAATATGTTTTGTTTTTTCTTTGTTTTTTTAGTTTTTTTTAGGTTTACCCTACCAAGTAAACTCGATAAGGGGTCAACTTATTTGTCAGCTAACTTTCATGATGATAATTATTTGTTCTCATAATTCACCACTTTTAATAGTTGTTCTGCTTATTATAGCCCTATTTTAAATCATTAAGTGGCTCCAAATTTTACATGTCATTATATATGTATATATTTTATTTAGGTTTATCGATTCATACGTGCTTCTTTTAAAGACCATAGACTTCTCGTTAAATGTATCCTATATTATGTTTATGATACATCTTATTTTAGCTTAACTTGTACTACATCTTCTTTTGTCATTTTTTTTAAATCTACTTATATTTATTTTTCTTTTGTCATTTATTTAATTTTTTTTCTTATAAATATGTGAGACTAATTATATATTTTAATATGTATTTAATATTAACACCTGAATAAATATATATATATATAGACAAAAAAATGACTGAGAATTTTTTAAAGAAAAAAATAATAATATCAATGTTCTTAAATATTTTTAATATAATAATATGAGGAATAAATCTTATATAATAAAAAAAATGATTTTGGATTTTAATTCTAATTTTGTCCTCTTTTGTTTAAACTTATTTCTTAGAAAATTTTGATTCTTATATTTTAGGTTGTTTTTGTAAAAAAAATAAAAATAATTTTTTTTTATATATAATATTTCAAATTTGATATTACTAAGGAAAAAAAGCAACTTACAAATTAAATAGGTAATTACACTGTTCCTTTTAGGAGGAAAAAAAACTCATTTTGAACAGATTTGATCTATTACAATTTTATTAATTAAATATGAAAATAACTAATTATAACATGTAAAAAATCAATTAGTTTCCTATATAGAAAAAAGCTCAGCGCAATGCGCGGGCAAATCACCTCGTAATGTACTAGAATATGTAGTTTTTTCAAAGTTTGAGATATCATGACTTACCAAATACATGATTAAATTTCCTTTTATAGGTAATCTTGAATGTCAATTCTGATCAAGATATGAATTGCCTTTCTATAAGGTTTCACGTTCAAATTCTTAACAAAGAAATAGAATATGATTTAAGGACTTGAAAGATGGTTATCTTCATTAATTAACTGAACGTACATTAATTCAACCTTCTTTCAAGAAAAAAAAACATTAAGATTTTATTTTATTTTATATATATAAACATTAATTTATTATTGCGTATTTCCTTTCCTTCTTTTTTTTTATTAATTACTTTATACAATATAGTTTCTTATAAATGCAATGTAAAAAACCACCCTGCAAGTTATGAAGAAAAAAATGAAACATATGATAAATTCTATGGAGCAACTATTTCAAGAGAAATGAAAAATAATAAATCTGTGCAATCTTCCCTTAGAAGCGTAATATGATGATAGAAAGATTGGAATCTGCATAGCAGGTCTTGAGTTCGAGTCAAGACGTGCATCCTTTGTTAGAGTTTAGAACAACTAGGGTTTTACTTACTCATCTAGGCCTGTAAAGTACATTTTCTAAGAGATAGAGTTTCCTGGCATCTAAAACAAAATTTGTGCGATCTTAAACTTCAAGTTATAATTTTGATCAAACCAAAAAAAAAAACATGAAATGTTTTGCTTTTGATTACAAGAATGGAATAATAAAACATTAACTGGCCATCACGCTGTTTTATCAAGTTAAATGTATTGTATATATATATTCGGTTTGAAAATAAAATAAAAGAAAAGAGTTCTTGAAGATTTAAGCTAGAAGTTGACTGAATTGTTTATCAATTCAACCTAAATGTATCTTAATTCTAAATTATGTTTCCCATGTGCATCCAAATACTAAATTATGTTTCCCATGTGCATCCAAATCCGTACTTTAATGTTTTTCAGTTAAGTTAGTAAAACAAAGAATGCCCTATCTACATCCAGCTTAAATATTTTTTAATGGCCAACATGTTTTTGTAGGAGGGATAAAATTGATTACTAGTCTTTCCCTGTGCTTAAGTAATCAATTTAATCTTATTAGGGGCTATATTCATATTTAACCATTTTTAAAAAATATGAAATTCCCGTGGCACCCCTCCTGCACAGAGCTGATTTTTGTCCGTTTCGAGGGCTAGAATAGTTATTTTACCGTGAAAAGAAATATAAAAATATTAAAAAATGCAACAAACCGGGCTGGACCGAACCAGACTGAAAATATACAATTACCGCGGAACCCCTTGGTCTAAAGGCCTTTATTTTAATGTGCAAAATTGAAAAAACCCAGCAAACTGGGGAACAAAACGGACCTAAAAATTGAGCAATACTATTGTATTCCATAATGATTTGTCTCACAACACACAGTAACTCGCTCATGACATCACAATCTCTTTTAGTGTATTGTGTGTGTGTGTGTGTGTGTGTGTGTAATAGATCATTGGTCCACTAAATAATGAATGTCATAACCCAATTTTTGGGTTATTCCCCAAAATATACCAAAAAATAACAAAAATAAAATAAAAAGGGCTGGTGTTGGCAGAAAAATCAAGGCGGAAATTTTGAACGGTTTTGAAAACTTGGTCGTACCTCTTTTTTACCCAGAAATGAAGGGAAATACAAATTTAAGGCTAAAATAATTTATTATTGGATAAATTTGTGTAAAAATTAAGTCGGAAGACATAATTATATTTTTATGGGCCAATTTGATGTAATCATCGGTCAATATAAAGTATAATTATGCTTCAAAATTAATTGAGAGTTGCATTAAAAAACAACAACACAAATAGCATTTCAGAAGAAAAAAACATAGAAAATAAAAAAAATGCATTTAGAAGAAAAAAAATGTGTTTTCGTGCATACGGTCAGATTCCAAGATTTTCCATTATATTTTTTTGTAAAAAAAATATGTTGCATCTTTCTCATATTTTAAAACAAAAATTGGATATCGTAACCGGTTTATGATTATCCGTTGGAATTTGGCCAAAATACAAAAAAAATAAAAAATATTTTTGTTTTAGCTATCTCGGTGTAAAATTACATTGTAAAGTACACTTGAAGATATTAAAAAAGATTTTCTTTTATTGCATTGTAAAATTACATTGTAACGTACACCCGCAACAAAAAAATGTTTTTTTAATGCAGTGTAAAATTCTTTTGGTTAGTCTTTCAAACTCCTAACGAGGTAGAGATTCTCTCACGAAGAGAGATCTACGTCGAACTTTAGAAAAGACAAAAAAAAATCAAACTTAGGAAAAACAATCAAACAACAATGCAGCTTGCCTTAGGAAGGGTGCACTGGGGGTGATGCGTCTTCTCCTTGCACAACAAGTCCCCTTACCCAAGACTCTCGCAGACCACTAGGTTCCTAGTAACCTTAATACTAGGTGGCGATTCCTAATAATTATAGACGTAATTTTTATGACTATAAAACAACACCTTTTTCACCGTGCGCCGTTATCTCCCCAAATCCCGGGGATGGCGAGGCGCAAAGCGTAAAAAAATCACTGTCGTGACAATGAATAAAATCAATTTTTTTAACATACAAAAGAAATATCCAAGCATTTTTAACATTTTTCAAGTAAATATTTTTTAAAACAAAATTGTGTTGAAGTTGACCTAATATGACTTGATGTGTCTAGAACAACTCAAATGACTAGTAAAAATATAGTTTGTTTATAAAAATTTAAGGCAATATTTTTTCTTCTTAAAAGAAGAATATTAAAAAAACAACATATTAAATTTATTCAGACCAATCTAGTTTAGCCTGTTAAATTTGTGATTTGGATCATGAGGCCATAATAACTTTGTATATAGTGTATTAAAACAAATTATAAAGCTTAATTTTTAATTAACCCAATATTGAAGGATAAAGTTAAAATAACAAATTAAAAAATAATAAAATAATTAACCTGAGTTAACCCACCAAACTAATGACCAGAGTTATGAGATTAGAATATCATAAAAATCAAACAAAAATGACTTCAGTTAATAAGAGTTAACCTGCCAAACATACGACTAATATCATGAGACTATAATAATAATAATAATAAAAAATATCTAAATAAATTATGAAACCTATTTTTTCATAA
Organism: Salix purpurea; assembly: GCA_027405865.1. Classification (NCBI taxonomy): domain Eukaryota; kingdom Viridiplantae; phylum Streptophyta; class Magnoliopsida; order Malpighiales; family Salicaceae; genus Salix; species Salix purpurea. The sequence continues at coordinate 6,805,056 of JAOWLH010000006.1, read as the reverse complement.
ATCCAATGTTGAAGGTTGAAATAAAAAAAACAATAATCTAAAACATTACACAATAAAACAATCTATGTTAACTCACAAAACACGTAACCTGATTCATAAAACCAAGATAATCTCTTACAAAGAAAACTAAAATAAATCATGAAACCTTATTCATAACTAATCCAATTCTAAGGGATAGAATTGAAAAAAAAAACTATTAAAACAAGACAAAAAAATTAAGTTAATCCGTCAAACCTTCAACCTAAGTAATGAGGTGTAGATCACCTTATAGAAAATAAACCAAAATAAATTATAAAGCTTAATTCACAATCAACCCAATGTTGAAAGATGATTTGTTTTTTTTAAATCAATTAAAAAAGAAGAAAAAATTATAGTCAATAAAGTTAACCCACCAAACAATAAAATTTTTCAAATTATCATCTAAAATTATCAAATTATCACCGGTAATACTGTCAAAACAATAAAAATTATCAAATTATCCCAAGAGAAAAAACTGAAGAACATTCACAAAAGAGTAAGAAAGAAAAATAACTGAATTTATTATTATTATTATTATTATTATTATTATTATTATTATTATTATTATTATTGTGTTAATAATGGAAAAACAAACTTATGAAAGGCTAAAAAAATCTCAATAACTTTAACAAAAGACCAAACAAAAAAAATAAAAATAAAATTATCCAGTAAAAAAAATTCATCTGACTTGAAAATAATAATAAAAAAACCAATATAAAATAAAAGAAAGAACAAAGGGTAAAAACAAAACAGAAATATCAATTTTCAAATGATTGTTGGGATTAAAGAAATTAATAGGATTTGTTGGTCCAAAATTAAAATATAATTTCTATATATATGAAATTTAATATAATAAAACAGATCACCACACCCTATTATAAAAATAGTAATATCGAAGTTTTAATATCTAAAATTATTATTGTTATTGCTGCCAAAACAATCCAAATTATGAAATTATCCCGAGAGAAAAAACACTTAAAAACATTAACAAAAGAGTAAGCAAGAAAAATAATTAAATTTATTATTATTATTATTATTCTTGTGTTAATAATGAAAAGAAACAAAAATAAATGAAAGACTAAAAAAATACTAATAACTTTAACAAAAGATCAAACAAAAAAATAAAATCAAAATTATTAGGTAAAACAAATTCATCTATCTTGAAAATAATAATAATAAATAAATAAGTAAAAGAAAGAACAAATAAAAAAATTAAAATAGATGATAAAACATAAATAAAAATTATTAGATTGAAAAAAATTATTTAATTTGAAAAATTTTAAAAAATAATATGTTTTACGTTGCAGGCTGAGCAAACAATTTTTATAGGATTTGCTGGATCAAAATTAAAATATAATATTTATATATGAAAAATTTAATATAATAAAATTGATCAACACATCGTATTATAACAATAGTAACATATAAGTCTTAAAATATTAAATTATCATTGTTATTACTATTAAAATAATAACAATTATAAAATTATTCTGAAAGAAAAACACAAAAACATTAACAAAAGAGTAAGTAAGAAAAACAAATAAATTATTATTATTATTATTATTATTATTAACTAAAAAACATTAACATAAGAGTGAGCAAGAAAAACAAATAATTTATTATTATTATTATTATTATTATTATTATTATTATTATTATTGTGTTAATAATGAAAAAAAACAAAACTAAATTAAAGACTACAAAAATATAAAAAACTATAACATAAGATCAAACAAAAAACCTAAAATAAAAATAAAAATTATCATTGCTATTATTGTCAACAAAATAAAAATTATCAAATTATTCCGAGAAGAAAAAACTAAAAAACATTAACAAAATAGTAAGAAAGAAAAACAATTAAATTATTAACATTATTATTATTAACTAAAAAACATTAACATAAGAGTAAGCAAGAAAAATGATTAAATTATTATTATTATTATTATTATTATTATGTTAATAATGAAAGAAACAAAAATAAATGAAAGACTAAAAACAATCCTAAAAATTTAACAAAAGATGAAAAAAAAAATTATTAGGTGAAAAATATTCAAGAGCAAAGGTAGAAAAAAAAAACGGAAATATCAATCTTCAAATGATTATAAACACAAAATAAAATTAAAAACCAAAGCTAAGGGCACACTTATATATACATGGACAAAAATAGAGACTATTGTAGGAATATAAAAAATATAGGGATTAAAATAAAAAATTAAAAGTATAAAGACCGAAATGAAAATAAAATATATTATCAATTTTAATCAAAGGATAAAATTGCAACAATTAGAACTTCCGTACCGAATATATTAAGTTTTTAAACCCAATCCGGAAATCAAAAGAAGGAGGACCAAAATGCAACATTAACATTTAATTAATTTCAATCGAAGGACCCAATTGAACTAAATCAAAACTTATATAACAGAAATCAGGACCATACAGAAAATTAGAAGTCAAGGGACCGAAGTGGAAAGTCAAAACAATCTGGGGACTCTCCTGCACTTTTGCGTGCAGGAGAGAGAGAAACGGAACAAACGCCTTTAACCGGCCACCGGAGCGTACACGAGCACTTTTGACGGAAACGCGCCGCACCGGGAGAAAGACCACGCGGAGGCGCATCGACAGAGACGTCGGTAGGCCATTTCCGGCGACAAGATCAGCCCTCACGCGCCACTTAAACAAGGTATGAGGTGGAATACTGTCGGACACGTGCCTCGCACGCACTGACAGTATTTTGAAAAAAAGAATAAAAAATGAAGGTCAATTAATGTTCTAACCTTGTTCGTAATTCATGAATTTTATCTTATTAGGGGCTATATCCGTATTTAACCATTTTAAAAAATATTAAAAAAAATGTGCGGCGGACCGGGTCGGACCGGACCGGTCCGTACGCGTTCAATTACCTCCATGACCCTCAGCTATTGTTAAACATATCTCCTCTGACCTGAGCTTTCTGATCTTCTTGTCTGGATACTGCTTAAGCAAATCACAACTCTTGCAGAACATCTTGAATCCAGGTAAAGTACTTAAACTTCATCTTCTTCATTTTGTTGGTGTTTTTGTTTTCACATGTAAAGAAAAGTTTGTATCAGTTGATCTTTCTCAGTTCATTATTGGCGTTGAAGAGGTCACAACTGTCAAACTCTTCCAAGCTATTTTTAAACATATCTCCTCTGGCCTGAGCTTTCTGATCTTCTTGTCTGGATACTGCTTAAGCAAATCACAGCTCTTGCAGAACATCTTGAATCCAGGTAAAGTACTTAAACTTCATCTTCTTCATTTTGTTGGTGTTTTTGTTTTCACATGTAAAGAAAAGGTTGTATCAGTTGATCTTTCTCAGTTCATTATTGGCGTTGAAAAGGTCATAGCTGTCAAACTCTTCCAAGCTATTTTTAAACATATCTCCTCTGACCTGAGCTTTCTGATCTTCTTGTTCTTTTTATATACATTGGTGACACATATATATAATCAGCTACTAGAAATACCAGACACTTTCTATCATGTTTTCTGGATTACTGTTTCACAAGATACCAGCATCAACAGATTACAGAAAAGTTTGGCAAGATGTATTGGTTTAGATCTTTCTAATGAAGATGAGGAGCTGCACAGAGTGGTGAAATTGAGAAAAGAATTAACGAAGAAAAAGAAATGGGTTTTGATTTTAGATGATCTGTGGAAGGATTTTGACTTACAAAAGCTGGGAATTCCTGATCAAGTTAAGGGATGCAAGATGATTCTTACATCTCGATCAGTAAAGGTTTGCCAACAGATGAAAACCCAACACACAATCAAAGTGCAGCCTATTTCGAAGAACAAAGCTTGGACTTTGTTCATTGAGAGACTTGGACATGACGTAGCACTTTCTCCGGAAGTGAAACGAATTGCTGTGGATATTGCAGGGGAATGTGCCGGTTTGTCATTGGGAATTATTACAATGGCAGGAAGCTTGAGGGGAGTTGATGACTTGCATGAGTGGAGAAATACATTGAAGAAATTGAAAGAGTCAAAATTTAGAGACATGGAAGATGAGGTATTCCAGTTGTTGAGGTTGAGTTATGATCGGCTAGATAATGATTTAGCACTACAACAATGTCTCCTGTATTGTGCATTATATCCCGAAGATCATAAGATTGAAAGGGAGGAGTTAATATGTTATACGATTGATGAAGGAGTAGTTGGAGGAATGAGGAGCAGACAAGCAACATTTGACGAGGGCCACACGATGCTTAATAAACTTGAAAATATTTGTTTGCTGCAAAGTTGTTTTGGTCATTATCATCGTAGATGTGTCAAGATGCATGACTTGATTAGGGACATGGCCCTCCAAATACTCCAAACCAGCTCTCCAATTATGGTCAGGGATCGTGTTGAAGAATTACCAGATGTGGATATGTGGAAAGAGGATCTAGTGAGAGTCTCCTTGAAGGATTGCTATTTCAAGGAAATTCCATCCAGCCATTCACCAAAGTGTCCCTATCTATCAACTCTATTGTTACGCAATAATGAAGGGTTAAAATTCATTGCAACTTCTTTTTTTGAGCAACTGCATAGACTCAAGGTTCTTAATCTGTCTCATACAAATATCACAAAGTTGCCTGATTCTGTTTCTGAATTGGTGAGTCTCTCAGCATTATTGCTCACAAGTTGTGTGAAGTTAAAGCTTGTGCCATTATTAAAAAAGCTCAAGGCACTGAAGAGGTTAGACCTCTCATGCACTGCACTTCAAAAGATGCCTCAGGGCATGGAATGTCTATCCAACCTGAGATATCTTAGGATGAATGGATGTGGTGACAAGGAGTTTCCTAGTGGAATATTACCTCAACTCTCTCGCCTACAAGTCTTTGTATTACAGGATGAGTTTCTTTCTTGTCTGATAACAGTCAAAGGAAAGGAAGTAGGAAGCTTGAGGGAGTTGGAAACTTTGTTGTGCCATTTTGAAGGTGAATCTGACTTTGTTGAGTATCTCCATTCTCAGGATAAGACCCAATCACTTAGCACATACCAAATTTTTGTAGGACTAATGGATAAAGATGACTATAGTAGAATCATGGATGATTGTCACAGAAGTCAAATAGTTGCTTTGTGTAATTTGAGTATCAATATGGATTGAGATTTTCAGATCATGTTTCCTAATGACATTCAAGAACTGGTTATTTATAAATGTTCATGTGATGTCTACTCTCTATTAAAGTATGCAACTGATCTGGAGGTTATCAGGATATGGGATAGCAATTGCATGGAGAGCTTGGTTTCATCTTCTTGGCTCTGCTCTGCTCCCTCACCATTGCCATCTTATAATGGTATATTTTCTGGTCTTGTAGAGTTCTACTGCTATGGATGTAGAAGTATGAAGATGTTGTTCCCTAGTCTCTTGCTACCACACCTCGTAAAATTAAAAGTCATCAGAGTTCTTTATTGTGAGAAAATGGAGGAGATAGTAGGGACAGGATCAGATGAAGAAGGTGTTATGGGTGAAGAAAACAGCAGTAGCAGCTGTGAATTCAAGCTCCCACAGTTAAGAAATCTGGAATTAAGGGGATTACTAGAACTGAAAAGCATTTGTAGTGGAAAACTGGTTTGTGATTCTCTCCAACATATTTGGATAGCAGATTGTCAGAAGCTGGAGAGGATGCCGATATGTCTTCCGTTGCTTGAAAATGGTCAGCCATCTGCTCTCCCTTCTTTTCAAAATATCTTTATACATCCAAAAGAATGGTGGGAGTTTGTAGTGCAGTGGTATCATCCCAACGCTAAGAATGTCCTCCGTCCCTTCGTAAAGATTTTGTAGGATACGAACTCTGCTCTCTGCCTGTAATATGATCCTTGATTTATGAATCTTTTCAATTGAATCCAAAATCAACTATAAAGTGTCTTAACGCTAGTTTGACATTTCAGTCTCCGGTCCCCTAATTCATTTAAATGCAACCAATTTTATCCAATTGAACCCTTAAAGTGCCTTATAAATAAATAGAAAAAACTATTCTTGTCCAATTAAAACTTGAGTAATTTTGAAAAGCTTATTTGATTATTTATTTGAATTTGTTGAATTTTTTTTGGAATTGAATTTCACATTTCTGACTTCTCAAACTTTATTTGGTAATAATTTAACTTGGATTTGAGATAAGATAAATAATATAAAAAGGGAAAAGAAGTTTGAATTAATAAATTTTCCTTGATATATCTATTTCTATATATATAATTTTGTCTAAGAAAATTTGGTAATTAATAAAGATTAAGAAACCATAAAGTAAAATTAAGTTAAAATTAAACTTAAAACTAAACTTTTGTCCAAGTTTTACTATAATATCTATAAGGATAAATATTATGGATTAAAATAGTGCTTATCTCTTTTTTGTTCCCTTTACTTTTCTTACTATGGTACCTAATTTTTTTCTTTCAAATTCATCATTCCATATGAGCTTTAAGATCTAATTTAATTTGCGTAAGATAAAGTTATTTCAATCTAAAAAACTGTCTCGACATTGAGTACATGCTTTATTTTTCAAAGGAAAAAAAAATTCGGTGTTTGCAGAACATTTAGAATTTAGGGATCGCAATTTGAAATTTATTAGTGGTAGATATTTAAGCTCTTTTTTTCCCCACTTAACATTTAGCTTCTTTTCATAGTATTTTACCTTTGGAATTTCTCTATTTTCCTTTCTGGTTGCTTTATTTTAAAACTTTTATATTTTGGTTCAAAACTTCATTTTGTTCATTTTCAAAGAGAAAACGATCAAAAAATGAAAAAAAAAAAACGATAGAGAATGTTAATGATTAGCTAATTTTAAACAACAAAACAAGACGATTTTAATTTGAACAAATTCTTTTGAGATGTTTATGAGCTCTCCTCTTGTCATAAAAAGTAGTTTGGAGTTATAAAATATTTTCTTTCTAGTTTAATTTTGTATTTTTGGATCAATTTAGAGTGTTTCAAGTTGAGAAATGAGTTTATTATGATAGAGAGGATTTTTAGTAGGTATTTTAGGTTAAATTAGATTAAAAATATATTTTTGAGTTGAAAAAACCCTTGTCTCATAAAAAAGGGGAGGCTAGGCACGTTGATAAGGACCAGCCTAACATCAAGCGAAATCACGCAAATGGCCCATTGGTAGTGCCAAGTGGGCCTATTGCAAAAGTTAGAGCAAAGAGACTTAAAAAGATATTGAATGGGCTAGTTCAGAGTACATGAAATAAGATGGACCTAGAGGGACAAATGGCACCTATAGAGTTTAAAGAGCACCCTCTAATTCATTTAATCTAAGTCTAAGTAGGGTCCTGTTCAAGTTTTGAAAAGGACTGATGTGTTAAGCCTTATGTCATTAGGTTTATTTTTTCGAATATGACATGAAGTCTAAGTCCAGATCACTGTCTAAAGAAGTGATGATTTTTAGCATTTAAAAGAAGTTTCCTAGTCTAGGAAGGAAACCTAAAAGTCAACAACATTCAAGACCAAATAAATCTTCTTTATCTTATTTTTATGTTGATGCAACTCAAACTTTTTATTTTAAATTCATATTTTTGTTATTTAGGGTTAATAAATATCAGTTGATTTTAGATACTTAGGGATTTGAGTCTGATTGTAAGTGAGTTTTATACAAATTTACATCTTTGGGTATTCTCGGGTTTAGCTTAGATTAAAAATACATATCTAATCTAAGTTTCAAATAAGGTTTGATGCTTAATGATACAATATATAATATCATTAAATGTCACCCAAAACAAAACATAATGTTGTTCTTTTATCACAATGTATTAGGTAACTGACAAGAGTATGAGATTCACAAAGCTATTCAAAGGTATAGGAATTGAATTCTTTGTACTAATTTCATTGTTTTTGGAAAACAATTAGCACTAGAAATTGAAGAATAATATTAATTAAAACATATCATGTGTAGAAATTCAAAGGGTTTGCAAAATTTCAGGGGAATGCAAATCTATACATGTATGGATATGTTAAACAAACGAAAACGAGTGAATCAAATGGAAGAATTCAAACATACACTTGCATTGATGGATTTACCATAAAACCCCATACGTGCCAAAAAATACTCTCCTATCCTAAATCTCATGTTTTACCTAAAGAGTATAAAAAACAAATCGGATTGGGATGTGGCTCCTGATTAATTTGAAAGTAACCGGCAAATCTCAAGTATTAAGTCAGCAAGATTGAATTACGATGGAGGGTGTCGCGAAAACATTTTTTTGCGTGCTTCCATCCCCGGAAGAGAGACGGTGCACGAAAAAGGGTGTTTTATTCGACTACAAATCTTAGGAGTCGCCACCTAATATTAGAGTCACTAGAAAATCTAATGGTCTGTGAGAGTCTAGGTAAGAGAACTTGTTGTGCAAAGGGAAGACACATCACCCCTAGTGCACCCTATCTAAGGTAAGCTGCATTGTTATTTGATTGTTTTTCTAAGCTGGATTTTCTATTTGTCGATCTATCCTAAGACTCGAAGTAGATCTCTTTGCGTGAGAGAGTCTCGACCTAATTGACATTCGAAAACCTAACCGTTCTAAAGTTTGAAAATTTTTCACACTGCATTTAGAAATCTTTTTTTTACTATTTTCAGGTGTACTTTACAATATAATTTAACACCCCGATAGCTAAAACAAAATGATTATTAAATTTTTTTATATTTTGGCCAAATTCCAATAGATAATCATAAACTGGTTATGATATCCAATTTTTGTTTCAAAACATGAGAAATATGCTATATTTGTTTTTATGAAAAATATGCTTGGAAAAACCTTGGAATTTGGCCGTATGCACGAAAACAACATATTTTTTGTTTTTTTTTCAAAATGCAATTTTTTATAGTATTTTTTTTCAAAAATTCAGACTAGGCTTGACCCAACTAAATAGGTTAGCCCAACCAAATTTGACCAAAAGGACCTAACACTGCTGAACTTGGGCTGGACCTAGCCTAGCCAAATAAGTTGGGCTGAGAACAGATCTGACCCAAGAACAAAAAAAATTATTCAGAGTGAATTAATTAACTCTACATTGTTCACGTGTTGCATGAACAATGCAGAGTGAATTAATTTACTCTTGCACTGTTCATGTATTACTTGAACAGTAAAGTGGGGGTTGATGGAGGGAGATGACCAACCGCTGGGTAGAGGAGACCGAGCTGGTTCTGCTGTTAGTGATGGCGTTGGAAGTGGTGGCCTGTGGTGGTTGGGAGAGCTGCTGAAAGATTTGGCCCGTGCTGGAGACTTATTGTTGCTGTGTCGCTGGGGACCAGTTACCACTGCTAGAGGTCACAGTGAGGTCACCGGTGCTGAGAAAGAAAACTCACACAATGCTGGGGGTGAAGCTGGCTGCTGTGTATCGTTGGAGGTTTGCTGTTGCTATTGGAGGACACGAAGGGGGCTGCCGGTGCCGAGGAAGAAGGTGATGGTCATCCTGATGGTGGAAAATGTCGCTGGTCGTTCTCCTCTATAGAAACACGACCGTGTGTTCTGTTTTTTTTTTTTTTTTTTTTTGCATGGGTGATGGTGAGGAAGGGAAAAATTGCCAGTGCTAGGCGAAGGAGGGGTAGGCTGATGACCTGTTGGCGTTGGGAAGAAAATCGCTACTCTGCCAGTGGTGCAACTGTCATTGGTTGTTTGTTTTTGTTCATTCCCCCCTGTGTTTTTGTTTGTGCTAGCTTTTATAGACGAAGGAGGTAACCCGCTGCTCATTGTGTGCAACGATGGGTTGCCTCCTCGTCACATGCAACAGTGTGCCTGTACTATTTAGGTGATTGAACACTGTAGCCATGTATGTAGGGTTTGGGAGAAGGTGCAAATGCACGTTGGTCCCTCACTTTGTAATTGTTCTAATTGCGCTCCCAATTGGCTTTAAACTCTTAAATTTGTGCAATTGTATCCCTACTAAAATTTCAACAGTAGCCTTAACTTTACTTGCCTTTTTACTTTGTTCCTTGGTTTCGGATTTATTCAATTGAACCCTCAATTAACCATTAAACTTTTTTTTTTCAATTTCACCCCCGACTTCATCCAATTAACTTGGTAAAATTTGATTTTGGTCTTTGAAAGTTCGTAACTTCTCAATTAAACCTGAAATAAGCTCAAGAACTTGTTTTTTTTTTTTATATATATCAATCAAGCTCTTCATAAAATTAATTTGACCAATTTAAAGTATAATTAAGTCCTTGCACTTAATTAAATCCTTCAATTAGACCCTAAATTAATTCTTAAACATAATTATATTTTAAAATGGCTCATTATAATTGGCCTTTAAAAATATAATTATGCATTTCAACTTAATTTTTATGCAAATTTATCCAATAATAAATTATTTTAGCCTTGTATCTGCATTTTCCGTTTTTTTTTTTGGCACAAAAGAGGTATGATCGGGCTATTTAAACAGTCCAAAATTAACAGCCTAATTTTTCTACCAACACTGGTCCATTTTTATTTTATTTTTGTTATTTTTATTTTATTTTTGGTAGATTTTAGGGTATAGCCCAATAATGAGTTATGATAGAGGGTCTTAATTTGTTTTTAAAGTATAGAATTGAATCTCAGCCATAGATAATGATGGGACATTGAATTCAAGATATGACAGCGATTCGTCTACCCTACATAAACAACTGGAGGAAGTCATCGTGCGTAGTTTATATGGATTATGTTAGGGTTTGCAAGTATGAAGGAACAACTGGTCCAAAGACACAACTTTTTAATTACATAGATTCAATCTCAACTAGTTGAATGCTCGAAATTGACTAGAAAATCTAAGATGACAATGCTTAATTAATTAATAAAGAAATAAATTAATTCAAATTATGAGATGGAGATAAGATGTTGGAGACTAAAAGTATTGGAAACTTATCCAGACAATATTAACCTTAAAAGTATTTATCAAGAACTTTTGTCAACATAAACAACTAAAAGTATTTTTGACATGTGAAATCATCATATGGAATCTGTTTGGCCAAGACAAGATTCACAAAACACATTTTTATCATAGAACTCAGTGCTAGATATATAATCATTCAGATTTAAATAAACTATTTAACACAGGTTCAAAGAGGTGACTTAGACTACCATGCTATCTATCCTTGGCTTTTTTTTATCTCCCCAGCTTGGTAGCGAAGGAATGCATTTTACAGAAGAAAATGAGTATTGAGAAAAGTCATGAACTATATATTCCAGGCTATAAAATTAGGACCAATACGTTTCTCAGCAATAGCTTGAGAAGTAGTATGAAGATTTTGATTCGGAGGGGGCATGTTTTAAGCGTTGCATGAGCTGGTAGATACCATTAGGTTTTTTTTTTAACTGTCGTGGATGCTTTGAAAGAAAGGATCGAACATTAACCATAACATGCTCGGATAGATATCATGAATGATTAAAACAAAATAATGTAAATGAGAAGAACAAAATCATGAGGGTTTTCTTTTTTGTTGACCTTGAAACAAGCATAAGAATTCAAATCAGAGCTAATGGATAAGGGCTTTGAGAAATGTGGGGTGAGGTTCTCCCCTGAAGATTTTGATTTTTCGAAACCTATCCTTGTGAACTTGTATAAAATAAATAATATATCAAAATCTTTAATATATATAAAGAGGCTCGTATAGCTCGGTGGATTCTACGAAAATGAAAGGTGTTAGGAAGTCACCCACAATTGTTATGGGACCATGCAGAGGCAACTTGTTGATTTGTATACATGCACGGTTTATCCATGCAGAACACCCATCTTATTTGAATTCTTTTATTCAATAAGTCTTCTCTTCCTCCTCAAACCCAGAAACTTATTTTGATTATTTGAAAGTTCTAAGAAATTATGAAGCAATGCTTTCTCACGAAAACAATAAAAAAATGAAATAAAGATAATTATTGTGAGATAACTTTGTCAAAGTCAAAGAAATTAATCCTGTAAAAAGAAAACGCTAAAGAAAAGTCAAGAAAAGGCTGCTTTTACTCGCTGGAAGTCCCTATAAAATGGTGGTTCCATCCATGCCATCTTGCATCAGATCTCTAAATCTCCATACATCCTAGCAATTGCTCTGTAACTCTCCATCTCTCCCATCAAGGAACAGGAAAAGCACACAATCTAGCTCTGCCACATTTACAAACATTCGTATATATCGAAACAAACCTCGCCTAGCCACCCAGCCTTTATAATTATATCTAATCCTATTTATCTACGTGCCAGCTTCAATACTTAGACTGCAATGGGAAGCATTGATGACTTCTCCCGTTATTCCTTCCCAGATGATTTTGTTTTTGGAACATCATCATCCGCTTACCAGGTACATGCTCTAAATTTTACTGCTTCTAGTGCAGTAATTAGGACAGCAGAACATTGTTTAAAATAATAGTAATTATGGTGGTAATTTTTATTATTATATACAGTATGAAGGTGAAACAAACAAACATGGTAGAGGACCAGCTATATGGGACACTTTCACTGAGGAACATACAGGCACGTACTAGTCTCTCTCAATAAAAAATATACTTCAATGATCCGAGGCAGATTATAATTAGACAGAGCTATATATTAGCTTTTCAAATAACACTATTTTCAACGTTTGCAGAGAGAATAAACGATCATAGCAACGGAAATGTAGCTGTTGATTTCTATCATCGCTACAAGGTACGTGTGGGAGTTCTTCATCATATTTTGGCTGTGGTCAACTATAGCATGTAAGCCACTATATTGTGATTGATTGATTATAACTGTTCTTATAAAGAATTGATAAATGTTACAGGAAGATGTGCAAAGAATGAAAGACATGGGAATGGATGCTTTCAGATTCTCCATTTCTTGGTCTAGAGTATTACCACGTAAGTTTTCTTGTTCTTGGGATTTTGCTCTTGACGTGGTAATAACCTTGGCAGGATTTGAATGTGACATCTGCTTTCACTGTGTGAATTTCCATTGGATGTATAGCTAATCATTGGATTTGGTTTTGGAAAATGCAGATGGCAGGCTAAGTGCTGGAGTAAACGAAGAAGGCATCAAGTTTTACAACGATCTCATCAATGACCTCCTTAAAAATGGTTCGAATCTTTCCCTTCCCTTCAATTAATCATAATATATTGCATAAAATCTTATACAACAAAAAGTTTAACATGTGCGCTCGATCTGATTCTCTGATGTTCTGTAATATGTAGGGTTGCAGCCTTACGTTACGCTCTTTCACTGGGATACTCCACAAGCTTTAGAAGATAAATTTGGTGGTTTCTTAAGTCCTAACATTGTGTAAGAGACAACAACCTTCCGTTAATTATGCTTCAAATATCCAAATTTGTTTTGGCTTCGAAATATTATAATCTACTGATCAGTCATTTTGGAGACCTATGCTTCTCTAAAATTTAAAACATTTCTGTAATTTTTCTCACATAAAACATTGATCCGATTTTCAGAAATGATTTCCGAGAGTTTGTCGACCTTTGTTTCAAGAATTTTGGAGACCGAGTGAAGAAGTGGATTACTTTGAATGAGCCATGGATGTTCAGTGTTCAAGGCTATGACTTGGGCACAATGGCACCGGGTAGAATTTCTGTCGTTGTAAATGATCCACACCGATCCTTAAACACTGGTGCCACCGAAGTGTATACGGTTACCCACCATTTGCTGCTTGCTCATGCTGCGGCGGTGAAGCTATACAGGGAGAAATATCAGTCGAGTCAAGGAGGACAGATTGGAATAACACTTGTTTCTCATTGGTTCGAACCTTACTCAAACAGTGAAGCTGATCAAATTGCTACCAAAAGAAGCCTTGATTTCATGCTTGGTTGGTTAGTATTTTTATACATACATATTTTTATATACATATCAAATTCAAAAGTACCCTCTGAATTCTTAATTAAGCTAGAGAAGACTTTATTAAGTAATCATCTCATCTAAAAATTATAGTTGTTAGATGAGATCTCAGAATATGATTTATATTATTTTCTAACACATTTTTTTAAGTGAAAATTATTTGGGCTTGAAACTTGTATACATGTCTACTCTATCTTGTGTTTAATTTTTATCAAATAAAATAAGGATGGTGAGATTCGAACTCGTGATCGCTGAGTCAATAATACTCTGATATCATGTCAAGAAACCATTTTACCTAAAAGATTAAGCTTTTATATAAGTCCCTTTGATATATATAAACAGAAGGTATTCATTTTTTCTTCTTTATGTTGATAGGTTTATGGATCCTTTAACCAATGGTGACTACCCACGTAACATGCATGATTTTGTTGGTGGAAGATTGCCTAAGTTCACCACCGAGGAATCTAAGATGCTGAAGGGATCGTATGATTTTATTGGAATTAATTACTACACAACATATTATGCTCAAAATATTGATGCAGATTATCAGAGCGTTGGGTTCATGTCAGATGCTCGCGCTAATTGGACTGGTAACTAATGATTGATTTCTTCATTTAGATGGTATTTTATCAATAATTATTACATTTATTTACTTTGTTGTTCCCTTTTTATAAATCTGTAGGGGAGAGAAATGGAATCCCGATAGGTCCACAGGCTGGTGTGAAATGGCTTTATATTTACCCCGAAGGCATACGCAAGCTTTTGAACTACACCAAAGATCAATACAAGAGTCCAACAATTTACATTACTGAGAATGGTATGGTTGAGATAAATGATCATACATTATGCTAAATCTAAATTTCTAAGTATTTCACTAACAATTTACTGATTTTTTCAAGGGGTTGATGACGTGAATAACAATGCTTCATCACTGAAGGAAGCTCTCAATGATCCGGTGAGAGAAAAGTCTTACAAAGACCACCTTAAGAATGTTTTGAGATCTATCAAGTGAGTTAGTTCTTTTCATTTATCTACAATTATTTTACCAGCTTACCAAATCAATCCATCTAAGTGGGATTCAATATTTATTTCTTGCAGTGAGCATGGTGTTGATGTTAAGGGATTCTTTGCCTGGTCTTTAATGGACAATTTCGAATGGGGAAGTGGTTATGCTGTGAGGTTCGGTCTCTACTATGTTGATTACAGCAACAATTTGAAACGATATCCTAAGAATTCAGTCAAGTGGTTCAAGCAATTTCTTAGGAGAGACTCCCACAGTTCTGTTCCACAGAAGTCGAAAATTGAAGATGGTTTGGTTCGGGAAGCTAAAAGGCCAAGAAATACTTGAATGCCTTAAAAGAGGATTTAAAGTCAAATTTGTGTAAACAGCTCTGCAAACAGCTCTCACGATGACCGCTACAGAATTTGGTCTCCACTCCATTCATTCAAGGCTCTTGTGTCAGCTTTTATACGAATAAATATTCATGGTTGTAGTTTTCCTTTGTTTTGTTTTTAGTTATGGTTTTATAATTTAATTCGATTATTTTACTATTGTATCCTTTTTTATATTATTAATCATTATGATTTGTTTAATTATAATACAATTCTTTTGTACCATCACTGATTATGTTTTGTTTAATATTTTTTTTCTTTTCAAAAAGGAAAATGTAATATTGATCCTCCAATGAAAATAAAAGAAATAGATTATAGTATAAGCGAATACAAATAAAGTGGACTAACTAAAATTAGAAAAAGTAGAGAATTAAAATAGCATCATCTATAACTATATCTAAAACTATCTTATTGAAATTTTTTTTTCCTCTTTTTTTGGAATAGTTGTGGGTTAGGTATACCTTGTTATTATGAAGTCAAAAAAAGATTTATAACAATTAAGGGTTTATATTGTAGAAGAAAATAGTTTTGTGAAGAATAAAGGGCTTAATTCAAAAGGCAAGGCTCGAGGGACAAAATTGATCATTAAAAGGACAAATTCTTTAAATTAGGGAATGGATTGAATAAAAATCAAATTAGAGGAGTCAAATACGGACTTGAATGAACAAATTTAAGACTAATGACCAGTCTGTAGAACGAGCACAACTTCAGAGACCACAATGGATAACTTTAATGTATTTGTTAGCTATAGTATGCTCTCTTTGATTAGTATAAGGATTATTGTTGTTCTAGCATGCTAATTTTAACTATACTTTTCAGGCATTATAAATGCAAACTGATAATGTTTTAGAGTTTGCTTTTGGTATTAAGAAATAGCTAAATTTTAATTTTTAGATGTTATTTCGTTTAAGCATATTTTGTGTTAGTTAGCAATATTGTTTTGAAAATATGAGTTATGATTTTCTAGTTACTATTCAATATATGTTATCCTAGTTTTTGCAAATAAATGATAATGTGATTTATAGAATCTCAAAAGAGCTGATTTAGAGGTTTGAAAGGCATTTTTTTGGGGTTGGCATAGAAGCTCCATTTCTGAGCAGTTTTTAGATAACCTAGGCAATGTTCTTCATGTTCATCCAAAGAACATTGCCTTAGGTATTAGTTTTAGCTTTCAAAATGGGTTTGTTCTGGTATAATTTTATTAAAGCATCATGTTAGCAAATAATCAGAGCTTGTGTTACATTATTATTAATCATGTTAGCAAATAATCAGAGTTCTTTATTGTGAGAAAATGGAGGAGATAGTAGGGACAGGATCAGATGAAGAAGGTGTTATGGGTGAAGAAAACAGCAGTAGCAGCTGTGAATTCAAGCTCCCACAGTTAAGAAATCTGGAATTAAGGGGATTACCAGAACTGAAAAGCATTTGTAGTGGAAAACTGGTTTGTGATTCTCTCCAACATATTTGGATAGCAGATTGTCAGAAGCTGAAGAGGATGCCGATATGTCTTCCATTGCTTGAAAATGGTCAGCCATCTGCTCTCCCTTCTCTTCAAAATATCTTTATACATCCAAAAGAATGGTGGGAGTTTGTAGTGCAGTGGGATCATCCCAACGCTAAGAATGTCCTCCGTCCCTTCGTAAAGATTTTGTAGGATACAATCATACAAACTTTGCTCTCTGCCTATAATGTAATATAATATTGAATTACAAGTAAGCATAGTGTTTTTATTTCCTCTCTCTCTCTCATTCTCTCAATCTCGGAGAGGATGTTTGAAATACGTTTAGAAAACACTTTTAAAAAAATAGAAATTTTTTATTTATAGATTTTTACTTTTAAGTTAAATTTTATTGGTGTTTTTAGATCGTTTTGATATGTTGATGTTAAAAATATTTTTTTTTTAAATAATAAAACATCATTTTGATGCATTTTTAATCGAAAAGCACTTTCCAAAACTATATTAACCACACTTCTAAACAGGCACTCATTACATGTAATTACATGTAATGAGAAATTGGGGGATAGTTTTTCGTAATAAGAGCTTAAAAATGATCCTTGATTTTTGAATCTCTTCAATTGAATCCAAAATCAACTATTAGATTCTAAAGTGTCTTTATTAAATTAAAAGAATCTCCCAAACCATGCTAGTTTGACATTTCAGTCTCTGGTCCCTAATTCATTTAAATCCAACCAAATTTCTCCAATTGAACCCTTAAAGTGCCTTATAAATAAATAGAAAAAACTATTCTTGTCCAATTAAAACTTGAACAATTTTGAAAAGCTTATTTGATTATTATTTTGAATTTGTTGAATATTTTTTGGAATTGGGTTTCACATTTCTGACTTAAACTTTATTTGGTAATAATTTAACTTGGATTTAGATAAGATAAAGAATATAAAAAGGGAAAAGAAGTTTGAATTAATAAATTATCCTAGATTTGAAATGCAATATATATATATATATACACATGATAATTTTGTCTGAGAAAATTTGGTAATTTATAAGGATTTAGAAACCATAAAGTAAAATTAAGTTAAAATTAAAATTAAAACTAAACTTTTGTCCAAGTTTTACTATAATATCTATAAGGATAAATATTATGGATTCACATAGTGCTTATCTCTTTTTTGTTCCCTTTACTTTTCTTACTATTGTCGCGACGGCGCTTCGCGCCCCGTCGTTCCCCGGGATTTGGGGAGAAAACGACGCGCAGTGAAAATGGGGTTGTTTATAGCCGTAATATTTACGACTATAATTCTAAGGAGTCGCCACCTAGTATTAAGGTTACTAGGAACCTAGTGGTCTGCGAAAGTCTTGGGTAAGGGGACTTGTTGTGCAAGGGGAAGACGCATCACCCCCAGTGCACCCTACCTAAGGCAAGCTGCATTGTTGTTTGATTGTTTTTCCTAAGTTTGATTTTTTTTTGTCTTTTCTAAAGTTCGACGTACATCTCTCTTCGTGAGAGAATCTCTACCTCGTTAGGAGTTTGAAAGACTAAAAAAAAAAGAATTTTACACTACATTAAAAAAACATTTTTTTTTGCGGGTGTACTTTACAATGTAATTTTACACCGCAATAAAATAAAATCTTTTTTAGTATCTCCAAGTGTACTACTTTACAATGTAATTTTACACTAAGATAGCTAAAACAAAAATAATTTTTTATTTTTTTGATATTTTAGCCAAATTCCAAAGGATAATCATAAACCGGTTACGATATCCAATTTTCATTTTAAAATATGAGAAAGATGAAACATATTTTTTACGAAAAATAAACATGAAAAAATCTTGGAATTCGGCCGTATGCACGAAAACAAATACATTTTTTTGTTTTTTTTTAATAATATGTTTTGATTTTTTTAAATAATAAAAAATAAAAATTTCGGGCTGGGCCTAGCCCACCCAAATGGGCCGGCCCATCAAAGGGCCCACTATCACAGACTTGGGCTGGTGGGCTAGACCCGGCCCAGCCAACTGGGCTGGGCCGAGAGCATTCCAGCCCGCCCCAAGCAAATTTTTACGCTGCATGAATCAATTCATGCAGCGTGAACAGTAAAGTGGTGGTCGGCCGACCACCACGAGAGGCTCACCTGCCACTGCCGTCGAGTAGAGGAGATCGAGGTGGTTCTTCCTGTCGTGGTGGCGTCCGAAACGGAGGCCCGTGGTGGCCGGAATGAGCTCTCGAAGCTGCTGGACTGATGCTCGATGGGGCTGTCTCTGCGTCGTCCCCGTTGCTGGAGCTGGCTGAAGGTCACGGTTGGGTCGGTTTTGTGGAGGAGGAGCTCACGGTGGTGAGGGGAAGAGAGGGCTGGCTGCTGTCGTGATTGTGACTGCTTCTAGTTGAGAGAGAGAGACAGCGTCGGAGAGAGAAATGAGATTTACAGTGGAGAGGAGAGAGGTGCTGCGACGTCGGGAGAGGGAAAGAGGGTTGTCACCGGAGCTGATGAAGATGAGCTGAGGGAGACGGAGTTTGTTCTTGAAAATGGTGGCTGTTGGCTGGAGGTCACCGGAGCTGGTGAAGGGCTGCTGGTGCCGGGGAAGAAGATGCAACGGTCCCCCTTCTTTGTTTTCCCTTTCCGTCTGTGTGTCTCTGTGTGTGTTTTTTATTTGTGTTTCCCGTTTGCAACGATGGTCTCTCCTTTGTGTATTTCTCCCCCCCCCCCTTTCATCAGTTTTCAGCCTCCAATTTATAGGCAAAAGAAGGCATGGCACGGCAAGGAGGTGTTGTCCGAGTATGGGCCATTGAGTGTTGCAGGAGAGAAGTGGACATGGCTGCAATATGGGTGCAGCATGGTGAAGCATGGCTCCGGTATGGCTAACCATGGCTGTCGGCAGAATTTTTTTCTTTTTTTCTTTTTTTCTTTTTCTTTTTTTTTTAATTTTGAAATAAATAGGTTGTGACAAAAAAGAATTTTTCGATGGGAAAAACCAGGAAGAACGATTTTTTTTTGTTCAATTTTGGCTTCCGATTTCACCCGAAAAAGTTTCGTAACCGAAAATTTCGATCTTCTCAAATTAACCCAAATTAGGCTTCCAAATTTAATTTCTCATCAATTAAGCCCTTAATAAAATTAATTTGACTCATTTAAAGTATAATTAAACCCTTGCGCTTAATTAAATCCTTCAATTGGGCTTTCAATTAATTCCGAAATCATAATTACATTTTAAATTAGTCGACGATTAAATCGAATTGGCCCATAAAAATATAATTATGTCTTTCGACTTAACTTTTATGCAGATTTATCCAATAATGAATTATTTTAGCTTTGAATCTGCATTTTCCTTCATTTCAGGGTAAAAAAAGGTACGATCGGGCTTTCGAAAACGTCAAAAATTCCCACCTTGATTTTTCAGCCGACACCAGCCCCTTTTATTTTATTTTTGTTATTTTTGGTACATTTTGGGGAATAACCCAAAAATTGGGTTATGACAACTATGGTAACTAATTTTTTTTTCTTTCAAATTTATCATTCCATATGAGCTTTAAGATCTAATTTAATTTGCCTGAGATCAAGTTATTTCAATCTAAAAAACTGTCTTGACATTGAGTTCATGCTTTATTTTTCAAAGGAAAAAACATTTCGCTATTTGCAGAACATTTAGAATTTAGGGATCACAATTTGAAATTTATTAGTGGTAGATATTTAAGCTCTTTTATTTTTTTTCCACTTAACATTTAGCTTGTTTTCATAGTATTTTACCTTTGGAATTTCTCTATTTTCCTTTTTGGTTGCTTTATTTTAAAACTTTTATATTTTAGTTCAAAACTTCATTTTTTCATTTTTATGTTCCTGGACTTGAGTCAAAGAGAAAGCGATCAAAAAATGAAAAAAACGATAGAGAATGTTGATGATTAGCTAATTTTCTACAACAAAACAAGATGATTTTCATTTGAACAAATTCTATTTGATGTGATGAGTTCCATTGAGATGTTTATGAGCTCTCCTTGTCATAAAAAGTAGATTGGAGTTATAAAATATTTTCTTTCTAGTTTAATTTTGTATTTTTGGATCAATTTAGAGGTGTTTCGAGTTGAGAAATGAGTTTATTAAGATGAAGAGAATTTTTAGTAGGTCTTTTGGGTTAAAATAGATTAAAAATATATTTTTGAGTTGAAAAAACCCTTGTCTCATTTTTTGATCACCTGTTTGGTGGTGACCCATTAAGCAAATAGACAATATATCATCTACCACATTAGAGAATGAGTTATGATGTATTTTTTTTTCTTCAAAAAAGGAGTGGTTGACATTTTGTACATAAAAAAAAGGAGGCTAGGCACGTTGATAAGGACCAACCTAACATCAAGCGAAATCACGCAAATGGCCCATTGGTAGTGCCAAGTAGGCCTATTACAAAAGTTAGAGCAAAGAGACTTAAATAGACATTGAATGGGCTAGTTCAGAGTACATAAAATAAGATGGACCTAGAGGGACAAAGGACACTATAGAGTTTAAAGAGCAGTCTTTAATTCATTTAATCCAAGTCTAAGAAGGGTCCCGTTCAAGTTTTGAAAAGGACTGATGTGTTAAGCCCTATGTCACTGGGCTTATTTTTTCTAATATGACATGGAGTCCAAGTCCAGATTATTTTCTAAAGAAGGTAGGATTTGTAGCATTCAAAAGAAGTTTCCTAGTCTAGGAAGGAAACCTACAACATTCAAGACCAAATAAATCTTCTTTATCTTATTTTTATGTGATGCAACTCAAACTTTTTATTTTAAATTCATATTTTTGTGATTTAGGGTTAATAAACATCAATTGATTTTAGATACTTAGGGTTTTGAGTCTAAGTGTAAGTGGGCTTTATACAAATCTACATCTTTGGGTATTCTTGGGTTTAACTTAGATTAAAAATACATATCTAACCTAAGTTTCAGATAAGGTTTTATGCTTAATGATACAATATATAATAGCATAGCTTTTTTGCCACCCAAAACAAAACATAATGTTGTTCTTCTATCACAATGTATTTTGTAATCGACAAGAGTATGAGATTCACAAAGCTATTCAAAGGTATAGGAATTGAATTCTTTGTACTAATTTCATTGTTTTTGAAAAACAATTAGCGCTAGAAATTGAAGAATAATATTAATTAAAACATATCATGTGTAGAAATTCTAAGGGTTTGCAAAATTTCAGGGGAATGCAAATCTATACATGTATGGATATGTTAAACAAACGAAAGTGAGTGAATAAAATGGACAAATTCAAACATACACTAGGATTGACGGATTTACCATAAAACCCCATACGTGCCAAAAAATACTCTACTATACTAAATCTCATGTGTTTACCTGTTTTTAATTTGGCTATGAACAAAGAGTATAAAAAAGACATTGGATTGGGATGTGGTTGTTGATTAATTTGAAAGTAATCGGCAAATCTCAAGTACTAAGTCAGCAGGATTGAATTATGATGGAGGGTGTCGCGATAACATTTTGTCATGCGCTTCCATCCCCGGAGGAGAGACGGCGCGTGAAAAAGGGTGTTTTATAATAAAAAAAAAATTACAAGTATAAATTGTAGGAGTTGCCACCTAGTATTAAAGTCACTAGAAAATCTAATGGTCTGCGAGAGTGTGGGTAAAAGGACTTGTTGTGCAAGGGAAATACGCATCACCCCTAAGTGCACCCTACCTATGGTAAGCTGTGTTGTTGTTTGACTGTTTTTCTAAGTCAGATTTTCTATTTGTCAATCTATCCTGAGACTTGAAGTAAATCTCTTTGGGTGAGAGAGTCTCTACGTCATTGAAAGTCGAAAACCTAACCGTTCTAAAGTTTGAAAATTTTTCACACTACATTTAGAAATCTTTTTTTTACTATGTGCAGGTGTACTTTACAATGTAATTCTACATCCCGATAGTTAAAAAAAATTAATTATTAATTGTTTTTGATATTTTGGCTAAATTTCAACCGATAATCGTAAACCGGTTATGATATCCAATTTTTGCTTCAAAACATGAGAAATATGCTATATTTGTTTTTTTGAAAAATATGCTTGAAAAACCTTAGAATTTGGCCGTATGCACGAAATATGCTTGGAAAAACCTTGGTAAAAATTTCACCCCCGACTTCATCCAATTAACTTGGTAAAAATTGAATTTAGTCTTTGAAAGTTCTGAACTTCTCAATTAAACCTTAAGTAAGCTCAAGAACTTGATTTTTTTTTTATCAATTAAGCCCTTAATAAAATTAATTTGACCAATTTAAAGTATAATTAAGTCCTTGCACTTAATTAAATCCTTCAATTGGATCCTAAATTATTTCTTAAACATAATTAAACTTTAAAATGGCTCATGATTAAATCAAATTGGCCTATAAAAATATAATTATGCCTTTCACCTTAATTTTTACACAAATTTATCCAACAATAAAGTATTTTAGCCTTGTATCTGCATTTTTCTTCTTTTTGGGCACAAAAAAGTTATGATCGGGCTCTTTAAATAGTCCAAAATTAACAACCTGATTTTTCTACCAACACTAGTCTCTTTTTATTTTATTTCTGTGATTTTTATATTATTTTGGGTAGATTTTGGGGTATAACCAAGAAATGAGTTATGATAGAGGGTCTTAATTTGTTTTTAAAGTATAGAATTCAATCTCAGCCATAGATAATGATGGGACATTGAATTCAAGATATGACAGCGATTCGTCTACCCTACATAGGCAACTGTAGGAAGTCATCATGCGCAGTTTATACGGATTATGTTAGGGTTTGCAAGTACGAAGAAACAACTGATCCAAAGACACAACTTTTGAATTACTCAACTAGTGAATGCTCGAAATCGACGAGTTGAAAATCTATGATGACAATGCTTAATTAATTAATAAAGTAAATAAATTAATTCAAATTATGAGATGGACATAAGATGTTGGAGACTAAAAGTAATGGAAACTTCTCCAGACAAGATTAACCTTAAAAGTATATATCAAGAACTTTTGTCAACATCAAATAATAAGAGTAGTTAACTACCTCATGGAATTAAGGAATTGAAGTGCCTTGTGTTTGGCATGTGAAATCATCATATGGAATCTGTTTGGCCAAGACAAGATTCACAAAACACATTTTCATCATAGAACTCAGTGCTAGATATATAATCATTCAGATTTAATAAACTATTTAACACAGGTTCAGATTGGTGATTTAGACTACTATGCTATTTTTTTCTTCCCAGCTTAGTTGCAAAGGAATGCATTTTATAGAGGAAAATGAGTATTGAGAAAAGTCATGAACTATATATGCCAGGCTATAAAATTAGGACCAATACGTTTCTCAGCAATAACTTGAGAAGTATTATGAAGATTTTGATTCGGAGGGGGCATATTTTAAGCGTTGCATGAGCTGGAAGATATCATTAGGGTTTTTTTTATTGTCGTGGATGCTTTGAAAGAAAGGATCGAACATTAACCATAACATGCTCGGATATCATGAATGATTAAAGCAAAATAACGTAAATGAGAAGAACAAAATCATGAGGATTTTCTTTTTTGTTGACCTTGAAACAAGCTGAGGAATTCAAATAAGAGCTAATGGATAAGGGCTTAGAAAAAGGTGGGATTTTGATTTTTTCAAAACCTATCCTCGTGAAATTGTATAAAATAATTGATAAATCACAATCTTTAATGTATATATAAAGGTTCATATACGTGGATTCTTTTATTCAAGTCTTCTCTTCCTCCTCAATCCCAAAAACTTATTTTGATTATTTTGTATACATGCGCGGTTTATCCATGCAGAACACCCATCTTATTTGAATTCTTTTATTCAAGTCTTCTCTTCCTCCTCAATCCCAAAAACTTATTTTGATTATTTGAAACTTCTAAGAAATTATGCCTTTCAACTTAATTTTTATGCAAATTTATCCAATAATAAATTATTTTAGCCTTGTATCTGCATTTTTCGTTTTTTTTTGGCACAAAAGAGGTATGATCGGGCTATTTAAACAGTCCAAAATTAACAGCCTAATTTTTCTACCAACACTGGTCCATTTTTATTTTATTTTTGTTATTTTTATTTTATTTTTGGTAGATTTTAGGGTATAGCCCAATAATGAGTTATGATTGAGGGTCTTAATTTGTTTTTAAAGTATAGAATTGAATCTCAGCCATAGATAATGATGGGACATTGAATTCATGATATGACAGCGATTCGTCTACCCTACATAAACAACTGGAGGAAGTCATCGTGCGTAGTTTATATGGATTATGTTAGGGTTTGCAAGTATGAAGGAACAACTGGTCGTGGATGCTTTGAAAGAAAGGATCGAACATTAACCATAACATGCTCGGATAGATATCATGAATGATTAAAACAAAATAATGTAAATGAGAAGAACAAAATCATGAGGGTTTTCTTTTTTGTTGACCTTGAAACAAGCATAAGAATTCAAATCAGAGCTAATGGATAAGGGCTTTGAGAAATGTGGGGTGAGGTTCTCCCCTGAAGATTTTGATTTTTCGAAACCTATCCTTGTGAACTTGTATAAAATAAATAATATATCAAAATCTTTAATATATATAAAGAGGCTCGTATAGCTCGGTGGATTCTACGAAAATGAAAGGTGTTAGGAAGTCACCCACAATTGTTATGGGACCATGCAGAGGCAACTTGTTGATTTGTATACATGCACGCGCGGTTTATCCATGCAGAACACCCATCTTATTTGAATTCTTTTATTCAATAAGTCTTCTCTTCCTCCTCAAACCCAGAAACTTATTTTGATTATTTGAAAGTTCTAAGAAATTATGAAGCAATGCTTTCTCACGAAAACAATAAAAAAATGAAATAAAGATCATTATTGTGAGATAACTTTGTCAAAGTCAAAGAAATTAATCCTGTAAAAAGAAAACGCTAAAGAAAAGTCAAGAAAAGGCTGCTTTTACTCGCTGGAAGTCCCTATAAAATGGTGGTTCCATCCATGCCATCTTGCATCAGATCTCTAAATCTCCATACATCCTAGCAATTGCTCTGTAACTCTCCATCTCTCCCATCAAGGAACAGGAAAAGCACACAATCTAGCTCTGCCACATTTACAAACATTCGTATATATCGAAACAAACCTCGCCTAGCCACCCAGCCTTTATAATTATATCTAATCCTATTTATCTACGTGCCAGCTTCAATACTTAGACTGCAATGGGAAGCATTGATGACTTCTCCCGTTATTCCTTCCCAGATGATTTTGTTTTTGGAACATCATCATCCGCTTACCAGGTACATGCTCTAAATTTTACTGCTTCTAGTGCAGTAATTAGGACAGCAGAACATTGTTTAAAATAATAGTAATTATGGTGGTAATTTTTATTATTATATACAGTATGAAGGTGAAACAAACAAACATGGTAGAGGACCAGC
Organism: Salix purpurea; assembly: GCA_027405865.1. Lineage (NCBI taxonomy): Eukaryota > Viridiplantae > Streptophyta > Magnoliopsida > Malpighiales > Salicaceae > Salix > Salix purpurea. The sequence goes on along the minus strand of JAOWLH010000006.1, from coordinate 6,779,016 downwards.
TATATGGGACACTTTCACTGAGGAACATACAGGCACGTACTAGTCTCTCTCAATAAAAAATATACTTCAATGATCCGAGGCAGATTATAATTAGACAGAGCTATATATTAGCTTTTCAAATAACAGTTTTTTCAACGTTTGCAGAGAGAATAAACGATCACAGCAACGGAAATGTAGCTGTTGATTTCTATCATCGTTACAAGGTACGTCTGGGAGTTCTTCATCATATTTTGGCTGTGGTCAACTATATATAGCATGCAAGCTACTATATTCTGATTGATTGATTATAACTGTTCTTATAAAGATTTGATAAATGTTACAGGAAGATGTGCAAAGAATGAAAGACATGGGAATGGATGCTTTCAGATTCTCCATTTCTTGGTCTAGAGTATTGCCACGTAAGTTTTCTTGTTCTTGGGATTTTGCTCTTGACGTGGTAATAACCTTGCCGGGATTTGAATGTGACATCTGCTTTCACTGTGTGAATCTCCATTGGATGTATAGCTAATCATTGGATTTGGTTTTGGAAAATGCAGATGGCAGGCTAAGTGCTGGAGTAAACGAAGAAGGGATCAAGTTTTACAACGATCTCATCGATGACCTCCTTAAAAATGGTTCGAACCTTTCCCTTCCCTTCCCTTCAATTACTCATAATATATTGCCTAAAATCTTATACAACAAAAAGTTTAACATGTAGTTTGCAGCCTTACGTTGCGCTCTTTCACATGTAGTTCGATCTGATTCTCTGATGTTCTGTAATATGTAGGTTTGCAGCCTTACGTTACGCTCTTTCACTGGGACACTCCACAAGCTTTAGAAGATAAATATGGTGGTTTCTTGAGTCCTAACATTGTGTAAGAAACAACCTTCCGTTAATTATGCTTCAAATATCCAAACTTGTTTTGGCTTCGAAATATTATAATCTACTGATCATCATTTTGGAGACCTATGCTTCTCTAAAATCTAAAACATTTTTGTAATTTTTCTCACATAAAACATTGGTTTTCAGAAATGATTTCCGAGACTTTGTCGACCTTTGTTTCAAGAATTTTGGAGACCGAGTGAAGAAGTGGATTACTTTGAATGAGCCATGGATGTTCAGTGTTCAAGGCTATGACCTGGGAACAATGGCACCGGGTAGAATTTCTGTCGTTGTAAATGATCCACACCGATCCTTAAACACTGGTGCCACCGAAGTGTATACGGTTACCCATCATTTGCTGCTTGCTCATGCGGCGGCGGCGAAGCTATACAGGGAGAAGTATCAGTCGAGTCAAGGCGGACAGATTGGAATAACACTTGTTTCTCATTGGTTCGAACCTTACTCAAACAGTGAAGCTGATCAAATTGCCACCAAAAGAAGCCTTGACTTCATGCTTGGCTGGTTAGTATATATATATATCAAATTCAAAAGTACCCTCTGAATTCTTAAGATAGAGAAGACTATCTGAAGTAACTATCTCATCTGAAAATTTTAGTTATTAGGTGAGATATCAGAATATGATTTATATTATTATTTTAAAACATCTCTTTAAGTAAAAGCTATTTGGGCTTGAAATTTGTACATATATCCACACTATCTTGTGCTTAATTTTTATAAAATAGAATGAGGGTGGTGAGATTCAAACTCGTAATTGCTGGATCAACAATACTGTGATATCATGTCAAGAAATCATTTTACCTAAAAGATTAAGCTTTTAGATAAGTCCCTGTAATATGATTTGATATATATAAACAGAAGGTATTCATTTTTTCTTCTTTATGTTGATAGGTTTATGGATCCTTTAACCAATGGTGACTACCCACGTAACATGCATGATTTTGTTGGTGGAAGATTGCCTAAGTTCACCACCGAGGAATCTAAGATGCTGAAGGGATCGTATGATTTTATTGGAATTAATTACTACACAACATATTATGCTCAAAATATTGATGCAGATTATCAGAGCGTTGGGTTCATGTCAGATGCTCGCGCTAATTGGACTGGTAACTAATGATTGATTTCTTCATTTAGATGGTATTTTATCAATAATTATTACATTTATTTACTTTGTTGTTCCCTTTTTATAAATCTGTAGGGGAGAGAAATGGAATCCCGATAGGTCCACAGGCTGGTGTGAAATGGCTTTATATTTACCCCGAAGGCATACGCAAGCTTTTGAACTACACCAAAGATCAATACAAGAGTCCAACAATTTACATTACTGAGAATGGTATGGTTGAGATAAATGATCATACATTATGCTAAATCTAAATTTCTAAGTATTTCACTAACAATTTACTGATTTTTTCAAGGGGTTGATGACGTGAATAACAATGCTTCATCACTGAAGGAAGCTCTCAATGATCCCGTGAGAGAAAAGTCTTACAAAGACCACCTTAAGAATGTTTTGAGATCCATCAAGTGAGTTAGTTCTTTTCATTTATCTACAATTATTTTATCAAGTTACCAAGTTAATCCATCTAAATGGGATTCAATATTTCTTTCTTGCAGTGAGCATGGTGTTGATGTTAAGGGATTCTTTGCCTGGTCTTTAATGGACAATTTCGAGTGGGGAATTGGTTATGCTGTGAGGTTCGGTCTCTACTATGTTGATTACAGCAACAATTTGAAACGATATCCTAAGAATTCAGTCAAGTGGTTCAAGCAATTTCTCAGGAGAGACTCCCACAATCCTGTTCCACATGTGCGTCGTTTGAGTTATTCTGATGAAAAGTCGAAAATTGAAGATGGTTTGGCTCGGGATGCTAAAAGGCCAAGAAATGCTTGAATCCCTTGAAAGAGGATTTGAAGTCGAAGTTGTTAGCATCTGCAAATAGCTCTCACGATGAACTCTACAGAATTTGGTCTCCACTCCATTCATTCAAGGCTCTTGTGCCAGCTTTTATACGAATAAATATTCATGGTTGTAGTTTTCCTTTGTTTTGTTTTTAATTATGGTTTTATAATTTAATTCGATTATTTTACTATTGTATCAGAAATTTTTTATTATGAATCATTATGATTTGTTTAATAATAATACAATTCTTTTGTGCCTTCACTGATTATGTTTTGTTTAATTTTTTTTTTTTGAAAAAGGAAAATGTAATAGTTGATCCTCAAATGAATAAAAGAAACACATTATAGTATAAACGGATACAAATGAACTGCACAAAATAAAATTCTATATCTATATCTAAAACTAATTTAAAACATTGTTCTTTTATGTTTTTGGAATAGTTGTGGGTTTAATTTCATTACAAACTTATTTGATAGACGTAGGGGTGGACGCCGTATAAGGGACAGAGCTTAGATATCCATTATTTTTATTTTTATTTTTATTTTACGTCTCTCTGTTTTTATGAATGAGATGGGATGAATTTTGATAGTGTTGTTGAGATTAATTTTGAAAATGTTTTTTTATTTTACGTCTCCTGTAGTAACTACACCTTTTCTTTCGGCAACACAATGACCTATGCTCTTCTTCTTTTTCTTCTTCTTCTCCGATGGCAGATGCACTTCCTCCTCCTCTCCAGCCACAACAACAACACCTGCACCTCTCCAGCACCATCCGTGATAGCTCCTCCAGTAATAATAGTGACAACAATACTTGCACTTCTCTACGCCGTGAGAACAAACATTGCAACAACCTTTCATCTCCTCTAACCACTATACGCCACCATACTCGGCGCCGCCACCACCGACAGAATCAGTCTGACCGCCTCTACTGTCAGAGAAACCAAGAGGCATAGGATAAGGAGTCTGTCATTGGGTTGACCAAAGGGGATGTATTCTCATGTCTCCACTTGACAGTTGACACTAGTTAGTTGTTTATTCTCATGTCTCCACTTGACAATACTTAGTTGTTTATTAGTTTTGTGATTAAGATTGTTTTTTAAAGTGTTTTTTTATTCAGAAATATATTAAAATATTTTTTTTTATTCTTTTAAAATTATTTTGAAGTCATTTCTTGACTGTTAATTAGAACACAAAACACCATAAATTACTTTAAAGTGTTTTTTTATTCAGAAATCTTTTTTGTTTTTATTATAGCACAAAACACTATAAATTAGTTTTGAGGTATCAAGAAAAAAATATTTAAGTTGACTGTATATTATACTTCCTAAGGACAATTCTTTTGATTTTTCAACTATGAATTATTTTATAATTGAAGAGAGTTTTCTTTTTTTTAATTCTATAATAAAAGATATCTTTGAATTAAGTTATGTGTCAATCAATACTAAATTCTTTTTTAGGTGATTTTAAAGATGTATTTTTCACTCGGTTTACTATATTAAAAACAATTTAATAAATACATTTTAAATACAAGAGCAAGATCTAAACTCGACTCCAAGGAGTTAGCCCAACGGTGAAGGCTTGGGACTTGCGTGGGGTATTCCTCCCAGGTCCTGGGTTCGAATCCTGAGGGCGAAGCTTCTTCTGTGAGTCACCGTCCCCTTAGTAAGAGCCTGGGACAGCCGGAGGTTTACGCATGCCCTGGGCCCACAAAGTGCGCTTTCCGGGTCATGTGGTTCCCCCGTTCCGCAAGGATATCCAAAAAAAAAAAAAAAAGATCTAAACTCAACAAATTAAAATGTAAATCTAATTCAGCATGATTGAATAAAGCTGCAATTCCAATGTATTAAAATCTAATTCAGCATGATTGAATAAAATACATTGAGATAAATCATCATTTCACACAATAAAATCTCTTAACTTTATTTTCCTGCCACAGTTATGCTTTAAATTGTACATTAAATACTCTGTTTTGTATTAAATGACTCTCCATCCCAGACAGTTTAACTTACCATCTGCGATATTACTCAGTTCACCGTAATGATTTCCATCACTGTGGGATCGGTTGACGGGCTCCTTGTTGCCAGCATTGTAATGATATCATCAGCATCAGCATCAGCAGCATCAGATATAACCAAGATATCATCATCCTCAGCTTTGGTCTTGTGATTAAATACAAACCCTCTAGCCATGTATCAACTTCACAGGTAAAAATCTGTGTTTAAAACATGAGGAATCATTGAATCCCACAAAACAGGCATGAAAAGCACATTACAGAATATTACAGAGAGGTCAAAATATAGTCTCACACGTGTCGTATCGAAGGCCTCCAGGCTGCACTAATCTTCCACTAGATCTGATCATAATATATGTTGATTTGTTTGTTTTTGATTGTGATTTGTTTGTGATTTGCAGGTGAACTTAATTGATTTTTAAGAGAAGAAGAGAGCACAGGGAATTGAAGAAGAGAGCAACTGCAGAAGAAGGATAAGTATTTATCGTATTGCATACCAAATGTTTGATAAAATGCCCCTTTATACTCTTGGGGCAGAACCCATGAATTGCATGTTTACAACAAACTGTAACTGCCCTGCTTACAAAAGAAGAGAATTCAATTGCAGAAGAAGGATAAGAAGATTTGTTACAATTAACAGACAATTACATGCTATATAAAAACAGAAACTAACTGCCTCTTCTTCTTTACTGTCGATCCATTTCTTCAAGTCTTCTGCAAATGTTGTGTTAAACTAGTAATCAGCTTAACTTCCAACAATATCATCCATGTCCAAGACACAATAGATCTATTGGTTGGGATGAATTTCCTCGAGGCTCATCAGCTTGATTAATTGCTGGCCTCTCAAGAGAGCTATCTCTCTCCAGATGCTGGACTGGTTCTGTTTCTCGGTGTAGTCTCAAATGGATTTTATCAGTGATGCTATCCATCCCATCTTCGAGCGCTCCAGGGGAAAGAGCACCTCCTTGCTGTGCCATTTCTACATGCCTCCCTCCATAGTTTTGTCCCTGCAGATAGAAATAAGAATTGAGTGAAAAATGGATTTTGAAGCGATTGTCAGAAAAAAGAGCAAAATGGACATGTTCAATTATTGATCAAGAAAAACATATATAAAAGTCAAAAGAATTTGGCAGGAAGCTACACCTTCGCCACTTGATCTAATAAAAGTCGGAAAAAGAGGCTTCTGATCCTTCATCCTCCTCCTCCTACAAAACGATCACCACGTAATTAAAAGCCATAAACTTTGAAACCAATCAAATTCTCAAAATTAATATGCTTAGACAATTGATTCTCCATAAGAGAGCTGCATAGATATAGTACGCAAGGATGAAACTTCAGGTTAATCTTCTAAATTTTAAAGAGAGGAGGAAAAAAAAGAAGGAAATTTTTGTACAAATAATAAAGAAATAAACAGAGGGAATCAAGTTTTTAAGGTTGGAATGATAACAACAAAATGAGAATAAAAAACATATATAAATTTTAATGAGCGAAAAGGATGCAGATGTATTCACAGGTTTTATTTTTTCTAGAATAACAATCATCAAATATGTTTTTTTAGGATGTTTATGAAATAAGATAAAATTCTACCTTAACTATAAAACAAAATAAAAAACCAAAATTACGAAAAAAGTAGAAGCATGAAATCCAATAACAAAAGAGGAATATCATAGACAGGAAGTAGTTGAGGTAAAATATAATAATTGAATAGTAGTTGAGGTTAATTCATTAAAACTCAAATAGATGTAGATGATGCTTACCGATGAACACTCCAATTGTAGATGGTCAATTGTAGAAGGAAAGGAACGAAAAGAATCACTGCAATTTAAATGTTAAGCTAATTAAATACGACAACGTCTAGTATAGTCTCTTTACTAAGAATAGATGGCCAATTGTAGAAATATGGCATCGGACTCATATCATACCTCAACCCTCTTACAAAGGGACGAAGGACATCCTTGGCGTTAGGATGCTCCCACTCCACCACTGACTCCCACCATTCTCTTGGATATAAGTTGATTGCTGTAAGAGAAGGGGGAGGAGATGGCTGGCCATTTTCAAGCAACGGAAGACAAATTGACATCCTCTTCAGCTTCTCACAATACTTTACAGTAATTACTTGGAGAGAATCGCAAATCAGTTTTGAACTGGAAATGCTTTTCAATTCTTGTAATCTCCTCAATCTCAGAGATCTTAACTTTGGGAGATTGAATTCGCTGCTTTCTTCACCCATAACCCCTTCTTCATCTGATCTTGTTCCTCCTATGATCTCCTTAATTTTCCCACAATAGTCAACATTTATCTCTTCTAGGTTTACGAGACAACTCCAAGAAGATGGAACCAGGATTTCCAAGATATTGCAGTACGATACGTTAATTTCTTGGAGAGAATCGCAAATCAGTTTTGCACTCCAAATGCTTTTCAGTTGTGGTAATCCCTCCAATCTCACATATCTTAACTTTGGGAGTTTGACCTTGCTGCTTTCTTCACCCATAACCCCTTCTTCATCTGATCTTGTTCCTCCTATTATCTCCTCCATTTTCTCACAATATTCAACGTTAATCCTTTCCAGGTTTATGGGACAAATTAAAGAAGATGGAAGCACGATTTCCATGCTATTGCAATTACCTACATCAATTTGTTGGAGAGAATCGCAAATCAGTTTTGAACTGCAAATGTTTTTCAGTTTTGGTAATCTCCGCAATATTAGTTCTCTTAACTTTGGAAGATTGAATTCGCTACTTTCTTCACCCATAACCCCTTCTTCATCTGATCTTGTTCCTCCTATAATCTCCTCCATTTTCTTACAATCTTCAACTCTAATCCTTTCCAGGTTTACGAGACAACTCCAAGAAGATGGAACCAGGATTTCCATGATATTGCAGTACGCTACGTTAATTTCTTGGAGAGAATCGCAAATCAGTTTTGCACTACAAATGCTTTTCAGTTCTGGTAAACTCCGCAATCTCAGAGATCTTAACTTTGGGAGTTTGAACTTGCTGCTTTCTTCACCCATAACCCCTTCTTCATCTGATCTTGTTCCTCCTATTATCTCCTCCATTTTCTCACAATTTTCAACGCTAATCCTTTCCAGGTTTATGGGACAAATCAAAGAAGATGGAAGCACGATTTCCATGCTATTGCAATAACTAACATCAATTTGTTGGAGAGAATCGCAAATTAGTTTTGAACTGGAAATGCTTTTCAATTCTTGTAATCTCCTCAATCTCAGAGATCTTAACTTTGGGAGATTGAATTCGCTGCTTTCTTCACCCATAACCCCTTCTTCATTTGATCTTGTTCCTCCTATGATCTCCTTCATTTTCCCACAATAGTCAACATTTATCTCTTCTAGGTTTACGAGACAACTCCAAGAAGATGGAACCAGGATTTCCAAGATATTGCAGTACGATACGTTAATTTCTTGGAGAGAATCGCAAATCAGTTTTGCACTCCAAATGCTTTTCAGTTGTTGTAATCCCTCCAATCTCACATATCTTAACTTTGGGAGTTTGAACTTGCTGCTTTCTTCTCCCATAAACCCTTCTTCATCTGATCTTGTTCCTCCTATGATCTCCTTCATTTTCCCACAATAGACAACATTTATCTTTTCTAGGTTTACGAGACAACTCCAAGAAGATGGAACCAGGATTTCCATGATATTGCAGTACGATACGTTAATTTCTTGGAGAGAATCGCAAATCATTTTTGCACTACAAATGCATTTCAGTTTTGGTAAACTCTGCAATATCAGAGATCTTAACTTTGGGAGTTTGAACTTGTTGCTTTGTTCACCTATAGCCCCTTCTTCATCTGATCTTGTTCCTATTATCTCCTCCATTTTCATACAATATTCAACTTCAATCCTTTCCAGGTTTACGAGGTATGGTAGCAGGACAGGAGGTAACAACTTCTTCATACTTGTACATCTATAGCACTTAAGCTCTTTAAGACGAGAAAATATACCATTATAAGATGGAGACGGTAGTTGAGCAGAGCATAACCATGAAGATGAAACCAAGCTATTGCAATACTGAATATGGATGACCTCCGGTTCAATTGAATGCTCCATTATAAAGGAAACATCACATGAACATTTAGAAATAAACAGTTCTTGAATGTCATATGAAAACATGACATTGTTACACAGTTTACTCAACCAAAGTTCTTTACTATTGCCATAACCACTCTTCATTACCTTATAAACATCTACATCCCGTAGTCCTACAGCAATACGGTATGAACTAAGTGATTGGGTCTTATTTCGAGAAGTGAGATACTCCACAAAGTCAGATTGACCTTCAAAATGGCATACCAAATGTTCCAACTCCCTCAAGCATCCTACTTCCTTTCCTTTGACTGTTACTGGAGTGTATGTTCCAGCAATTGACATATCCTCTAGTACAAAGAGTTGCAGGTGAGAGAGTTTTGGTAATAAGCCGCAAGGAAACTCTTTTTCACCACATCCATTCATCCTCAGATACCTCAGGCTGGATAGACATTGCATGCCTTGAGGCATCTTTTCGAGTGCCGTAGTACCAGAGAGATCTAACCTCTTCAGTGATCCGAGCTTTTCTAATGATGGTACATGCCTTAATTTGTCGCATTCTTTAAGCAATAATGCAGTGAGACTCACCAGTTCAGAGACAGAATCAGACAATTCTATGATGCCTGTGCAAGACAAATCAAGAACCTTGAGCCCACGCAGGTGTGTGAAAAAAGAATCTGCAATAAATTGCAACCCTCTATTATCACATAGCAATAGAGTTGAAAGATTGGGACATCGTGGTGACTGGCTAGAAGGAATTTCCTCCAAATGACAATGCTTTAGAGAGACTCTCACAAGATTCTCTTTCCACATATCCACAACAGGTAATCCATACTTCCCAACCATGACTGGAGAGTTCGTTTGAAGTATTTGGTGGGCCATGTCCCTAATCAAGTCATGCATCTTAACACGTCCAAGACGACGATACTTCACTGCAGTTTCTAATAAACAAACATTTTCAAGTTTATCGAGCATAGTGTGGCCCTCGTCAAATGCTGCTTGCCTGCTCCTCTTTTCTTCAACTATTCCCTCATCGATCAAATAACCTATCAGCTCCTCCCTTTCAATGTTATAATCTTCTGGAAATAATGCACAGTATAGAAGACATTGTTGTAGCGCTGAATCATTATCTAACCGATCATAACTAAACCTCAACAACCGGAACACCTCATCTTCCATATCTCTAAATTTTGATCCTTTCAATTTCTCCAATGTATTCCTCCACTCATGTGGTTTATCCACTCCCCTCATGCTTCCTGCCATTGTAATAATTCCCAATGGCAAACCAGCACATTCCCTCACAACATCCACAGCAATTCGTTTCACTTCTGGAGAAAGTGCTATGTCATGTCCAAGTGTCTCAATAAACAATGTCCAAGCTTCTTCCTCCAAAATAGGCTGCACTTTGATGGCGTGTTGGGTTTTCATCTGTTGACAAATCTTTTTTGATCGAGTTGTAAGAATCAGCTTGTATCCCTCAGCTTGGTTAGGAATCCCCAGCTTTTGCAGGTCAAAAGCCTTCCACAAATCATCTAAAATCAAAACCCATTTACGTTGTTTATTCATTAATTCTTTTTTCAGCGCGACCGCTCTATGCAGCTCATCATCTTCATTAGAAAGATCTAAATTAATACGCCTTGCCAAACTTGTCTGCAATCTATTAATGCTGGTATCTTGTGATGCAGTAATCCAGTAAACACTAGTCTCTGGTCTTTCTAGAAGCTGATTATATAAGTGTGTCACCAATGTCGTCTTTCCCACTCCGCCCATCCCATAGATGCCAATTCTTGAAACTTCATCGCCCATCAACAAGGACCAGATAGTCTTCTTATTGTCTTCGAATGCTTGACCCACCAGCTCTCTCGTTGGTAGTGCATCTCCTTTTATCTCATTTGTGTTGTCTGTAAGCCCTCCAAAAGAGCTAGCTCCTGCACCAGGCTGCACTACTCCTTCAGTCCCATTATCTATATCATCCGCCATTAAACAGACCTCAAAACTTCTCATGTACTCTTCCAAACTTCTTCCAGGTGCGTGACACATTGTGTTGTCTACAAGCCCTCCAAAAGAGCTAGCTCCTGCGACAGGCTGCTCTAACCTTCCACTATTGTTCTCCTCCTCCTCCACTGGTTCTGTCCTCACTCTAACCATGTTTTCCACATCATTCATAATTACATCGTTGTTTTCTGATGGAGCACGGAGGTGATCATAATATCTTCCATGGTCAAGACACAATAGATCTGTTGGCCGGGATGAACCTCCTTGAAGCTCGTCAGCTTGATTAATTGATGTCGTCTCAGGAAAGCGACCTCTCTCCAGAAGCTCAGTCTCTCCACTAGGGAAGTTAGCTATCGAATCTGCGAGCTCTACAAGGGAAAGAGCATCTCCTTGTTGTGCCATCACTCCATTGCTTGAGCCTGCTACAGTTTTAAGTTTCTTCTCTGGAGGGCCATCAATTGCAGCACGGGCTGCGTCTTGGACATCTTGGGGCACCTGTCCACAAATTTTAACACCACGGCCTGTCACTCCCGATAAATGCAATTTGATCCTTGAAATGGAAGTATGTTGGGAAAATAAATGCCCACAAAACTTGCACGTCATGCTACCACCATCCATCTTTTCAACATATTCCCAAAACGATATGTCAACCAGGCCCCGAAATTGATCACTTGGTCGAATCATTTTGATCAGTGTCTCTGTAGCAAAGAGAAAAGGAAAAACCTTGTCAACAGGATGAGAAAAAAAGGGCCCAAACAATCAATAAAAACTGAAGTGACATTCATTGAAAAGGGAAAGGTTGAAACTAAAATTACAAGTCAAGGAGAGCAAAGAAATAAAAAAAGCAAAAACAATGAATTCAAGGTTCAGGGTCAATATAGTGTGAACTCCATAAAGCAAGGATTAGAAGAAAACTGAGAAAGATGGATTGATTTATTCATGGAAACTATTGATGATCCTAAACTGCAAAGTTTCTAAATAAAATTTATACAACGTGTGTTTTACGTAAAAAGATTCAAACAATAGTTACACGTGAAAAACAGAAACACCAGTAAAACGAAGAAGATCAAGTGTAGATACTTTACCTGGATTCAAGATGTCCTGCAAGATCTGCTTTGCTCAAGCAGTATTATTCAGGAAAAAAAACAGAGAGAGAGAGAGAGCAGAAAGCACAGGCACGAGAAGAGAGTATGGTTTTAAAAAATAATTTACTGGGAAGGAATGCTATAATGAGATGTGGAAGAGATAGTTACAGCAAAAGCACATAGAGAAGAAAGGTTCAAGAGAAAACAATAATGGAGGTGAATCTTTTTTGTGTTTTCGGTACAGTGATCAACAATAGCTTGGAAGATTTAGGGTATGCGTTTGGGTTAATAGATTGGTTCATGGCTGGTAAAAGTCATTGGGTCTTGATAAGTTCGGCGGATTTGGACAGTGTGTATTAGGCCATAGAATGCTATAACTTGAGGCCCATCTAATGGCCTTTCTTTTTGTCCTTCTTTTTTACAATTTCTTTGTTATTTGAAAAAAAATATAAAAAACAATTATTGGATAGATAAAATAATAATTAATACTGGTTGTATTTTCCGTGGTTTTGAAGTTTCATGAATGAATTTTATTTTATTTTTTCTTTTTTCAGAGTTTTGTTTTTATTTCCCTTTTGAGATAATTGATCCATAAGTCTTTCTGTTTCTTTTTTCTAGGTTTTTTTATTTCAAAACTGATTTTTTTGTTAGTGGTTAGAGAAGGATTCTTTCATGCAAATGACAACCTCCCCACCCTATATATGTCTTTACTAGATAGGAATGTTCAATTTAAATACTGGAGCAAGTTCTTTAATTATTTTAACCCTAAGATAACCCACCATAATGTAACATATAAGAACCTTAGCTTCTATCTTCTTTATTCATCCAGAAAAGAATCCTTGGCTCCCATCTTATCTTCTTTATATCAGGATACTGAGACATCAATGAATTTTATTGATTTCAATTGTACAATCTATCAATTAAATAATTATCAAAATAGTTTTAACAATAATAACATTCAATCACTTTTAGTTGAGAAAAAAAAATTAACATATTTTTTCAATTATAATTATACTAATTAAATATAAAAATAACCAATTAAAACACAATTAAAATCAATCGGGTTTTTATATAATTAAAAAAAAAAGTAAGCGCAGCACGGCAAGTCATAGCATTTAAAATTGATGACCCAAATGCTAAGTTATCTTGCTAGCAATTCTCATCTTTGATTTCAATCCCAAATGAGGGTTTTAATAAGAAAAAAAGGTCAGAAATTGGCTAATGTTTTTGGTTCACATGGTTTCGAGAGTTCTTTGTCCTACTCTCCACAACTTGCAGAAAACATTAAACTCTGCTGCTAGAAGATCACGGATGCAACAAGTCCTAAACAACTACCGTAGCATTGACTTTCGATTAAGGGGAGGATTTCTTATGATTGCATTCATTATGAACAATCCTTAAATATGGAGGGCCACCTTGTCCAAATCACTTTGCGATACAATCCTCTTTAGGGCTTTTATTTCTGTCCCAACAATGAGTCCACAGATTGGTAGAAGGTCAGGTCTTCTCTTCAATAGTGCCATCAAGCAAGCAAGTTATGGTGAGTCTGAGGAGATTGTGAGAAATAAAAAGTAGTAGCATTTTCAAGTGTTGAGGTTGAGTTTCGAGGAATAACTATGGTTTATGTAAATAGTTATAGTAAGATTGGTTCTGCATTGTGATAATAAAGCTGCAGTTCCAAGAGTCACTGTTTGTTTGTTTCTGTTCATCCCCCCTTGTGTTTTCTTTTGTGCTAGCTTTTATATACGAAGAAGGTAATCGACTGTTCATTGCGTGTAGTGATGGGTTACCTCCTCGTCACATGCAACAAAGTTCCTGTACTATTTAGGTGACTGAACAATGTAGTCATGTACGTAGGATTTGGGAGAAGGTGCAAATGAACGTTGGTCCTTCACTTTGTAATTGTTCTAATTGCGCTCCCAATTGGCTTTAAATTTTTAAATTTGTGCAATTGTATCCCGATAAAATTTCAACAGTAGCCTTAACTTTACGCGCCTTTTTACTTTGTTCCTTGATTTCGGATTTATGCAATTGGACCCTTAATGGACTATTAAATTTTTTTTTTTCAATTTCACCCTCGACTTCATCCAATTAATTTGGTAAAAACTGAATTTAGTCTTTGAAAGTTCTGAACTTCTCAATTAAACCTGAAGTAAGCTTAGGAACTTGATTTTTTATCAATTAAGCCCTTAATAAAATTAATTTGACAAATTTAAAGTATAATTAAGTCCTTGCACTTAATTAAATCCTTCAATTGGACCCTAAATTATTTCTTAAATAATTATACTTTAAAATGGCTCATGATTAAATGAAATTGGCCTATAAAAATATAATTATGCCTTTCAGCTTAATTTTTACGCAAATTTATCCAACAATAAAGTATTTAGCCTTTTATCTGCATTTTTCTTCTTTTTGGGCACAAAAAAGATATGATCGGGCTCTTTAAATAGTCCAAAATTAATAACCTGATTTTTCTACCAACACCGGTCTCTTTTTATTTTATTTTTGTTATTTTTATATTATTTTGGGTAGATTTTGGAGTATAACCCAGAAATGACTTATGGTGGAGGGTCTTAATTTGTTTTTAAAGTATAGAATTGAATCTCAGCCATAGATAATGATGGGACATTGAATTCAAGATAGGACAACGATTCGTCTACCCTACATAGGCAACTGTAGGAAGTCATCATGCACAGTTTATACGGATTATGTTAGGGTTTGCAAGTACGAAGAAACAACTGATCCAAAGACACAACATTTGAATTACATAGATTCAATCTCAACTAGTTGAATGCTCGAAATCGACGAGTTGAAAATCTAAGATGACAATGCTTAATTAATTAATAAAGTAAATAAATTAATTCAAATTATGAGATGGACATAAGATGTTGGAGACTAAAAGTAATGGAAACTTATCCAGACAAGATTAACCTTAAAAGTATTTATCAAGAACTTTTGTCAACATCAAATAATAAGAGTAGTTAATTACCTCATGGAATTAAGGAATTGAAGTGCCTTGTGTTTGGCATGTGAAATCATCATATGGAATCTGTTTGGCCAAGACAAGATTCACAAAACCCATTTTTATCATAGAACTCAGTACTAGATATATAATCATTCAGATTTAATAAATTATTTAACACAGGTTCAGAGAGGTGACTTAGACTACTATGCTATTTTTTCTTCCCAGCTTAGTTGCAAAGGAATGCATTTTATAGAAGAAAATGAGTATTGAGAAAAGTCATGAACTTGAGAAGTAGTATGAAGATTTTGATTCGGAGGGGGGCATATTTTAAGCGTTGCATGAGCTGGAAGATATCATTAGGGTTTTTTTTATTGTCGTGGATGCTTTGAAAGAAAGGATCGAACATTAACCATAACATGCTCGGATATCATGAATGATTAAAACAAAATAACGTAAATGAGAAGAACAAAATCATGAGGATTTTCTTTTTTGTTGACCTTGAAACAAGCTGAGGAATTCAAATAAGAGCTAATTAATGGATAAGGGCTTAGAGAAATGTGGGATTTTGATTTTTTCAATACCTATCGTTGTGAACTTGTATAAAATAATTGATAAATCACAATCTTTAATATATATATATATATATAAAGGTTCATATAGGTGTATTCTACGAAAATGAAAGATGTTAGGAAGTCACCCACAAGTTGTTGATTTTGTATACATGCACGGTTTATCCATGCAGAACACCCATCTTATTTGAATTCTTTTATTCAAGTCTTCTCTTCCTCCTCAATCCCAAAAACTTATTTTGATTATTTGAAACTAAGAAATTATGGAGTAATGCTTTCTCACGAAAACAATAAAAAAAATGAAATAAAGATAATTATTGTGAGATAACTTTGTCAAATTCAAATTCAAAGAAATTAATCCTGTAAAAAGAAAACATAAAAAAAGAAGTCAAGAAAAGGCTGCGTTTCTTTTACTCGTTGGAAGTGCCTATAAAATGGTGGTTCCATCAATGCCATCTTGCATCAGATCTCTAAATCTCCATACATCCTAGCAATAGCTCTGTAACTCTCCATCTCTCCCATCAAGGAAAAGGAAAAACACACAATCTAGCTCTGCCACATTTACAAACATTCTTATATATCCAAACAAGCCAGCCTTTGTAATTATATCTACAATACTTAGGCTGCAATGGGAAGCACTGATGACTTCTCCCGTTATTCCTTCCCAGATGATTTTGTTTTCGGAACATCATCGTCCGCTTACCAGGTACATCAGAACATAATATATTTTGCTGCTTCTAGTGCAGTAATTAGGACAGCAGAACATTGTTTAAAATAATAGTAATTATGTTGGTAATTTTTCATTATTATGATATACAGTATGAGGGTGAAACAAACAAACATGGTAGAGGACCAGCTATATGGGACACTTTCACTGAGGAACATACAGGCACGTACTAGTCTCTCTCAATAAAAAAATATACTTCAATGATCCGAGGCAGATTATAATTAGACAGAGTTATATATTAGCTTTTCAAATAACAGTATTTTCAACGTTTGCAGAGAGAATAAACGATCATAGCAACGGAAATGTAGCTGTTGATTTCTATCATCGCTACAAGGTACATATGGGAGTTCTTCATCATATTTTGGCTGTGGTCAACTATATATAGCATGCAAGCTACTATATTCTGATTGATTGATTATAACAGTTCTTATAAAGAATTGATAAATGTTACAGGAAGATGTGCAAAGAATGAAAGAAATGGGAATGGATGCTTTCAGATTCTCCATTTCTTGGTCTAGAGTATTACCACGTAAGTTTTCTTGTTCTTGGGATTTTGCTCTTGACGTGGTAATAACCTTGCCAGGATTTGAATGTGACATCTGCTTTCACTGTGTGAATCTCCATTGGATGTATAGCTAATCATTGGATTTGGTTTTGGAAAATGCAGATGGCAGGCTAAGTGCTGGAGTAAACGAAGAAGGCATCAAGTTTTACAACGATCTCATCGATGACCTCCTTAAAAATGGTTCGAACCTTTCCCTTCCCTTCAATTAATCATAATATATTGCCTAAAATCTTATACAACAAAAAGTTTAACATGTAGTTTGCAGCCTTACGTTACGCTCTTTCACATGTAGTTCGATCTGATTCTCTGATGTTTTGTAATATGTAGGTTTGCAGCCTTACGTTACGCTCTTTCACTGGGATACTCCACAAGCTTTAGAAGATAAATATGGTGGTTTCTTAAGTCCTAACATTGTGTAAGAAAAAACCTTCCGTTAATTATGCTTCAAATATTATAATATAAATATTATAATCTACTGACCAGTCATTTTGGAGACCTATGCTTCTCTAAAATCTAAAACATTTCTGTAATTTTTCTCACATAAAACATTGGTTTTCAGAAATGATTTCCGAGACTTTGTCGACCTTTGTTTCAAGAATTTTGGAGACCGAGTGAAGAAGTGGATTACTTTGAATGAGCCATGGATGTTCAGTGTTCAAGGCTATGACCTGGGAACAATGGCACCGGGTAGAATTTCTGTCGTTGTAAATGATCCGAAGTGTATACGGTTACCCATCATTTGCTGCTTGCTCATGCGGCGGCGGCGAAGCTATACAAGGAGAAGTATCAGTCGAGTCAAGGCGGACAGATTGGAATAACACTTGTTTCTCATTGGTTCGAACCTTACTCAAACAGTGAAGCTGATCAAATTGCCACCAAAAGAAGCCTTGACTTCATGCTTGGCTGGTTAGTATTTATATACATATATATATCAAATTCAAAAGTACCCTCTGAATTCTTAATTAAGATAGAGAAGACTTTGCGAAGGAACTATCTCATCTGAAAGTTTTAGTTATTAAGTGAGATCCCAGAATATGATTTATATTATTATTTTAACACAATTCTTTAAGTAAAAGTCATTTGGACTTGAAATTTGTACATATATCCACACTACCTTGTGCTTATTTTTTATGAAATAGAATGAACATGGTGAGATTCGAACTCGTAATCGCTGAGTCAACAATACTTTGATACCATGTTAAGAAGTCATTTCAGCTAAAAGATTAAGTTCTTAGAAGAGTCCTTATGAAATGATTCGATATATATAAACAGAAGGTATTCATTTTTTTTCTTTATGTTGATAGGTTTATGGATCCTTTAACCAATGGCGATTACCCACATAACATGCATGATTTTGTTCACCACCGAGGAATCTAAGATGTTGAAGGGATCGTATGATTTTATTGGAATTAATTACTACACAACATACTATGCTCAAAATATTGATGCAGATTATCAGAGAGTTGGGTTCATGTCAGATGCTCATGCTAATTGGACTGGTAACTATTGATTGATATCTTTATTTTTTTGTGGATTCTATTTTTCTTCAATTAATGATATTTTATCAATAATTATTACATTTATTTACCTTTTTGTTCCCTTTTTTATAAATCTGTAGGGGAGAGAAATGGAATCCCGATAGGTCCACAGGCTGGTGTGAAATGGCTTTATATTTATCCCGAAGGCATACGCAAGCTTTTGAACTACACCAAAGATCAATACATGAGTCCAACAATTTACATTACTGAGAATGGTATGGTTGAGATAGATCTAAATTTCTTAGTATTTATCTAATTAACACTAAGTATTTATTGATTTTTTCAAGGGTTGATGATGTAAATAACAATGCTTCATCACTGAAGGAAGCTCTCAATGATCCCGTGAGAGAAAAGTCTTACAAAGACCACCTTAAGAATGTTTTGAGATCCATCAAGTGAGTTAGTTCTTTTCATTTACTTACAATTATTTTATCAAATTACCAGATTAATCCATCTAATTGGGATTCAATATTTATTTCTTGCAGTGAGCATGGTGTTGATGTTAAGGGATTCTTTGCCTGGTCTTTAATGGACAATTTCGAATGGGGAAGTGGTTATGCTGTGAGGTTCGGCCTCTACTATGTTGATTACAGCAATAACTTGACACGATACCCTAAGAATTCAGTCAAGTGGTTCAAGCAATTTCTCAGGAGAGACTCCCACAATCCTGTTCCACATGCGCGTCGTTTGAGTTCTTCTGATGAAAAGTCGAAAATTGAAGATGGTTTGGCTCGGGATGCTAAAAGGCCAAGAAATGCTTGAATGCTCTTGTGTTAGCTTTTATACGAATAAATATTCATGGTTGTAGTTTTCCTTTGTTTTGTTTTTAATTATGGTTTTATAATTTAATTCGATTATTTTACTATTGTATCAGAAATTTTTTATTATGAATCATTATGATTTGTTTAATAATAATACAATTCTTTTGTGCCTTCACTGATTATGTTTTGTTTAATATTTTTTTTTTTGAGAAAGGAAAATGTAATAGTTGATCCTCAAATGAATAAAAGAAACACATTATAGTATAAACGGATACAAATGAAGTGCACAAAATAAAAATCTATATCTATATCTAAAACTAATTTAAAACATTGTTCTTTTATGTTTTTGGAATAGTTGTGGGTTTAATTTCATTACAAACTTATTTGATAGACGTAGGGGTGGACGCCGTATAAGGGACAGAGCTTAGATATCCATTATTTTTATTTTTATTTTTATTTTTATTTTACGTCTCTCTGTTTTTATGAATGAGATGGGAGAATTTTGATAGTGTGGTTGAGGTTAATTTTTAAAATGTTTTTTTATTTTACGTCTCCTGTAGTAACTACACCTTTTCTTTCAGCAACACAATGACATATGCTCTTCTTCTTTTTCTTCTTCTTCTCCGATGGCAGATGCACTTCCTCCTCCTCTCCAGCCACAACAACAACACCTGCACTTCTCTACGCCGTGAGAACAAACATTGCAACAACCTTTCATCTCCTATAACCACTATAGGCCACCATACTCGGCGCCGCCACCACCGACAGAATTAGTCTGACCGCCTCTACTGTCAGAGAAACCAAGAGGCATAGGATAAGGAGTCTGTCATTGGGTTGACCAAAGGGGATGTATTCTCATGTCTCCACTTGACAGTTGACACTAGTTAGTTGTTTATTCTCATGTCTCCACTTGACAATACTTAGTTGTTTATTAGTATTGTGATTAAGATTATTTTTTAAAGTGTTTTTTTTATTCAGAAATATATTAAAATGATATTTTTTTATTCTTTTAAAATTATTTTGAAGTCATTTCTTGACTGTTAATTAGAACACAAAACACCATAAATTACTTTAAGGTGTTTGTAAAAAACCTAATTTTTTATTTGGCAGAAGATTATACTTCCTATGACTTTTTTTTTTTGAAGACTATGACACAAAACTATGTAATTATTTGAGAACTGCTTAGAAAATCTTTTTTGTTTTTATTATAGCACAAAACACTATAAATTAGTTTTGAGCTATCAAGAAAAAAATATTTAAGTTGACTGTATATTATACTTCCTAAGGACAATTCTTTTGATTTTTCAACTATGAATTATTTTATAATTGAAGAGAGTTTTTTTTTTTAATTCTATAATAAAAGATATCTTTGAATTAAGTTATGTGTCAATCAATACTAAATTCTTTTTTAGGTGATTTTAAAGATGTATTTTTCACTCGGTTTAATATATTAAAAACAATTTAATAAATACATTTTAAATACAAGAGCAAGATCTAAACTCAACAAATTAAAATGTAAATCTAATTCAGCATGATTGAATAAAGCTGCAATTCCAATGTATTAAAATCTAATTCAGCATGATTGAATAAAATACATTGAGATAAATCATCATCTCACACAATAAAATCTCTTAACTTTATTTTCCTGCCACAGTTATGCTTTAAATTGTACATTAAATACTCTGTTTTGTATTAAATGACTCCATCCCAGACAGTTTAACTTACCATCTGTGTGTAAAAATCTGTGTTTAAAACATGAGGAATCATTGAATCCCACAAAACAGGCATGAAAAGAACATTACAGAATATTACAGAGAGGTCAAAATATAGTCTCACACGTGTCGTATCTAAGGCCTCCAGAAGAGCTAGCTCCTGCTCCAGGCTGCACTAATCTTCCACTAGATCTGATCATAATATATGTTGATTTGTTTGTTTTTGATTGTGATTTGCAGGTGAGCTTAATTGATTTTTAAGAGAAGAAGAGAGTACACAGGGAATTGAAGAAGAGAGCAACTGCAGGAGAAGGATAAGTATTTATCGTATTGCATACCAAATGTTTGATAAAATGCCCCTTTATACTCTTGGGGCAGAACACATGAATTGCATGTTTACAACAACCTGTAACTGCCATGCTTACAAAAGAAGAGAATTCGATTGCTTTTTCTCTTGTTAGTTCTATGATTTGTTACAATTGCTGGCCTCTCAAGAGAGCTATCTCTCTCCAGATGCTGGACTGGTTCTGTTTCTCGGTGTAGTCTCAAATGGATTTTATCAGTGATGCTATCCATCCCATCTTCGAGCGCTCCAGGGGAAAGAGCACCTCCTTGCTGTGCCATTTCTACATGCCTCCCTCCATAGTTTTGTCCCTGCAGATAGAAATAAGAATTGAGTGAAAAATGGATTTTGAAGCGATTGTCAGAAAAAAGAGCAAAATGGACATGTTCAATTATTGATCAAGAAAAACATATATACATAATGGTTTATCAAACATTATATAATAAAATATAGCAAAGGTGCAAATAAAAGTCAAAAGAATTTGGCAGGAAGCTACACCTTCGCCACTTGATCTAATAAAAGTCGAAATAAGAGGCTTCTGATCCTTCTTCCTCCTCCCCCTACAAAAAGATCACCACGTAATTAAAAGCCATAAACTTTGAAACCAATCAAATTCTCAAAATTAAAAGCCACGTGAATTTAATATGCTTAGACAATTGATTCTCCATGAGAGAGCTGCATAGATATGGAACGCAACGATGAAACTTCAGTTTAATCTTCTAAATTTTAGAGAGAGGAGGATAAAAAAGAAGGAAATTTTTGTACAAATAATAAAGAAATAAACAGAGGGAATCAAGTGTTTAAGGTTGAAATGATAATAACAATCATCAAATATGCTTTTTTAGGATGCTTATTATAATAAAATAAAATTCTACCTTAACTATAAAACAAAATAAAAAAACTAAAATTACGAAAAAAGAAGAAGAGTGAAATCCAATAACAAAAGAGGAATATCATAGACAAGAAGTGGTTGAGGTAAAATATAATAATTGAATAGTAGTTGAGGTTAATTCATTAAAACTCAAATAGAGGTAGACAAATTATAAGAAGAGAGAGAGAGAGAGATGATGCTTACCAATGAAAAATCCCCAAAGGGATGAAAATAATCACTAAAGTCACCCATAATCTCACTGCAATTTAAATGTTAAGCTGATTAAATACGACAACGTCTAGCACAGTCTCTTTAATAAGAATAGATGGCCAATTGTAGAAATATTGCATCAGACTCATATCATACCTGATGGTCATCAACCCTCTTACAAAGGGACGAAGGACATCCATGGCGTTAGGATGCTCCCACTCCACTGCTGACTCCCACCATTCTTCTGGATGTATTTCTATTCTCTTAAGAGAATGGGGAGGAGATAGCTGGCCATTCTCAAGCAACGGAAGACAAATTGGCATCCTCTTCAGCTTCTCACAGTGCACTACAGCAATTACTTCCAGAGAATTGCATATCAGTTTTGAACTGCAAATGCTTTTCAGTTCTTGTAATCCCCTCAATCTCAGAGATCTTAACTTTGGGAGTTTGAACTGGCTGCTTTCTTCACCCATAACCCCCTCTTCATTTGATCTTCCTCCTCCTATGATCTCCTTCATTTTCCCACAATAATGAACATTTATCTCTTCTAGGTTTACGAGACAACTCCAAGAAGATGGAACCAGGATTTCCATGCTATTGCATACACCTTCAAAATGGCATACCGGAGACGGGCCAAGGTCTTCTCCATGTTGCAGTTGGCAGGTGCTGTCTCTATCCGACTGAACGGAGAGCTGGCAAACCGGGATGTTGACCTCCGGATACATGAGCATCAATGGAACTCAAGCACCGTGGTCGAGCCCTTGTTTTTTATCTTCTTCAACATGCTCAATGCCAGATGGCATATGCAATTTCTTCACCCTTGGAGCTCCTGGTGGAACTGATAGAAGCAAAATATGTAGTTTAGAAAGAATGATACAGAGATCCAATGAATACTGAAATAAACAAGTCTCCTCTCAATCCTACTTGGGCAACATTCGTGTAGCAAGCAGTTCGAGTGAATATCAGACTAGATCTTGTTTTCTTTGGCAGGATCACTCAAATGTAATTCTTGATATGACAATCATTTCAATTATACAAATCAATAATTGGATATTCATTCATGATGATATGCATTTCATATATAGTAGGCTTTAGATTTCTAATTTGAGTTATAAACAATGTTCAGTATTGGTATTTGAGCTGCTAGGGTAATTGAGTTTGTTGTAAGAGAGTTGGATGGTTACAAACTCACCATGACATGATGTTCTAGAAGACAGCCAAAAAGTAATTACAGTTCCTGTAAAGTAATTCTAAATGTTAAATACGGCAACGTGTAGCACAGTCCTATAATAAGAATAAGAAGCATTAAGTGCTGTAGAAATATTGCATCATACTCATATCATACCTCGATCCTTTACAAAGGAACCAAGAACATTATCAATAACAATTAGTATATTTGATAACAAATACTGATGACAGCATTGCAGCAGCACGTCGCATGACAGCATTTTGCAACTGCCATATACAAAGTGAAAATATTATTTTTCCAGATGCCTTGATCGGTAGTCCAAATAAATATTCAGATTTGGGACTGATTGAAATTCTGTTAAAACTTCAAAATACCATATAACCAGTTTGAAGAAGTCAAATTCCAATAGAACAAAATAAAATAAATAAAAACTAAATCTAAACAACGTTCGATACTCGAGAAAATCAGCAGTAAGATAACCATATTAATTAAGAAAACAAATATTGAAGCATGAGGAGAGGGAAAGGAAACTAACCTCCACTGCCACCTTTCCCAAAGCAGCAACACGGGGCGGGGGGAAATCACAGAAAGCAAACAGCGGCCACAGGCAATGAACGTTATATGGGATGATGCCTCCCTCCATAGTTTTGTTCTTGTGCAGAAGCTGAAATTGGATTAGCGACATCGTTACTGCTTGAACCTGCGCGCGCTGCAATTAATCCATTCTTCGAGCTGTATGTTTCTTTTCTGGAGGGCCCTCAATTGCTGCGCAGGCTGCATCTTGAACTTGTTCAGGAAATTTGTCACATATTTTAACACCACGGATTTATAGCCACTTGAACCTCAAAACGGAAGTAGCAGCAGCAAATTTATAGCCACAAAATTTACACTTGATCCAGCTTCTCAACATAATCCCAAAAAGGATCATTCTGTCTTACCATTTCTATCCTTTCTTCTTTGTCCCTGCAGATAGAAATAAGTATTGAGTGAAAAATGGATTTTGAAGTGATTGTCAGAAAAAAGAGTCTGGCAAGTAATTTAAAATAAAAAATATTGAAGAAATTCTCCTTGTTTTTAAGATAAGGAGTAGAAATTGATAGCAAAATGGACATGTAAGAACAAAGCTATAATATCATACTCATGTTTAATTATTGATCAAGCAACATATATATATATATAATTAAGTTCTACCTGATCAATCTACAATCCTACTTACAGATTCTTGAACTTGATTATTTGGAAGAATCAAAACAAATACGTGCAGAAAAAAAATTATTGGTAAAAGAAAAAAAAAGATGATGAAGAAAAGAAAGTAGAATTTACCTTGCAAGCAAGCAAGAAAGATGTTAAACTCCAGATGAGATGATTCAATTCAATCAGAAACAGGAATGATGAAAGAAATTGAAGTGATTTGCTGTGAGCTGCGTGAATGCATGGAAAACAGCTGGCAAATATTTGTGGTTTCCTGTCATTAAAAGAGATTGTTTTATGCCCACTCCTTCCTAAACATTTTCTTTCTAACATTATATTATAGAATATAGCAAAAAAAAAGTCGAAAGAATTTGGCAGGAAGCTACACCTTCACAACTTGATCTAATAAAAGTCGAAATAAGAGGCTTCTCATCCTTCATCCTCCTCCTCCTACAAAAAGATCACCACGTAATTAAAAGCCATAAACTTTGAAACCAATCAAATTCTCAAAATTAATATGCTTAGACAATTGATTCTCCACAAGAGAGCTGCATAGATATAGTACGCAAGGATGAAACTTCAGGTTAATCTTCTAAATTTTAAAGAGAGGAAAAAAATGAAGGAAATTTTTGTACAAATAATAAAGAAATAAACAGAGGGAATCAAGTTTTTAAGGTTGGAATGATAACAACAAAATGAGTATAAAAAACATATATAAATTTTAATGAGCGAAAAGGATGCAGATGTATTCACAGGTTTTATTTTTTCTAGAATAACAATCATCAAATATGTTTTTTTAGGATGTTTATGAAATAAGATAATATTCTACCTTAACTATAAAACAAAATAAAAAAGCAAAATTACGAAAAAAGTAGAAGCATGAAATCCAATAACAAAAGAGGAATATCATAGACAGGAAGTAGTTGAGGTAAAATATAATAATTGAATAGTAGTTGAGGTTAATTCATTAAAATTCAAATAGATGTAGATGATGCTTACCGATAAAAACTCCAATTGTAGATGGTCAATTGTAGAAAGGAAAGGAACGAAAAGAATCACTGCAATTTAAATGTTAAGCTGATTAAATACGACAACGTCTAGCATAGTCTCTTTAATAAGAATAGATGGCCAATTGTAGAAATATGGCATCGGACTCATATCATACCTCAACCCTCTTACAAAGGGACGAAGGACATCCTTGGCGTTAGGATGCTCCCACTCCACCACTGACTCCCACCATTCTCTTGGATATAAGTTGATTGCTGTAAGAGAAGGGGAAGGAGATGGCTGGCCATTTTCAAGCAACGTAAGACAGATTGACATCCTCTTCAGCTTCTCACAATACTTTACAGTAATTACTTGGAGAGTATCGCAAATAAGTTTTGCACGACAAATGCTTTTAAGTTCTGGTAATCCCTCCAATCTCAAAGATCTTAACTTTGGGAGTTTGAACTTGCTGCTTTCTTCACCCATAACCCCTTCTTCATCTGATCTTGTTCCTCCTATGATCTCCTTCATTTTCCCACAATAGTCAACATTTATCTCTTCTAGGTTTACGAGACAACTCCAAGAAGATGGAACCAGGATTTCCATGATATTACAGTACGATACGTTAATTTCTTGGAGAGAATCGCAAATCAATTTTGCACTACAAATGCTTTTCAGTTCTGGTAAATTCTGCAATCTCAGAGATCTTAACTTTGGGAGTTTGAACTTGCTGCTTTCTTCACCCATAACCCCTTCTTCATCTGATCTTGTTCCTCCTATTATCTCCTCCATTTTCTCACAATATTCAACGTTAATCCTTTCCAGGTTTATGGGACAAATTAAAGAAGATGGAAGCACGATTTCCATGCTATTGCAATTACCTACATCAATTTGTTGGAGAGAATCGCAAATCAGTTTTGAACTGCAAATGTTTTTCAGTTTTGGTAATCTCCGCAATATTAGTTCTCTTAACTTTGGAAGATTGAATTCGCTGCTTTCTTCACCCATAACCCCTTCTTCATCTGATCTTGTTCCTCCTATAATCTCCTCTATTTTCTTACAATCTTCAATTCTAATCCTTTCCAGGTTTACGAGACAACTCCAAGAAGATGGAACCAGGATTTCCATGCTATGTAAGTACGATACGTTAATTTCTTGGAGAGAATTGCAAATCAGTTTTGCACTACAAATGTTTTTCAGTTTTGGTAATCCTTGCAATCTCAGAGATCTTAACATTGGGAGTTTGAACTTGGTGCTTTCTTCCCCCATAACCCCTTCTTCATCTGATCTTGTTCCTCCTATGATCTCCTTCATTTTCCCACAATAATCAACATATATTCCTTTTAGGTTTACAAGACAACTCCAAGAAGATGGAACCAGGATTTCCATAATATTGCAGTACGATACTTTAATTTCTTGGAGAGAATCGCAAATCATTTTTGCACTACAAATGCTTTTCAGTTTTGGTAAACTCCGCAATCTCAGAGATCTTAACTTTGGGAGTTTGAACTTGTTGCTTTCTTCACCCATAACCCCTTCTTCATCTGATCTTATTCCTCCTATTATCTCCTCAATTTTCTTACAATATTCAACGCCAATCCTTTCAAGGTTTACGAGACAACTCCAAGAAGATGGAACTAGGATTTCCATGTTGTTGCAGTTTGATACATCAATATTTTGGAGAGAATCGCAAATCAGTTTTGAACTGCAAATGCTTTTCAATTCTTGTAATCCCCTCAATGTCAGTCCTCTTAACTTTGGGAGATTGAATTCGCTGCTTTCTTCACCTGTAACCCCTTCTTCATCTGATCTTGTTCCTCCTATCATCTCCTCCATTTTCTGACAATCTTCAACTCTAATCCTTTCCAGGTTTACGAGACAACTCCAAGAAGATGGAACCAGTATTTCCATGATATTGCAGTACGATACGTTAATTTCTTGGAGAGAATCGCAAATCAGTTTTGCACTACAAATGCTTTTTAGTTGTGGTAATCCTTGCAATCTCAGATATCTTAACATAGGGAGTTTGAACTTGTTGCTTTCTTCACCCATAACCCCTTCTTCATCTGATCTTGTTCCTCCTATGATCTCCTTCATTTTTCCACAATAATCAACATATATCCCTTTTAGGTTTACAAGACAACTCCAAGAAGATGGAACCAGGATTTCCATGATATTGCAGTACGATACTTTAATTTCTTGGAGAGAATCGCAAATCAGTTTTGCACTACAAATGCTTTTCAGTTCTGGTAAACTCCGCAATCTTAGAGATCTTAACTTTGGGAGTTTGAACTTGCTGCTTTCTTCACCCATAACCCCTTCTTCATCTGATCTTGTTCCTCCTATGATCTCCTTCATTTTCCCACAATAGTCAACATTTATCTCTTCTAGGTTTACGAGACAACTCCAAGAAGATGGAACCAGGATTTCCATGCTATTGCAATACGATACGTTAATGTCTTGGAGAGAATCCCAAATCAGTTTTGCACTATAAATGCTTTTCAGTTCTGGTAATCCCTGCAATCTCAGAGATCTTAACTTTAGGAGTTTGAATTCGCTGCTTTCTTCACCCATAACCCCTTCTTCATCTGATCTTGTTCCTCCTATGATCTCCTTTATTTTCTCACAATCTTCAACTCTAATCCTTTCGAGGTTTATGAGACAACTCCAAGAAGATGGAACTAGGATTTCCATGCTATTGCAGTTCGATACTTTAATTACTTGGAGAGAATCGCAAATCAATTTTGCACTACAAATGCTTTTCAGTTCTCGTAATCCCCTCAATGTCAGTTCTCTTAACTTTGGGAGTTTGAATTCGCTGGTTTCTTCACCCATAACCCTTTCTTCATCTGATCTTGTTCCTCCTATCATCTCCTCCATTTTCTCACAATATTCAACGCTAATCGTTTCCAGGTTTACGAGACGACTCCAAGAAGATGGAACTAGGATTTCCATGCTATTACAGTTCGATACATCGATTTTTTGGAGAGAATCGCAAATCAGTTTTGAACTGGAAATGCTTTTCAATTCTTGTAATCCCCTCAATGTCAGTTCTCTTAACTTTGGGAGATTGAATTCGTTGCTTTCTTCACCCATAACCCTTTCTTCATTTGATCTTTTTCCTCCTATCATCTCCTCTATTTTCTCACAATATTCAACGCTAATCCTTTCCAGGTTTACGAGACAACTCCAAGAAGATGGAACCAGGATTTTTATGCTATTGCAGTTCGATACATCAATTTTTTGGAGAGAATCGCAAATCAGTTTTGAACTGGAAATGCTTTTCAATTCTTGTAATCCCCTCAATGTCAGTTCTCTTAACTTTGGGAGATTGAATTCACTGCTTTCTTCACCCATAACCCCTTCTTCATCTGATCTTGTTCCTCCTATCATCTCCTCCATTTTCTCACAATATTCAACGCTAATCCTTTCCAGGTTTACGAGACAACTCCAAGAAGATGGAACCAGGATTTCCATGCTATTGCATTTCGATACATCAATTTTTTCGAGAGAATCGCACATCAGTTTTGAACTGGAAATGCTTTTCAATTCTTGTAATCCCCTCAATGTCAATTCTCTTAACTTTGGGAGATTGAATTCGCTGCTTTCTTCACCCATAACCCCCTCTTCATCTGATCTTGTTCCTCCTATCATCTCCTCCATTTTCTCACAATATTCAACGCTAATCCTTTCCAGGTTTACGAGACAACTCCAAGAAGATGGAACCAGGATTTCCATGCTATTGCAGTTCGATACATTAATATTTTGGAGAGAATCGCAAATCAGTTTTGAACTAGAAATGCTTTTCAATTCATGTAATCCCCTCAATGTCAGATTTCTTAACTGTGGGAGATTGAATTCGCTGCTTTCTTCACCCATATCCCCTTCTTCATCTGATCTTGTTCCTCCTATCATCTCCTCCATTTTCTCACAATATTCAACGCTAATCCTTTCCAGGTTTACGAGACAACTCCAAGAAGATGGAACCAGTATTTCCATGATATTGCAGTACGATACGTTAATTTCTTGGAGAGAATCGCAAATCAGTTTTGCACTGCAAATGCTTTTCAGTTGTGGTAATCCCTGCAATCTCAGGAATCTTAACTTTGGGAGTTTGAATTCGGTGCTTTCTTCACCCATAACCCCTTCTTCATCTGATCTTGTTCCAATTATCTCCTCCATTTTATCACATTGTTCAACTTCAATCATTTCCAGGTTTACGAGGTTTGGTACCAAGACAGGAGGTAACAACTTCTTCATACTTTTACATCTGTAGCATTTAAGCTCTTTAAGATTAGAAAATATACCATTATAAGATTGTGACAGTAGTGGGGCAGAGCATAGCCATAAAGATGAAACCAAGCTATTGCAATACTCAATATGGATGACCTCCGGTTCTTGAATGTCATATGGGAACATGACATTGTTACACAGATTACCCAACCGAAGTGCTTTACTTTTGCCATAACCACTCTTCATTACCTTATAAACTTCTACATCCCGTAGTCCTACAGTAATATGGTATGAACTAAGTGATTGGGTCTTATTCCGAGAAGTGAGATACTCCACAAAGTCAGATTGACCTTCAAAATGGCATACCAAATGTTCCAACTCCCTCAAGCATCCTACTTCCTTTCCTTTGACTGTTACTGGAGTGTATGTTCCAGCAATTGACATATCCTCTAGTACAAAGAGTTGCAGGTGAGAGAGTTTTGGTAATAAGCCGCAAGGAAACTCCTTTTCACCACATCCATTCATCCTCAGATACCTCAGGCTGGATAGACATTGCATGCCTTGAGGCATCTTTTCGAGTGCCGTAGTACCAGAGAGATCTAACCTCTTCAGTGCTCCGAGCTTTTCTAATGATGGTACATGTCTTAATTTGTCGCATCTTTTAAGCAATAATGCAGTGAGACTCACCAGTTTCGAGACAGAATCAGGCAATTCTATGATGGCTGTGCCAGACACATCAAGAACCTTGAGCCCATGCAGTTGTGTGAAAAACGAATCTTCAATAAATTGCAACCCTCTATTATAACATAGCAATAAAGTTGAAAGATTGGGACATCTTGGTGAATGGCTAGAAGGAATTTGCTTGAAATCACAATGAATCAGAGAGACTCGCACTAGATTCTCTTTCCACATATCCACAATAGGTAATCCATCACTATACTCCCCAACCATGACAGAAGAGATCGTTTGGAGTATTTGGTGGGCCATGTCCCTAATCAAGTCATGCATCTTAACACATCTACCATCATAATAATCCGTAGCAGTTTCTAATAAACAAACATTTTCAAGTTTATTAATCATAGTGTGGCCCTCGTCAAATGCTGCTTGCCTGCTCCTTCCTTCTTCAACTATTCCCTCATCAATCAAATAATCTATCAGCTCCTCCCTTTTAATGTTATAATCTTCTGGAAATAATGCACAGTATAGAAAACATTGTTGTAGTGCTGAATCATTATCTAACCGATCATAACTAAACCTCAACAACCGGAATACCTCATCTTCCATGTCTCTAAATTTTGATCCTTTCAATTTCTTTAATGTATTCCTCCACTCATGTGGGTCATCCACTCCCCTCATGCTTCCTGCCATTGTAATAATTCCCAACGGCAAACCAGCACATTCCCTTACAACATCCACAGCAATTCGTTTCACTTCTGGAGAAAGTGCTATGTCATGTCCAAGTGTCTCAATAAACAATGTCCAAGCTTCTTCCTCCAAAATAGGCTGCACTTTGATGGCGTGTTGGGTTTTCATCTGTTGACAAATCTTTTCTGATCGAGTTGTAAGAATCAGCTTGCATCCCTCAGCTTGGTCAGGAACTCCCAGCTTTTGTAGGTCAAAAGCCTTCCACAAATCATCTAAAATCAAAACCCATTTCTGTTGTTTCTTCATTAATTCTTTTTTCAGCGCGACCGCTCTATGCAGCTCATCATCTTCATTAGAAAGATCTAAATCAATACG